>BPLQ01003767.1:0-323392 GCA_021605075.1 Caerostris darwini | reverse complement strand
GCCATCAAACCATGGATATAATGCTCCTAAAAAATTCTTAAACCTTCAGGGAATAGAAAAGATTCGTTTGATAAAAAAAAAAAAACTGAAGCGTATATACTAGCTCTCATTCTAATCAAATCTTTGTTTTGTGAAGTTATTAAAAAGTAAAAAAAATATTTCCCATTGTTCCTAAATTTTAATGAGTGTACTCTTGTGAAAAGGCAAGAGAGCTTGAAATTAATAAAAAAAATTTAATACAGTCTTTTATATAATAGTAACATTCAAATGTCCTTTTGTTTTTAGTTATAAACATTGCAAATTCAAATAATACAGTCATTTTTATTTACTTAGTTAATTATTAATGCAGTTGTTCATATTTATTAAAAATTAGGCATTTTAGATAGAAATTCATTATTTTTTCATAATTTTAAATTAATAATAATACTTTTTAAATATTTTAATCTCGGTTAATAACAGATCTTTCAAATAAAAAAAACAGCAATTTTTTCTTCAATTTCCAGCTTTAATTAGTATAAATATAAAAGTAATAAATAACAATGTAAATATAAATGAAATTAAATTAGTGTTTGATTAGTTAATCTTTAAATATATAAAGTCAAAGCAATATAGACAAAAAAAATTAACTTCTAAAAAATTAACCTAAGTCTCTTATTAAATTAACCCAAGCCTGTTATTAAATTAACATAAGCATATTATTATAGGGATCGACTACCGTCAAATTTTATTTGGTAAAATTTAATTTAAGAAGAGCATACAAAAAATATTCAAAGTTGCTTAATTTTTTTTATTCTAACATATTCATTATTGTTGGCTGATTATAGAAAGTTCATCAGAGCTATTTGCAAGTTGCAAGTTCATTAGCGCTATTAATTAAATAAATCATAAATACCTCCACTATTCTATTTTCCATTTTAATTGTATTTTCCATTTTAGAAAGTATACTTAGCGTATTCTTATTTCGTATAAACCTTAAATATTTAAATATTCCTTTATTAAAATTTTTCTTTTTTTTCATATCTTCTTAACGTTTTGCAATACTTTATTACGTACTTTACTAGAAATAATAAAAATGGTAACGCATCGTAATAAATGTTCTGCCAGAAATAATTTTTAAATTAGTTTAAAGAAAGTTTTAAGTTATCCATTAAGAAATAAATCCAATTATTTGTGAAACTGTCCTTCCTTTAAAAACCGTTAACTCCAGATAATTAATTATTTGGAGCACATAAAAGACTGTCGTTTCATCGCAAACAAAACAAATCCTTTCATCATCGGCTTGTTGCAATCCACTAGTGCAGAAATTCCCAATGCCTCAATGAATCGAATCGAACACAAGTATCATGAATACTATTAAATCTTGGTGTAATATCGCTACCGGGTTAACAAACAGGATGCTGATTCATCATGTACTTGAATCCAATAAGTGTAGCAGCAGGGTATTGAACTGTAGATAGAGGCAGATTCTATCGTATCTGAAAGAGCAATGATCATCCATCACTGAAGAGATGCGTGAAAATAAATAAAGAGTAGTAAAGAGTGGTAGTTAGTAATCATAAGTTAAAAGTATATAATACGTAAAGTAAATCTTAATTTAAATTTATGCGCTTCAATAAAGATGAAAAGTATTTGAATTAATTGTATTTTTCGTTTCAATAATTATACTTGGCGGCCTCTTATTTCGTACAAATTCTTCAATATTTAAGAACTCCTTTATGTAATTAATATTTTCCAATACTTTATTAAACGCTTTATGCAAAGTAATAAGAACGGTAACGCATCGCAATAAATTTTCTGCCGGAAATAATTTCTAAAGTATTTCAAAGCAGGTTTTAAGTTTTTCAATAAAAAATAAATGCAATTATTCGTGAAATTTTCCTTTCTTAAAAAACCGTTAACTTCCGATAATTAATTATTGCGACCACATAAAAGACTGTCATTTCATCGCATATAAAACGAATCGTTTCATTATCGGCTTGGTTGCAATCCACTGATGCAGAAATTCCCAATGCATCGATGAATAGAATCGAGTACAAGTATCATGAGTACTATTAAATCCTAGTGTAATCTCTCTAGCGGGTTAACAAACAGGATGCTCATTCATCATGTACTTGAGTCCAATAAGTGTAGCAGCAGGGTATTGAACTGTAGATAGAGGGAAATTCTGTCGTATCTGAAAGAGCAATGATCATCCATCACGGAAGAGATGCGCGAAAATAAATAAAGAGTGGGCGGGAAAAAAAAGATAAAAAACGAGTTTTGGAACGTAACAGAACAGCAAATGATCTAGAGCTGCCATTAGAATCTCGCGATTGAAGGTTTTCCTAAAAAAAATACATATTACGTTGATGCTGAAATGATTTCGCTGTAAATCTACGAGTAAAACCATCAGATGGAAAAGAGGGATGAAATTATATCCGATGATTCATTGGTGCAGGTTTGGATTCACTTTTTATAGATTATCTACCAAACCAAATACAAAATTAGGAATGTCATTATATTAAAATATAAAAGAAAACGATATGCTATTATTATTGGTGTAATAAGCATTCACACAATATTGAAGAAATAAAAAAAATCATCCTTTGATGCATTATAACTTCCTGACACATCAGTTGCATTTGAAACTGCGCTATAATGCCTGCTATTTTAACAGATCAAATTATTTTTTCTGTACTTTAGTATGATAAAGAACTAATGACAAAATATAAATATAAATATTAATGAATTTTAAGTTTTTTAAAATATTATACATATTATTAATATTACCAGCATTAAATGTTAAAATATATTCTCTTAAAAGTATGCACTTTAATTAAAAAGAAAAGTATTTAAATTAATTTTATTTTCCGTTTAATAATTATACTTTGCGTGTTCTGTGATAGTACAAAATCTTCAATATATAACTATTCCTTTATTTAACTTTTTTTCTTTCTTTTCTCATCTTTTTAACGTTTCCAATACTTTATTAAATGCTTTACACGAAATAATAAGAACGTTAACGTGTTGTAATGAATTATCTACCGGAAATAATTTGTAAAGTATTTTAAAGCGTTTCATTGGGTAAGTTTAAGTTTTCCGATAAGAAATAAATCCAATTATTCGTGAAATTTTCCTTTCTTTAAAAACCACTAGCTCCCAATAATTAATTATTGTGAGCACATAAAAGACTGTCGTTTCATCGCATATAAAACGAATCGTTTCATTATCGGTTCGGTTGCAATCCACCGATGCAGAAATTCCCAATGCATGGATGAATCGAATCGAGTACAAGTATCCTGAGTAATATTCAATCCTGGTGTAATCTCGCTACCGGGTTAACAAACAGGATGCTCATTCATCATGTACTTGAGTCCAATAAGTATAGCAGTAGGGTATTGAACTGTAGATAGAGACAAATTCTATCGTATCTGAGAGAGCAATGATCATCCATCACTGAAGAGATGCATGAAAATAAATAAAGAGTGGGCTGGAAAAAGAAGATAAAAAACGAAATTTGGAGCGTAATGGAACTGCAAATGATCTGGAGCTGCCATTAAAATCCCGCGAATGAAGGTTTTATTCCAAAAAAAAAATGTATTTTACGCTGATGCTCAAATCATTTCTCTGTACAGTAAATCTACGAGTAAAAGCATCAGATGGAAAAGAGGGATGAAATAATGTCCGATGATTCATTGATGCAGGTTTGGATTCATTTTTTATAGATTATCTATCAAACCGAATGCAATATTATGAATGTCATTATAATGAAGTATAAAAGAAAATGATGTGTCATTAATATTGGTGTAATAAGCATTTGCACAATAGTGAAAAAAAAATTTTTCTTTGATGCTTTATAGCTTTTTTATGTGTCAGTTACGTTTGAAATTTAGCTAGAATGCATGCTATTTTTAACACATCAAATTAATTCTTTTTTGATATTTTACTATGATAAAAAAACTATTGAGATTGTAATTAGTTTCAAAATCCCAAATTACAATATTCATTTTTTATACTGCGTTAATAAATGTGAAGTTAAATAGATTATGATCTTTTTAAATAATTTAAATAATTTTTAAACAAAAATTAAGGGCAATTTCTCTTAAATTTAATTGATAAAACTAAAAAGCTACTTCAGGTTTAATAGTTTCCAATAATCATGGTACTCAATAAATAAATATTTATTAAATATACGTTGTTGTTAATATTTGAATTTATCACTAGTACAAAAATTTGAGAATCATTGAAATTAAGCTACTGTCTGCTATTTCTATGAAATACAGATATTTAAATATAACAATATTTTTACATTTTACGGAATCAGAATAATAAATAAAATATAATTAAATAATAAAATAAGATAAAAATAATAAAATAAGATTGATAAAAAATACTTTTATCTTTTGTTTATTATGTCTCATTTATTTTTTATCTTGTCTTGTATACTGTCAGTTTATCTTGTTTATTTTGTAAAATGAATGTTTAAATTTAAATATTTTTTTTTAATCAGAATCTTAATAGAATGGAAAAATAAAGTAATATAAATACTAAAAAAATTATATTAGTAATTGAAAATTAATGAGGATTTGTTAATTTATTCCTAACATACAACTTTATTTTAATTATTTTGTAAAATAATATTATCCTACAGTTATAAATCCAATATTAAAGAAAGCATTAAATTGTACTTTTTGTAAGCGTTTTTTTTAAAGTTTTAACTAATAAAGTTTATTCTCAAAATTAACCATTTTTAGTTAAGTTAATTCATATAATTTAATATGTTGTTGTTTTTTTACTCATTGAGCGATACATTTAATAAAATATGCAGAGTAATACCAGAATATTTTTCATAATTTTTATATCATCCCAGACGGAATTTGAAGAAGGATTTATCACTCCATGTGGAATTCGAAGAAAGATGTTTAGCAAATACTTACAACTAGAATAATAAAATTATTTACTTTTATCTTATCTCGTTTTATTGTTTATATAAAAAAGACTTTCGAAAGTTTCTTTATCTATTATTCTTTGATGAAACTGGTACAATAAATGGACTGCATATTTCCTTACATGTTATTCAATTTTATAACGTTGGGTTTACGATTCGAAATTGCTTGCTGGTGATGGGCAAGATAAAACTGTAAGGTAGAATGTCTTTATGTTATAGTGTAGGAGAATCAGAGGAAAAGATTTGGGCCCCCTCACTAGATGCAGTCGTTGAAGATGTTCGTTCGAAGTTATTCCACATTATTAACAAAACTGTGAAGAGGCATCTCAGCTCTGAATACAATGATGTGGTATGGAGGAGTAGTACCAGTCCACATGCTAGTTTGAGGAGTTTTAAATTTATATAATTTCATAGTTTTTATTCTAAAAATTAATTAAAGTAAATTAAAGCTTTAATTAAATATTTAAAACTGGATCATCTAAGTCGTTGCATTATGCAATAATATTTTTTTTTGTAATGCATTTCTGAATACACTTGATTACAAAGAATACAGTCATAAATAATGTAAGCAAAATCAAGAAAAATAAGACCAGACAACTTCTTTCGTGAATTTTTTTTTTCAAGAAATAATCAACATATAACTAAAAGAGATTTAAAACGATATATGCTTTATACAAGAGTAAAATAAAAATTGTGATCCACATATTTTAAATTAAAGAAAACATCTTTTTAATTCAAAGTTAACTTAGTTTCTTCTAACAAGGTTTTAAGTACACTTGGTAAAAGAATTTTCACTGAAATAACTAATAAGTTCTAAATTATACTGAATGGTCAAGTACTGTATCTCTATCTTTTAAAGTTGTTAACTTTCAAGTTCCCAGTTGGGCTCTTGAGAAATAATAACAGAAATGGATCTCATGAGCGAAGACTTCAGACAAAGAGCAAGACAAACACCTTTACAATAAAAGATGGTAGAAGAAGTTCTTATATGCAGTCTTTTCTGTTGCCATTTTCTTTTTTTTAACACACTTCCTTTGGTGACATTGAAGGAATAGAAAGTTTCATAACAAAAAGACTGAAACTTCCTCTTCTTCTTCTATATTTTTTTTTTACATCTTTCAAGTGTTCTTCTGACTTACTTTCGTTTTAATTAATTGTGTTCTCGGACATAATTTGTAGAAGGTTCTCGGAATTGGTAATGAGAATCTAAGAATGACACTCAGGGAAAAATGCTCGAGAAATAATCAACTTAAATTGCACTTTTTATAATGCAGATGATTTTTTTTTTTTTTTTTTTACCTTTTCTATATTTTAAATCTAAGTAAGAACGTTTCAGAGCTAAATTAGATGGATAATGCTAAAAAAAAATTCAAAACCTTCAGGGAAAATAGCGATTCGTTGGAGAAAAAAAAATTGAAACTAGCTCTTATTCTAATCACATCTTTGTTTTTCTAGAAATTTTTAAGAAAGAAAAAAATATATTTCCTATTGTTCCTAAATTTTACTGAGTGTACTCTTCTAAAAGGCAAGAGAGCTTGAAATTTATAAAAAAAATAATACAAGCTTTTATCAAGTAATAACATTCAAACGTTCTTTTGTTTTTACTTATAAAAATTACAATTCAAATAATATAGTGATTCTTTTATTTACTTTGTTAAAAATTATTAAAAATTACACATTTTAGTTAGAAATTAATTTTTTTTTTTTTTTTTTTGCTTCATAATTTTAAATTAATAATATTACTTTCGAAATATTTTATTCTCGGTAAATAAGAGATCTTTTAAATAAAAATATCAAAAAATACTTTTTCTTTGATTAGTAATTTCTTTGATTAGTAAAATAAATAAATAGTACTGAAAAGATGAAATGAAATTTTTTAGTTGGTTAGTTAAGTATTCAATATACTATATACGTTACAATAAAGTCAAAACAATATAGATAGAAAAAAATTAGCTTCTTAAAAATTAACCTAAGCTTATTATTAAATTAACCTAAGACTATTATTAAATTAAGTCTAAACCTATTATTATAGGGGTCGACTACCATCAAATTTTATTTGATAAAATCTAATTTAAGAAGATCATACGAAAAATATTGCATAATGCTTTTTTTTCTTGTATCAACATATTCCTTATTTTTCAATGTATTCCGATTTATAGAAATAAGTTGCAAGTTCCTTAGTGTTATTAATTAAATAAATCACAAATACCTCCACATCTTTAAGAAGTTTTAGGAAAACTTAACCAAGGAGATTGTTTAATATTTAAAAAATTCTCGCAATTTAATATTAAAACAAAAAATATATATATTTTAAAAATTAATAAACTAATTAATAGTTTAATTATTCAAATGATTATTCAAATTTTTAAAAAGAATTGAGGAATTTAAAAAAATTTAGAAATTTCATTTCTCTCGAAAAATTATACATAATAAAAAAGTTTAATAAAAAAATTAAATAATTTTTTCTAATAAAATAAAAGTTGATAAAAGATAAATAAAGATAAATAACGATTATTATTTGTTGTCATTTCAAAATAATAACTTGAAATTATAATACGCCTAAAATTAAAATTAGATACACACAAAAATAATGGACACAAAATGCACTTAAAAATACACAAAAATTAAAACAAAATACATAGAAACCTACTCATAAAATTAAAGCTCAATACACAAAAATACATTAAATTAAAATAAAATACGTATAAATTTCACTTGGGAATAATTTATCATTGCGTTTAAAAAATTGAATTTGTGTTGGTGTAAGTTTTAGTCACCAAACAATTGATAAAAAGCATTGCAATAATTTTTTTAATTAAAAATATGGGGGATTTTAATAGAGTTTGATTTGTCTTCTATAAACAGCTTAATTCCAAAAAAATATTTCTCATTAATTCAGTGGAAAAAATACACCCACACCTTTAAAAAATGTGGGTGTAAAAACACATAAATAGAAAACGTGCTATTTAATTGAAGAAAAATACATAAATGAATATCTTTATTTAAAAATTATATGCCCATTCATTTAAGCATAAGATATTTAAAGTTGTAATTTGAATTTACATCTAAAAGTATTTGCAAAAAAAGAATATATATCGCTTACGTTATCATAAATATGAAATGAAAACCTATTTTTCTATCTGAAACTATCACTATCTTATTTTTTTACCAGAATTGAACTTATGTCACTTTAAAAACCATCCATATGCCTTTAATATTTTCACACATCATTTTTTATGTTTAACGCTATTTCTTTCAATAGAAATTCTTTTTCAGATTTGTTAAACAAACAATAGCATACATTGTTTAACAAAAACAATTAATTATAAATTCTTTAAAATAATACCATGAATTGTGTAACAAAAATTATTATTACTTTAAAAAATAATGTAATTTGTTATTTTAAAAGGGGCAATATCTTAAAGAAATATGAGCAGTAAGGTTTTATTTTCATTAATAAAAATAAAAATTAAATATTTTTTAGTTAATGTTTACTTTTTAAAATAATATGCAAAAAAAAGGTTTTCTTTGTAGTAATAACTTTTTTAATTTACTTCTATCCAATATTTTTTAGTACTTTTTTACATTAATTAATAGAACAATAGCTCGATATCTTATACTTTTTTTTTGTATGCAGGAAAAGACTGCGTAATACTGGGAAAAATACATTTAGGTACAGACTTTTATAATGAAACAGCAGACAAAATTAGCGAAGCTTAATTATGATGATGTCCCTAAGTGATTTGACCTATTCTTTTCAAAAATGTGTCTTGTCCCTTTTTTTAGTCTTTCCTTTGTACTTTTTTCAAACTAAAACAGTAATAATCATAAAGTTAAACACGAACTATTAATTAAACGTAAATGTATATGCAAAACGAAAATTTATAAAGTAATATCTTTGGCAAAGTAAATAAAAATGTTAAATTAACATTGGGTGCATATTTGCTTATTTTCATTGTTTTAACAAAACTTCTTTTAAAGTTTTTTGGCATAGATAATAATAGTTAGTGTATATAAAAACTAAAAATAACATATATATTTTGCGATTCAAAGAGAATAATATAAATGTGTTATAGTGTAAAGTAATAATATTGATAAAACAAGAGAGAATTAAATTTTTAAGTAAAACAGGTTTCATTTTCTACTACAATTTGGTTATTTAGAATAAATGCATAAGTTAAAAAGTATTAATTTTCATATATAAAAAAATATATGACTTTACGTATTACTTTATGTGTACTTTATTACTTTTGTGTTTTTAACATTTATTTTTTCTTACATATTATTTGCAAACAAAAAGTGCTACTTTGATTTTTCAAGACTTTTGTTTAAATATTAGGAAAACAACTCTTTATAAATCTGTTTTTGTATAGGTCACAAAATTTATGTGATATAATTAATATTATATTTTAATATTTTCTCTATAATGTTCTTATCTAATTTTTTCTGAAACATTTTTAATATAAAATGTTTTTTTTTCATCTAACTTAATTTTTGATAATTTAATAAAAGGGATTTGAATTTCAATAAAATAATTTAGGAAATGAAGAATTTACAGAAAATAAATTTTTTTCAGGTAAAACTTAAATGAATGTCAATTCTTTAAATAAAGTATTTTAATTGATATTCAGAGATACCGATGTGTTAAACCAAATTCAAAAACGTGATGACAGCTGAAATTCTTCGATAAATATGTCATTTAGGAAATATTGATCACATCTGTGACTGAAAGAATTTCAAGCATGTTTAATTCGTTTAACAAGTTATGATGTTAATGCATCAATAACTGGTGTTTACTTCAGACCAAACATAACTCGGTTGGTCACAAAATTTATGCTAGTAAAATATATCTGAAGGAGACCATTTTGAGTAAGTGCTGGCCATATCCACTTTCTTCCTGCTTGTGAATGAACATTTTTTACGCGACGTTATTCAATTCCTAGTATTAGCTCACGCTCTCCCTATATATATCTTGTTCAAATTTTCAATCGTCAATAAAATACTTTTTTATTCATCCACCCAAGTTCAAATACATTTTTTTTGAACTTGTAGGGGGTGACACTGGATGTTAATGCAGTTTTTTCAAATATTAATTCATTCATTAAATTTAATTAATTAATTTTAGTTTTATATGGGAGAAAAAAAATTATCTTATATAAGATATTTAGAAGAACATTATTTTTTTATTCCAATGCAGCTGGCAAACACTAAGGCAGCTTTGGTCTTGGATGCCTTAAGGCAAGCGCTGCACAGACGTTACTCACTTCGCATTACCCAGGAGTCGCGTGTAACTTGAAGATACGGACACGGAGTAACAATGCAGCCGCAACGCTCTACGATCTTATTAAGACCTTGACCTACGGTTTAAAGTGGATTCCGAACCACTACAAACATCCATGGCACCGCCGGGATTCGAACCCGAAACCTGTGGTACCGTGGGCCAGAGCGCTAGCCACTAGGCTATTCAGGCCCTTATAGCAGGATATAAATTTAGGAATAAATACCGTTAGTGGTGAAGCGTGTAGATCGCTGGAAAAAAATTTCTTTTTCAGATTTTTTTTCCATTATGGGTTCTAGTCTGAGTCAAGGAGGGAACAAAATGGAAAATGAAATACGTGAATAAATTAGTGAGAGAGATGGAAAGTGTGTGTGAGAGAAAGAGAATTTTTTCCTAACTTAAAAAAAATGAGTTAAAATTATTTATAAAGGACTTTCTGCAATATAGTGAAAAAAAAGTGGGAATTGACATTGGAAATTTTTTTTATATATTACTTGCTAAATATATTTTTAATAATTAATTAAACTTGTACCTAAAGTATTTCATACATATATAACTATTTAAACGAGTGACGGTTGGGTTCCTGTAAACAAGTTTATTTATAGCCAAGTGTGATTCGGATGGCCTCAAAATTTATATTTCTGATAAACACATGAATAATTCATTCGCAAGTAAGTATTGGAATTATTTATGAGATCTTTAGGATTTTCTTTGCTTGTAAAGGACAACTTTGTAAATATTTTTGTTATTGTCATTGTTATTGTTGTTGTCACCAGCATTTCATTCATTTTTTTTAGAAATATTTATTCAGTTAGCTTACGAAATATATATAATATAATATATTTTAAAATAATGTTGGGAATTTATAAACACATTTAAGCAACAATACTGTTATAAAACTTATCTACTTTATAAAACGACTATTTACTATTTACTACTACTGAGTAATTACTACTTTTATAAAGCAATACATATAATTTAGCATTTATCTATGCTTCTAAAAAACATCTTTGTAAATATTTTTTGTTATTGTTGTTGTTGTTTATAACATTTAATTCATTTTTATAAGTATCTATGCAATTAGATTACGAAATATTGCAAAAAATGAAAATTAAAGATAATTTGATTCACAAATGCAGTTCATTCCAAGGACGGAGATTTTCAGAGTTCTCGAGCCTACGTCGAATCTAAAAATACGTAGTCTGTGGCAGACCATAATTATCACACGGCGTGATACAAGAAACCACTTTGTAAACAAGCTGAAAATCCGTCCTATTCAGTCACTTCAGAGAAAAATAGAATAAAATAACACTTCTGGTCGACTCGCCGCAGAACTCTTTCCCTTTTTCAGAGAAAAAAAACCCTCCTTTTAAGACAATCCGTCAAGAGGAGGGAGTTTTAGCTTCTCTCACTTCTGACTGGAATAGACATTTCTAAACTCGTGATGTATCGCTAACCACGATGGAACAACTCAAGGTTTAGTTCATATAGTTTAGTTCCTGTAGTTGCTTCCACCTGTGAGGGTCGCACAGACATTCGTTAATTTTCTCATTATACATGATATCAAATATCTGCTATCAGATTTGAGGGACAGGTTGTTCTCATTAGTACAAAAATCTAATTGCGTGTATTATAACTACCAGCAATGAATATCGTCTGCTGTCAAATTTGAGTGATGGGTTTATTATATATTTGCTAAATAACATACATTCCTTTCTCCTTTGAATGAAATGCCAAATCTCTTTTCGTGAGAAAAAAAATGCTATATAATTCTGGTTCGAATCTAAAACTAGATTTAATCCGATTGGCTAAGTTTATACAAGAATTTCTACAACAACAACAACCACAAAAGATTCAATAAAACACTGCAAAACATATTGCTAATAATTATACACTGTATATTTTCAATTTCAGTTTTAAAAAAAATCTGAAACAAAGCTGTATTTGAAAAAAAATTAAATCCATTAAGGATTTAAAAAATGCTTGTCGTTTTAAAAGTTGCCACCCAGAATAAACTCTCGCGTCTAGGAAATGAACTCGAAACTTCCAGTAGGTTATCTATTCTTCCCTGTCACCGGCATCTAGAGTTTAAAATAATAATAAAGAAAATAATTCTACACTGCATGTTTTCAATTTAAGTTTAAAAAATCTGAAGCAAAGCTGTATTTTATAAGAAAAGTAATCCATTAAGGATTTAAAAAATGCTTGTCCTTTTAAAAGTTGCCACCTCCGAATAAACTTGCTCAACTAGGAAATGAAATCGGAACTTCCAGTAGGCTATCTATTCTGCCCTTTCACCCGCACCTAGAGTTTAAAATAATGCTAAATAAAATAATTCTACACTGCATGTTTTCAATTTAAGTTTAAAAAATCTGAAGCAAAGCTGTATTTTATTAAAAAAAAGTAATTCATTAAGTATTTAAAATTACTTGCCGTTTTAAAAGTTGCTACCCAGAATAAACTATCGCAACTAGGAGATGAACGGGGAACTTCCAGTAGGCTATCTATTCTGCCCTGCCACCGGCATCTAGAGTTTAAAATAATGATAAATAAAATATTTTAGATTTCAGTAAAAGAACATTTCAGAAACAAGGCTCTATTTTATAAAAAAAAATTACTCCATTAAGGATTTAAAAAATGCTTGTCGTTTTAAAAGTTACCACCCAGAATAAACTCTCTGAACTAGGAAATGAACTCGAACTTCCAGTAGGCTATCTATTCTGCCCTGTCACCGGCATCTGGAGTTTAAAATAATGCTAAATAAAATATTTCTACACTGCATATTTTCAATTTTAGTTTAAAAAATCTGAAACAAAGCTGTATTTGAAAAAAAAAAATTAAATCCGTCAAGAATTTAAAAAATGCTTGTCGTTTTAAAAGTTGCCACCCTAGAATAAACTCCCGCAACTAGGAAATGAACTCGGAACTTCTAGTAGGCTATCTATTCTGCACTGTCACCGGCATCCAGAGTTTAAAATAATGCTAAATAAAATAATTCTGCACTTTAATCTTCAATTTCAGTTTTAAAAAATCTGAAACAAAGCTGTATTTAAAAAAAATTATTCCATTAAAGAATTAAAAAATGCTTGTAGTTTTAAGAGTTGCCACCCAGAATAAACTCTCTGAACTAGGAAATGAACTCGGAACTTCCAGTAGGCTATCTATTCTGCCCTGCCACCGGCATCTAGAGTTTAAAATAATGATAAATAAAATATTTTAGATTTCAGTAAAAGAACATTTCTGAAACAAGGCTCTATTTTATAAAAAAAAAATTACTCCATTAAGGATTTAAAAAATGCTCGTCGTTTTAAAAGTTGCCACCCAGAATAAACTCTCTGAAATAGGAAATGAACTCGGAACTTCCAGTAGGCTATCTATTCTGCCCTGTCACCGGCATCTAGAGTTTAAAATAATGCTAAATAAAATATTTCTACACTGCATATTTTCAATTTTAGTTTAAAAAATCTGAAACAAAGCTGTATTTAAAAAAAAAATTAAATCCGTCAAGAATTTAAAAAATGCTTGTCGTTTTAAAAGTTGCCACCCTAGAATAAACTACCGCAACTAGGAAATGAACTCGGAACTTCTAGTAGGCTATCTATTCTGCACTGTCACCGGCATCCAGAGTTTAAAAATAATGCTAAATAAAATAATTCTGCACTTTAATCTTCAATTTCAGTTTTAAAAATCTGAAATAAAGCTGTATTTAAAAAAAAAATTATTCCATTAAAGAATTAAAAAAATGCTTGTCGTTTTAAGAGTTGCCACCCAGAATAAACTCTGAACTAGAAATGAACTCGGAACTTCCAGTAGGCTATCTATTCTGCCCTGCCACCGGCATCTAGAGTTTAAAATAATGATAAATAAAATATTTTAGATTTCAGTAAAAGAACATTTCTGAAACAAGGCTCTATTTTATAAAAAAAAAATTACTCCATTAAGATTTAAAAAATGTTCGTCGTTTTAAAAGTTGCCACCCAGAATAAACTCTCTCTGAAATAGAAATGAACTCGGAACTTCCAGTAGGCTATCTATTCTGCCCTGTCACCGGCATCTAGAGTTTAAAATAATGCTAAATAAAAATATTTCTACACTGCATATTTTCAATTTTAGTTTAAAAATCTGAAACAAAGCTGTATTTAAAAAAAATTAAATCCGTCAAGAATTTAAAATGCTTGTCGTTTTAAAAGTTGCCACCCTAGAATAAACTCCCCGCAACTAGGAAATGAACTCGAACTTCTAGTAGGCTATCTATTCTGCACTGTCACCGGCATCCAGAGTTTAAAATAATGCTAAATAAAATAATTCTGCACTTTAATCTTCAATTTCAGTTTTAAAAAATCTGAAACAAAGCTGTATTTAAAAAAAATTATTCCATTAAAGAATTAAAAAATGCTTGTCGTTTTAAGAGTTGCCACCCAGAATAAACTCTCTGAACTAGGAAATGAACTCGGAACTTCCAGTAGGCTATCTATTCTGCCCTGCCACCGGCATCTAGAGTTTAAAATAATGAACTTGTCGAAAAGTGGAGGGGGAAAAAGTGCGAAAGGAAATTCAGCCCCAAAGAAAGGAACTCCTTCATCTTCTCCGGGACAGAGATGAACTCCGGAAAGTTTTAATTAACGCGAGTCACAAAAGTTTGCAGCACATCCGTTGAACCGCTTAATGTCTTCTATTGATTGCTCGAGGCCTTGGCGAAAATTCCAGTTTTACGAACCCCGCGAGAAGTTTTAGAGTAAAACTGTATAGTTAAGTGTTCTCATGAAATTAATTACTTATTTCATACCGTGTGAAGCACTAAAGGAACTTAGAAGAACTTTTTTTTTGAGGGGGTGCGTTTCATCCCCGAGCGAAAGGTGGATGGATATTTGTCTTGGTTCCACTTTATGTCGTAATCTTACGAAATATAGCGATAAGCTTAAGGTTCGGAAATAAAAACTGTGTTAATAAAGTATCATTCAGTTTCATTTGAAAAAAATTTCATTAAATGTAAAATTGTAAAAAAAGTACGTTGAATGTTATGCTTAGGAGAAAAAATGCATAGAATTTAGATTAAAATCCATATATATGCTTTGATATGTAAGTTCCCTGTAAACTGTTGTTTTTAATTTAATGTACCAATTCAAAAAAGAGAAAAAAAAAGAAAGCCTTGTGTTGAAGAAGGAACACTCAGTAGGACGTTTGCATTCTCTTTCATAATTAATAAAAATATTTACATGATAAATGGTTTTTTTTTCGTGCAGTAATACTTTATTTACAAATAAGTTTTATGAGAGTATTGTTGCTTAAATGCTCTGCCAAATGCGCAGCAATATTTTATATTATAATATATTACACATCGTGTGTGCTAATTGCAGAAATACTTCTAAAAAAGCAATGAAATGCTACAACAATTTTTTTTTGGAAATTATGATTTATTTAGAAATAAATTCTATAAAATTATTGTTGCTTAAATGTGTTGTTGTTGATGTTTCACGTTTATGTCGTAATCTTTCGAAATATAGTGATAAGTTTAAGATTCGAAAATAAAAGCTGTGCTAATAAAGTATCGTTCAGTTTCATTTGAAAAAATTTTCATTAGATATTGAATGTTAGGCTTAGGGAAAAAAAGTGCTTTGAATTAAGCTTAAAATCCTTATATATATATATATATATATTGTGTGTGTGTGTGTGTCTTGATATATAAATTATCGAATATTCCTGAAAACGTTTATTTTTTATTTAATGCACTCGTGACAAAAGAGTACCAAAAAATAGCCTTTTATTAGAGGTTTGCATTCTCTTTCGTAATTGTTGAAATATTTATATGATAAATGGTATTTTTTTGGGAAAGTTGTGCTTTATTTACAAATAAGTTTTATAAAAGTATCGTTGCTTAAATGTGTTGATAAATACGTAGCAATATTTCAAAATATATTATGTTATTGTTGTTGATCTGATACAGCTGGCAATACAGAGACAGTTAATCTTTATGCCATTACGTTACTCAATTAGCATTACCCAGGGGGCAGAGGTAGCTTGAAGATATGCTACGGGCGCGAGTATGACTACTCCCCACAAAGCTCTACGATCCTATTAGATCGGGGCCTACTGTTTAAAGTATTTTCCGAACCACTACAAACAACCATGGTCCCGCCAGGATTCAAACCTGAAACCTGTGTTACCGAGCACCAGAGCGTTAGCCACTCGGCCATCTGGCCCTATATATCATCTTATATTATACATTATAGATATACATACACTATATATTTTCGCATTTCTTTCTTTATTATCTGTATGCATATATGGTTTAAAAAGTCATTATAGTAACGTAATATTTAACAATAAAAAAATATTCGTTTATTAAGAGCCAATTTTTAATTTCTTCATATTGCTATATAATGTATTTTTTAAATTTGATAGGACTTAAAATATATCAAAGGAAAAAACTTTTTGGCTTTAGCATTTTCTATAAATAGAACAAATCTAAAATAATTAATTCCTTTCGAGAAGTACATAAAAAAATATACATCCTTTTTGAGATTAAAGCAAAAATAAATGAAAATTTAAATCCTTTTAGTTCATTTCTTTAATTTCTTTGCACATGAAGCATATTTTTTAAGTTTCTTTGCACACTTATTTATTATAATAAATATATATATCAATTATATTTCCTTTCTCTATTTTTTAATGATAGAATGCATTAAATTTATTCATATGTAAGGAATATATATAAAACTAACTAGATAAAAAATAAAATTTACTTTAATTTTCTTTTCAATAATACTAATAATTGCTCATTAAATTTTATTTGTTATGAAAAAGCTTTTTGTTGTTCAAAAATTAACCATCTACTAAACGTATCATGCCTTAAATTGTAAAATATGTTTTGTCAAGAACTTTGTCATTAATCTTATATGAACTTTGTATGTTATGTATATTTTCTCATATTTCCAAAAATTATTTATTTTGTTGTCTTCATAACAAAAAAAAGCTTTTGCGTTATTTGTTATTACTCAAAAATATATTATTTATGAAAATATTTAATAAATATATTCTTTATAAAAAATATTCGTTAATGTGATTTTATGTAATTCCAATTTAAAGTTATAGATTATTCATTTATAAATATCTGTATCAGCAATAATAAGCACAAACTTGATTTACATAAATACCGTTTTATTCAATCCGTATAACAAATACAGTTTTGATTCCCGATACAGAATAACATTTCACCGAAATAATAACTTCAATTTAATTATAATAAAGTTTGGAATGTTTTGAGATTATTAAACAGTTCATTCATAACACAGAGATTTGAAGTTTCCGGCTTTAATCGTACATATCTTAACACAAAATTAGTAAAATTTTGTGTACTTGTTACTCTTACAACTCATGAGTGAGGTATTTAAAACAGCAGTTAGAAGACAACAGTTAGGAGATGCTTCATATTTATTTTCCATATTTTCCACCTCCAAGACCACCTCCGCCAAGTCCACCAACTCCAAGACCACCACCTCCTCCACCACCGCATCTACCTCTACCTAATACTCCTCCACCTCCGTGACCACCACCTCCGACTCCAAGACCTCCTCCACCATAACGTCCTCCTCCTCCTCCGCCGTATTTATCTCCTCCGAATCCTCCACCTCTAAGTCCGCCACCTCCAAGGCCGCCACCACCAAGGCCACCTCCTCCAAGGCCACCACCTCCTAGGCCACCACCTCCAAGGCCACCACCTCCTAGTCCTCCTCCGCCTCCGCCTCCATATTTACCTCCACCTCCACCACCACGATATCCTCCACCTCCTCCTCTATATCCTCCATTACCATGCGCACCACCTCTACTAGCATTTACTGCTACGAACAGCAACACCGCAACTAACAAAGGAACCTGTAAAAATGGAAAAACAAATATTTAAATACAGAATTTTGCAGCTTATTTTGAAAATGAAAAATACACATTGAAATATGATGGACACAAAATAATAGTTTTGTTAAAAATAGACCACATCGTCATCATAGTTATCAAAATATGAGCATCAACCAAAACGTAAAATGATTGAATTAAAAATTACACCATAGTAAATAATTTAAACATTAGGTTGAATTGACACCATGGCATGAAATGATCACTTGTATATATTAAGAAAGTAAAAGAGTCAAAACAGAATTGCTATTTTACTATCCGCTAATATTCTTATGCAAATACTTCTATTAAATAAATATGGGCTATAAAATCAATTTATTAATTTATAATTTTGTTGCTTTTGACCGCTGGCATTTCGGCATATGTCATTCGCTACAAAAACAACAAATATGTAGCAACTTCTGCTTTATTCAAAGAGCTTGTTACACTGCGTCATTTTTTAACCAAATTGTGATCGAAAACCTTAATGTTCGTACCATCTTCGTGTTCAATGGAAAGAATTTTCGACCTGTAAATATGATGGACGTTTTCGTGTGTGTCTGGTTTCGAACTTGGTCCCAATAATCTGCAACTTAACATGCAATTCATCAGACCACTCCAACTTTACTAATATATAATGCAACCAAACAAATTTAAATTAACTGACTCAAGGACCAAAATATTTATTTCATTGAATGAGAATTAATCTTGTATTACTTTTCTGCCACTCAGATTTAATTAGTAAACTGTTCGCTGCATTGAATGCATTCTCTGATATTTAATCTATGCATCAAATATCCTCTGCTTGTATTGAAGATTCTGCATCTTGAGATAAAATTCATTAAACGCTTGCTTACCATCACAGTATGCAGGTTCGCCATTTGGTTTCGTGACATAGAATTGCAGGTTGTAACTGGTTATCGTTAGTTAAGTCCATTCTGGTATTGATTGAACGCAAGCATTGCTTAATAATGACCCAGGGCGTTTGAGAGAAGATCGTTTCGGCTTTGTGTTAAGTGCCACAGAAAGCTTTTAAGTGACCCGGATTCCCAGTTACCAATTACAAGGCGGCCTTAAATGCAGTGCCCCTTCTAAACTGATACGTATTAATAGTTTAGTGTGTGTTGAAGAAAATATGTATCAAATTTCTTTGTTTCATTATACATTTTCTTGTTTTAGAATGACAGATTTATTTATTGTAAAAAAATATTATCACCATTATAATAAACACAACATACATATAGTATTACTGCAGACTCACAGTATAGCCACATTGCAATATTAATGTTGCTGTCGTATCTGTTTATTAGGGATGAAGTCTTTTAACATTAATTGAGTAAAAATTATTATCATTTTCTTTTTATTGATTTATCATTTAGGAATAATTAGGAATCCAAGTAAAAATAAAAGATTTTTCAATAATAGCAGGAAATTGTTTAAATGCTGAACATCGTTAAAATATTTTTCTTATTTGAGATATTGTGAAAAGAATTCTAAGTCTTTTCTTTCGCGTTGAACTTTAACTGTGAATTTGAACCAATCATCTTATCAATCCTGTAAGCATCCATTTCAAACCGTGATAAGGATGTGTTTGAATGAATAAAATAATAAAAGGTATAGATTTTTATTAGGAACAAATATTTACATTGATTGTTATGCACTAGAAATAACAAACATTATACATTTTCAAAAGACTGAAACATTTAAACAAAACTTTCAATACAAGAATGCCGAATCATTATTACAAAAGTCCTCTTTACAACTAATATAAACTTTAAACGCTAGCCTGAATGAAATTCATCACAAAATAGACCACCGCAATATTCAGTAATTTTTGCTTTTGTGAAATAAGATATTCTTAATATTATTTATCTTTTGATAAATGCATAACTGAGATTATTTTTTATAAGATTCACGTAATCTTATATTTTTTTTTCTTTCTAATGCAGCTGGCAAACATACGAAGACAATGGACATTTGATTATTATATCAAATATAGCAATATATATATATATATAAAATCAAGAACTGTTATCTTTTCTACAGAATTTGTTAAATATTTATGAAACAATCGAGTTATAATAAAATCCTTAAAAGACAAATATCAAAATTCTGTATTGTCTTATTAATTAGGATTATAGAATTAAAAAAAATATTTCGCCATTTAACTATTTTAAAAGATTTTATTTATGAAATGATTTATTTGTATTCAATGAAGTTATTAATCAACTTTCAAGAATTAAACACTCTCTAAAATTGGATGTTTGTATACATTTTATTTAAATGTATATTGCTGAATAGCTAGGCAATCAACGTATATTAACATAATAATGCTATTAGGGGAAAGACTGTTATGTTACATTTGCAATTATTTTATATTTATGTGAGCCTATATGTGAATTATAATTGTTCAATATGAATGCTGGGTAATTACGTCTAATATAATGTATATGCTAATTTTAATAACAGTAATATAATTAAAGTACCAAAAGTGGAATGGGAGCAGTTATCATTTTTTTAATCATTTCATGCCCTTCATAACAAAATCAAAAAAAAAAAAGAAAAGAAAGAAACTTCTGGTGTTAAATTAGTATCATAAATCCTGAACAAAAAAATGATTTGAAATCACAAGATTCAAATTATTGTTAAAAATAGTTATCGTTAAACGTATATCTTAGAAAAAAATCAGAAAAGCAATTTGGTGATGTTTGCGATAATATTTTATTACAGATCTCTTTCAAAAGAATCCAGCAAGATATCAAACAGTTTTTTTCATCGACATTATAAATAATGGAAAGTATTTATCTTGTTTCCAATGTAAGGACTCATTCTAGAAAATAAAATTAGCACTTTCGAAGGAAGTAATTAAGTTCTGAAGTGAGAAAAGAGATCATGTAGTTGATTACGGGGGAAGCTGGAATTTTAATCAAGTATTTGATTAATGCCCTATTTCCGTAATTAAGCCAAGGTAAATATTGAGTTCATTGCCAAAATACCTAGTTCATGATTTATGCGTGCACAGTATTAAACATCGTAAATTTATGCGGTAGGTATTGTAGTTTTTATTTTAATTATTAAAAATAATGTTGGATCATGTTGTTGGTTTATATTTTGGTAAGCCAAGCTGTCAGAAGTCAGTAAATTTTAACTTCTATTCAGAAATTTAAATAGCTTAGAAAAAGAAGTTAATCTAAAAGGTATAGGAAGGATAATTTTCATTTAACTATATAAGGATAATTTCATTGCTAAAATTTACATTCTGCAGTTATAGAATAATCATTATTTGTTAATTACAACATATTTTAAGCAATAACTTAAGGAATCATTGTTATAAAAAATCAACTGTTATTGTTTAATGATATGTTTTAACTGTTTGTTTATGGTGCCGCTATTTAATATCCGCTGAATGCCGTCTAATACAGGTAACTTTTTTTCAATCGAAGATAATTTCAGAATGTAGTGTTAAGTTAAATAATTTTTTAATCTTGTTTTCGTTTAATTAAACTATTAAACTATTTCGTTTAATTAAAACATTAAATTATTAATACTACATTTCGAGTTTTTCATTTTCACATTGAATATTAAATAACACCTTTTGATTTAAATAATGGTCCCTCTACAAAAAATCTTGAGATTTTTTTATAGCAAATCTTTGGTGATTAAATTTGTTTCAATTCTTGAATTTCAACGTTCAATTCGGCTGTTGAACATTCAATTTATGAAACAATCGATTTATAATTAAACCTTTAAATTAAGAATATCAAAGTTCTCCATTTTCTATTAATTAAGATTAAAGCTGAAGTCTGGGGAATTAATTGCCTTTAATTCATTACCTTTTAATTATGAAATGATTTATTAATACCAAGAATTAAATTTATTAAATCTCAAGAATTTTTGTAGAAGGAGTCCTATTTAAATCAAAAGGTGGTATTAATGTTCAATGTGAAAAAGAAAAATTCGAAATATTGCATTCATTGAATAGTTAATTAAACGATTACTAAATTTAATATTCTCAACGATTTTAAATGTAATTTCTAAATGAAATGAGAAATATAATAAGGTAATTTATATAAAAAAAAAGATTATTTTTTTTTATAAAGAGGCTTTTATACAGTATTTCAAATGTGTCTTACTGAATTAAAACACCGTAAAAATGTAAATATAAATGTAAGGCAAATTAGTATACCATTTTACAGAAAATAACTTTTTTGTAGCTTTGTAATTGAGCAATAAGTAATTGTTAATGAATTCCTGCTATTAGATAACCTTTCAAAGTAGATTTAAATAGGTAATACTTTAGTATATTTGAAAGCACTACTAATGAAAATAAACTGAGAAAAGGTTTCTAATTTCGAATTATCGTATAATTTGAAATGATTTTAAATCATTAATTTAAATTAAATTAATAGAAATGAATAATTTAATAGTTTAATCAAACAAATAATTCTATTTAATGCAACTAATTATTTTATCCTAATTATTATTAGATATAGAAGAATAATATACATTAAGCTGAATTATTTCTGAAATTATTAAAAATTATTATAATTTCTTTATCTAATTAATTGACATAAAGGAAACATTTAACAAGCTATATTGGGTTCATTGGTAACTCTAAAATGAAATTCCTATATCTAAGTAAAACCTTTTAAATGGTATTTATCTGGTTTTAATATTACAAAAATTTAATAGATTTAATTAAAAATAATTAAATAATCTGATATTTAAAATTTGAACGTCAAGTCATTTCTTGCGTTATAAAACCTTTCATCGTATATTACTAATTCTAAACAATTAGTAGCACAATTTATAAGTTGTTAAAGAAAATCCTATTATTGAAGGAAATTTCAATTAGTTTAAATGTTTGAAAAGATTAGAAAGCTGATTAGAAACTGTGAGAGGGTTTAATTTCCCTGTTCTTACGACAGAACATAAAAATCGGCTTAACTTTAACGGAAAATTTTCTCGACAAAAAAAAAAAAAATTTTCTTCAATATACATTTCTTTTTCTAAAAGTATATATAAAATAAAAATTTCTAAAAACCACAGAAAATCTGATTTAACAAGTAAGGTTTTAAACGCATTTATTTTCAAGAATGTGTTAAAAATTAAAAAAATTATTATTTAAGTTGATTTAAAAGGAAAATACCAAAATTGTTGAAAATTTTGTTTTTAATTGAACATTAATGGAATATATCTCTAATTTTTTTTATTGATTCGAAGCAGCATGACCAAAACATAGATTTGTAATTATTTCTTTAACTTTAATCCCTCATAATACTTTCTTCTATTATAAATCTATTTAATAAAAAAAAATAATTTCTACAGTCTTCACTACATTAGAAACAAATGAATGAATTCGAAGATTTTAAGGAAAAACTGAATGACTGACAGAAATTTTAATAAAAGACTGAATGAAAGAATGAATGATTGACTGAAACTTTAATGAAAAACTGATTTTACTTTGATGAAAAACTTCAATGAAATTTAATGAAAGACTTTTTAACTATTTTTTTTTTTTTTTTTGCCTTAGAATGACAAAAAATTCAAATTATATTTTCCAACTGTTTAATTAAATTTTTACATTTCTTACATTCTTGTCCCATTTAATTAATTTTTATATACTTTTTATGAATGTGGTTTCAAAACTTTTTGGATTGATTCAAGATTAAGAATTTTTTATCCATTTTATTATTACAATTAAAATATTTTTTTGTTATTCTTTAGTTTAATCTCCACAAACAGAAATATATTTAGAAAACATTTTACAATATTCTCTATAGTATATTCCTTTTTTACAATATTCTCTATAGTATATTCCCTTTTTACAATATTCCCTATAGTTGAAGCAATTACTTCTCAATCTAACTGCTCAATCTAATTTTGCTGACTAAACAAAGATTTTTTTTTTATATTCTTATTCTACTATATTTCACTTTAAATCAATCTCACTGCATTTTTGCAGTTACCTACATTAAAAAAACATGAATTCAGGATTTATCTGTCACCAAGACTTTTTAATCTATTTTGTATATCAAAATCAAACTTTTTTTTCAACATTATTCTTTATTTATTTTATTTTAAGGAACACCATCCCAAACGCATTTTAAAAAAAACTTGTACCAAATTCTATTAATTCAAAACCAGAAAACTTGCTTGATGTGTGTCTTTTTTCTCCCCATTTCTCTATAGAGAAAAGTTTCAATGTGAATTTAATTCTACGTGGGATCTCCTCTGTCTGATCATTATAGAACATTTCTTTATTCTCCTGAAAAAAGTCGATTTACTGAGGAGAAAGCAAAGTCTCCTTAATTCGATCTATCGTAATCCCTGTCATTCCTTAAAAGAACATTTTTTTTAACGCCTACCACAAAAGTATGCAAAATAAAAAGAATAAAAAAAGAGACACTGTTTGAATCTTTAACCGAATCCGCGATGAAGTACGAGACATTTAATCGAAATTTTAAAAGCACTCGGGCTCCTTCAGGTCCTTCTTTTCCCGTCGTTATCTGCCTAGTTTTCCCGTTTCATTTCCTTCTTTTTTATCTCATTTCCCAAACAAGTGGAATAGCAAACTAATCGTAACAACTTTTCAAACAAACCTTTTCCTGAAAAAGTTGAGATGCCGGAAAGGGTTAAAACGAAAAAGAAGACCCATTTCCCCTCTCGCAAAATAGTATAATTGCAGTTCTGTTTATATATTGACTGTATTTGCTGTGCTACTCGTTTCTTTTTTATTTTATTATTTATTATTATTTTAGTTTTTTTTTCCATTCGAATATCCGCTGTTGCTTTGCTCGCTTTGATAATGGAACGATGAAATGGAAAAACACTTTTCTAATTCGGCATTATTTGCAAACGAATTACGAAATTCACATCAATTTCTTTTAAGTGTATTTAAGCCAAATAAAATGAAGCCAATGCAAAAAAAATATTAATTAACAAGTGGCTGCGTTTCGAAGTCTTTACAGAGCT
Source organism: Caerostris darwini (assembly GCA_021605075.1). Taxonomy (NCBI): domain Eukaryota; kingdom Metazoa; phylum Arthropoda; class Arachnida; order Araneae; family Araneidae; genus Caerostris; species Caerostris darwini. The sequence continues at coordinate 298,325 of BPLQ01003767.1, read as the reverse complement.
GATGTTTGCGTCTGCCAATTTTATTTTCAGTTTCTCAAATATCTTTTAAATAGACCGCTGGATTCAGTCCAATGTTTAAAAAAAAATTACCACTTTTGATTTGAATATTGCAACTAAATTTTTTTTTATTCTTTTTTTATTTTCCACCAACAGCAATATATTTTAAAAAAAATTTTACAATATTCCCTATACTATGTTCCCTTTTTTTAACTATTTCCAATACTTTTTTTACTATATTTTTATAGTATATTTCCTTTTTGCAATATTTCCAATATTTTTTTACAATATTCCCTATATTATGTTCACTTTTTGCAATATTCTTAATACTTTTTAGAAGATTCCCTATAGTAATTCCATACGGCTTATTCGCTCTTTGCAATTTCCCAATACTTTTTTACAATATTCCCTAGACTAGTAATTCTTTAATTTTAAATAATAATTCTTTAATTTTAAGTAACGCCATCTCTAACACATTTTTTTTAAATTTAAACTTGTAGTAAATTCTATTAATTCACAACCAGAAAACTTCCTTGATGTGTATCTTTTTCTCCCCATTTCTCTATAGTAAAAAGTTTCAAAGTGAATTTAGTCCTGCGTGGGATCTCCTCTTTCTGATTATTATAGAACATTTCTGTATTCTCCTGAAAAAAGTCGATTTAAGTACTCGGAGAAAGCAAAGTCGCCTTAATTCGATCGATCGCAATCCCTGTCACTTCTTAAAAGAACATTTTTTTTTTTTTAACGCCAACCCCAAAACTATGCAAATAAGAATAAAAAAAGAAGAGGCACTGTTCGAATCTTTAACCGAATCCTCGATGAAGTACGAGACACTTAATCGAAATTTTAAAAGCATCCAAGCTCCTTCAGGTTCCTTCCTTTTCCCGTCATTATCTGCCTAGTTTCCCATTTCTTTTCCGTCTTTTTTATCCCATTTCCCAAACAAGTGGAATGGCAAACTAATCGTAACAAATTTTCAAACAAACCTTTTCCTGAAAAAGTTGAGATGCCAGGAAGGGTTAAAACGAAAAAGAAGACCCATTTCCCCTCTCGCAAAATAGGATAATTGCAGTTTTGTTTGTATATTGACTGCATTTGCTGTGTTACTCGTTTTTTAATTATTATTACTTTCGTTCCTTTTTCCTATTCGAATATCCGTCGTTACTTTGCTCGCTTTGATAAAGGAACGATGAAACGGAAAAACGATGAAATGGAAAAACACTTTCCTAATTCAACATTATTTGCAAACTAATTACGAAATCCACATCAATTTCTTTTAAGTGTATTGAAGCCAATTAAAAAGAAGCCAATGTAAAAAAAAGATTAATTAACATCTGGCTGGGCTTAGAATTCCTTACAGCGCTAATGTTAGCGTCTGCAATTTGTATTTTCAGTTTCTCAAATATCTTTTAATTAGACTCCAGGATTCAGTGCAATGTTTCTAAAAAATAAATCCTTTTACTTTTAATATTACAGCAACAAAATTTGTTTTTTTATTCTTTTATTTAATGTCCACCAACAGCAATATATTTAAAAACCTTTTTACAATATTACCTATAGTATATTCCATTTCTGCAATATTCCCTGTAGTATATTCCCATTCTACAATATTACCTATAGTATATTCGGTTTTTACAATATTCCCCATCGTATATTCCGTTTTTACAATATTACTTTCAATATTTTCTTATAATATATTCTCTTTTTACATTATTCCTTATAGTATATTCCCTTTTTACAATAATTCCCATAGTAATTCCATATATATTATATTCCTTTTTTAAAATATTCCCTATAATATATTACTTTTTTACAATATCCCCTATAGTATATTTTGTACATGATTTTTTATTGTTCAAATATAAACCATCTACAATACGTAATTATCATGCCTCAAATTGCAAAATATGTTTTGTCACTTATTTTATCATTAACCTTATATGAACATTGTATAAATTTTTTTTTCATTTCTATATCCTCCACTGCTATAAGCACCACCTCTACTAGCATTTACAGCTACAAACAGCAACACCGCAACTAACACAGGAATCTGCAAAAGTGGAAAAAATATATATATTTAGATACAGAATTTTGCAGCTTATTTTAAAAATAAAAGTACACAGTAAAATATGATGGACACAAAATAATAGTTTTATTAAAAATAGACCACATCGTCATCATTGTTATCAAAAATTTACATCAACCAAATTATAAAATAATTGAATTAAAAATAATAGCATAGTAAATAATTTAACAATCAGTCTCAACTAGCACAAAGATCTGAATTGACCATTTGTTTAATATGAAAGAAAGTCAAAACAGTATTACTATTTTATTATGCTCTAATATGCGTATCAATTGCTTTATATTTTTGTTTAATTATTTTACTACATTCATTTTTTTCATTCTTACATTTCTACATTTTACGCTTACTACATTAATTTTTTTCATTTACTACATTCTTATATTTCTACATTTACTACATTCTTACATTTCTACATTTACTACATTGATTTTCAATTTTACTACATACATTTTTTTACATACCGCAATTACCGCATATACCGCAATTTTGAACAAAAAGCTTCAAGAGTGTTCGTACCATCTTCGAGTTCAATGGAAAGAATTTATATCCTTAAAATTTATAAGACGTTTTCCCGTGTCTGGTTTCGAACCCGGCTCCCAATGCTCTGAGAGTTAACATGCAGTTCATCAGGCTACTCCAGCTTTACTAACATATAATCCAACCAATCAAATTTAATTTAAATAGCTCAAAGACATGTCAATAAATTTATTCATTGAAGGAGAACTAATTTTGTATTACTTTTCTGCCATTCAGATTTCATTGCCGAGTAAACTGTTCATAGTAATGAATGCATTCTCTGATATTTAATCTGCATCAAATATCCTCTGCTTGTATTGAAGGTTCTGTATCTTGAGATAAAATTCATTAAATCGCCTGCTTACCATCAAGGTATGCAGGTTCGCCATTTGGTTTCCTGACATACAATTGCAGGTTGTAACTGGTTATCGTTAGTTAAGTCCATTCTGGTATTGACTGAACGCAAGCATTGCTTAATAATGACCCAGGGCGTTTGAGAGAAGATCATTTGGGCTTCGTGTTAAGTGCCACAGAAAGCTTTTAAGTGACCCGGATTTCCAGTTACCAATTACCAGGCGGCCTTAAATGCAGTGCCTCTTCTGAACTGATACCTATTAATAGTTTAGGGTATGCCGAAGAAAATGTGTATCAAATGTCTTTGTTTCATTATACATTTACTTGTTTTAGAATGATGGATTCATTTACTGCAAAAAAAAATTTTATTATCATTAGAATAAACACGGCATACATATAGTATTACTAGTACATCCACACAGTATAGTCACATTGCAAATTTAATGTTGCTGCCATATATGTTTATTGGACATAAAGTCTTCTAACACAGATTAAATAACAATAATTCTTTGATTTATCATTTATGAAAAATTTGCAGACCAAGTAAAAAAAGGGATTTTTCAATAATAGCAGAAAATTGTTTAAATATTGAATCTATCTCAGTTTTAATTCATAGTTTCAGTTTTTATAATTTTTTTTCTAATTTGAGAAAATGTGAAAAGAACTGTAAGTCTTTTTTTCTGTGTTGAACTTTAACTATATATTTGGACCAATCATCTTATCATTTTTGAAACTTCCAGCTCTAACAGTGAAAAGGATGCGTTTAATTAAAAATTATAGAGCAAAAGAGTTAAAATGCAGAATTCTTCATTTAGTTTCAAGTTTTAAAAAAATTAATGACAGTAATTGAAACCGGAAGATTTTAATATTATATTGATTTAACTAATTCTATATATTTCAAAATTAAATGTTCATATATGTTTTATTTAAATGCATGTCGCTGACTAGTTAGGCAACCAACGTTTATAAACATAATAATGCTATTATGGGAGTGTTTGTTTATATTTATGTTAACATGTATATCAATTACAATTGTGCAATATGGATCTTATGTAATTGCCACTAACACAATGGAGACACAAACTTTAATGATAGTAATATAATAAAAGTAGTAAAGGAATGGGAGTAATTATTATTTCAATATTATAAATCATTATTATTTAATATTATATTATTCAATATATATATATATATATATATATATGTGTGTGTGTGTGTGTGTGTGTGTGTGTGTGTGTGTGTGTGTGTGTGTGTGTGTGTGTGTGTGTGTAAGTATAATCAAGAACAATTATCTTTTCCTCATACCTTCTGAAGTATTTATGAAATAATCAATTTATAATCAAACTCTTAAAGAAAGAACATCAAAGTTCTCCACTATTCTAGTAGTTAGGATTATAGCTGAAGTCTGATGTCAACTTCAATGAAGCAAAATATTTTGCCATTTAATTATGAAAGGATTTATTAGTATCCAATGAAGGTATTAACACTCTCTAAAATTAAATGTTTATATACATTTAAATTAAATGTGTGTTGTTGAATTAGGAAAGGTTAAGCAATCATCGATTTAGTTAGGCAATCAACATTTATAAACATAGTAATGCTGTCATGGGAAAGACTTTATATTTATGTCAGCATGTATACCAATTACAATTGTGCAATCAACTGCCACTCTTAGAATGAAGATGCAAATTTTAATTATAGTGATATAATAAAAGTAGCAATAAAGGAATGGAAGCAATTATTATTTCAATAATCATTTCATGCCATGCATAACAAAATCAAAAAAAAGAAGAAAGAAACTTCTGGCGTTAAATTAGTGTCATAAATTCTGAACAAAAAAAAATTATTTGAAATCACAAGATTCAAATTATTGTTAAAAATAGTTATCGTTAAAAGTATATCTTAGAAAAAAATCAGAAAAGCAATTTGCGGTGTTTGCGATAATATTTTATTACAGACCTCTTTCAAAAGAATCCTGTAAGATATCAAACAGTTTTTTTTTTCTCGACATTATAAATAATGGAAAGTATTTATCTTGTTTCTAATGTAATGACTCATTCTAGAAAATAAAATTAGCACTTTCGAAGGAAGTAATTAAGTTCTGAAGCGAGAAAAGAGATCATGTAGTTGATTATGGGGGAAGCTGGAATTTTAATCAAGTATTTGATTATTGCCCTATTTCCGTAATTAAGCCAAGGTAAATATTGAACTCATTGCCAAAAATACCTAGTTCATGATTTATGTGTGCACAGTTTTAAACATCGTAAATTTATGCGGTTAGGTATTGTAATTCTTATTTTAATTATTAAAAATAATGTTGGGTCATGTTGTTTGGTTTATGTCTTGGTAAGTCAAGGTGTCAGAAATTAGCAAATTTCAATTTCAGTGTAGAAATATAAAAAAAAATTAGAAAAAGAATTTATTCTAAAAGACATAGGAAGGATTATTTTCTTTTAACTTTTACTAAAGTTTATTTTCTTCAGTTTTAGAATAATTATTATTTTTTAATTGCAAAATGTGTTTAGCAATAACTTAAGTAATCATTTTCTGTTTTGTTTGTTACCGCTGTTATTGTTTAACAACGTCGCTACAGAATATCCGTTGAATGGTGTCTAATACTGGTAACGTTTTTCAATTACGAATAATTTCAGAATGTAGTGTTAAGTTAAATGGGTTTTTTTTAATTATGTTTTTGTTTAATTAAACTATTCAATGAACAAAATATTTCGAATTTTTCTTTTTTCACATCGAATATCAAATACTACCTTTTGATTTAAATAATTGTTCCTCTATAAAGATTCTTGAGATTTATTTATAGTAAATCGTTGGTGATTAAATTTTTTTGTAATTTAAACGTTCAATCCGGCTGTTGAACATTGAATTTATGAAACAATCGATTTATAATTATACCTTTAAATTAAGAATATCAAAGTTCTCCATTGTTCTATTAATTAGGATTACAGCTGAAGTCTAGGGAATTGCCTTTAATTCCTTGCCTTTTAATTATGAAATGATTTATTAATACCAAGAATTAAATTGATTAAGTCTCAAGGATTTTTGTAGAGGGACTCTTATTTAAATCAAAAGGTGGTAATAATATTCAGTGTGAAAAAGAAAAATTCGAAATATTGTATTCATTGAATAGTTAAGTAAACGATTGTTATTATTATAATTTATTTATAACTCTTCAATGTGCAAATGTTCAATAGCCAACTAGCTAACTTAACAGAATCTTGATCTCAAGAGTAGTACTTATAAATCGCTTCTAGCCCTATTCGCTCCCAGTGGTAAAGTGTTCAGTTAGTGCACGAGAAGGATCAGAATAGAATTTGCTAGGGACGTTAATTACAGTCACTGCTTTTTGAAATGAGACTATTTGATGGTGATTATGGCATTGTGTATTATCTCTAGTATCAACAGTTCAGCAGATTGATAGGAGGTTCTGAGTTTTTATCCCTTATGCCCCCTATCCTGGCGGTGGTATGGACGTTTGTTAGTTGTTCGGAATCTACTTTAAACCGTCGATCACTGTCTAATTAGTCCACAGTGTGCATAGATTGACCGTAGAGCGACAAACCGAACCCATATGCCTCACAATTGTGTTACTGTTACTCTTATAATAAAGGAAGGAATAATAAATTTAATGTCCATGTTTCATCATGCATAAGTTGAACATGATGTTCACCGATACAGAAAAAAACTTTTTTTTTTGTTATTGTTTGTACTTTGAATAGTATTGGCAGCTACCATTCAAAGATATTTTTAATGTCTTTCAAATATTTTACGATATCTATATTTGAATTCTCAGAATAAAGTATTAAATGAAATTTTTCAATACTTATCTAAATTAAAATTTAATTTTCCCAACTATTTTAAATGGAATACCTGAATGAAATGAGAAAAATTATAATAAGGTAATTTATTGAAAAAAAATGTTTGTAAAGAAGTTTTTATATAATATTTCAATTGTATTTAACTGAATTAAAACACTATAAAAATGTAAGCATAAATGTAAGGCAGTTTGATATACCATTTTACAGAAAATTACTTCGTAAATAATTTAGCAATAACTAATTGTTAATGAATTCATGCTATTAAATAATCTTTCAAAGTAGATTTTTAAAGTTAATACTTAAGCACATTTGAAAACAATACTAATGAAAATAAAATGAGAAAAATGTTTCTAATTTCAAATTATCGTATAATTTGAAAGGATTTTAAATCATTAATTTAAATTCAATTAATAGAAATGGATAATTTAAAAGTTTAATCAAACAAATAATTCTATTTAATGCAACTAGTTATTTTACCCTAATTATTATTAGATATAGAAGAATAACATACATTAAGTTGAATTATTTCTGAGATTATTAAAAATTATTATAATTTCTTTATCTAATTAATTGACATAAAAGAAACATTTAACAAGCTATATTGGGTTCATTGGTAACTCTAAAATGAAATTCCTATTTCTAAGTAAAACCTTTTAAATGGTATTTATCTGGTTTTAATATTAGAAAAATTTAATAGATTTAATTAAAAATAATTAAATAATCTCATATTTAAAATTTGAACGTCAAGTAATTTCTTGCGTTATAAAACCTTTTATCGTATATTACTAATTCGAAACAATTAGTAGCACAATTTATAAGCTGTTAAAGAAAATCCTATTATTGAAGGAAATTTCAATTAGTTTATATGTTTGAAAAGATTAGAAAGCTGATTAGAAACTGTGAAGGAGTTTAATTTCCATGTTATTATGACAGAACATAAAAATCGGCTTAACTTTAACGGAAAATTTCTCGACAAAAAAAAAATATGTTCTTCAATATACATTTCTTTTTCTAAGAGTATATATAAAAAAAAATTTCTAAAAACCACAGAAAATATGATTTAACAAGTAAGGTTTTAAACACATTTATTTTCAAGAATGTGTTAAAAATTAATTATAATATTATGTAAGCTATAAAATATTTAAGTTGATTTAAATGGAAAATACCAAAATTGTTGAAAATGTTGTTTTTAATTTAATGGAATTTATCTCTAATTTTTTTTATTGATTCGAAGCAGCATGACCAAACATAGATTTGTAATTATTTTTTTTAATTTTAATCCTTAATAATACTTTCCTCTATTATAAATCTCTTTAATAAAAAAAAAAATTTCTACAATCTTCACTATATTAGAAACAAATGAATTAATTCGAAGACTTTATGGAAACACTGAATGACTGACAGAAACTTTAATAAAAGACTGAATGAAAGAATGAATGATTGACTGAAACTTTAATGAAAAACTGATTTTACATTAATGAAAAACTTCAATGAAATTTAATGAAAGACATTTTTTTTTTTTTTTTTTTTTTTTGGAATGACAAAAAAAATTAAATTAATTTTGTTGCAATCACATGATATAACTAACAGACTTTTTAATTTCTTTTACATTTCTGGCATCCATATCCCATTAAATTAATTTTTATATACTTTTTATGAAAGTGGTTTCAAAACTTTTTGGATTGATTCGAGATTAAGAATTTTTAATCCATTTTATTATTACGATTAAAATATTTTTTGTTATTCTTTAGTTTAATCTCCTCAAGCAGCAATATATTTAGAAAACATTTTACAATATTCCCTATAGTATATTCCCTTTTTACAATATTCCCTATAGTATATTCCCTTTTTACAATATTCCTTATAGTATATTCCCTTTTTACAATATTCCCTATAGTTGAAGCAATTACTGCTCAATCTACAACTGGTAATCTTTCTTTCTTTCATAGAATAGAAAATATTTCAAACTTATTTGCTTTTCTTTTCTTTTTTTGCTGACTAAACAAAGATCTTTCTTTATATTCTTATTCAACTAAATTTCACTTTAAATCAATCTTACTGCATTTTTGAAGTTACCTACATTAAAAAAACATGAATTCAGCATTTATCTGTCACCAAGACTTTTTAATCTATTTTGTATATCAAAATCTGAATTTTTTTTCGTCATTATTCTTTATTTATTTTATTTTAAGGAACACTATCCCAAACGCATTTAAAAAAAACTTGTACCCAATTCTTTTAATTCCAAACGCATTTAAAAAAAACTTGTACCCAATTCTTTTAATTCAGAACCAGAAAACTTGCTTTACGCGTGTCTTTTTTCTCCCCATTTCTCTATAAAGAAAAGTTTCAAAGCGAATGTAATTCTGCGTGGCATCTCTCCTCTTTCTGATCATTATAGAACATTTCTTTATTCTCCTTGAAAAAAGTCGATTTACTGAGGAGAAAGCAAAGTCTCCTTAATTCGATCGATCGTAATCCCTGTCACTCCTTAAAAGAACATTTTTTTAACGCCTACCACAAAAGTATGCAAAATAAAAAGAATAAAAAAAAGAGACACTGTTCGAATCTTTAACCGAATCCGCGATGAAGTACGAGACACTTAATCGAAATTTTAAAAGCATTCAGGCTCCTTCAGGTCCTTCTTTTCCCGTCATCTGCCAAGTTTTCCCATTTCTTTTCCTTCTTTTTTATCTCCTTTCCCAAACAAGTGGAATAGCAAACTAATCGTAACAACTTTTCAAACAAACCTTTTCCTGAAAAAGTTGAGATGCCGGAAAGAGTTAAAACGAAAAAGAAGACCCATTTCCCCTTTCACAAAATAGGATAATTGCAGTTCTGTTTATATATTGACTGCATTTGCTGTGTTACACGTTTCTTCTTTTCTTCATTATTATTATTTTCGTTTCTTTTTCGATTCGAATATCCGCCGTTACTTTGCTCGCTTTGATAAAGGAACGACAAAATGGAAAAACACGTTTCTAATTCGACATTATTTGCAAACGAATTACGAAATCCACATCAGTTTCTTTTAAGTGTATTTAAGCCAAATAAAATGAAGCCAAAGAGAAAATAAAATATTAATTGACTGGCTGCATTTGGAGTTCTTTACAGCGCTGATGTTAGCGTCTGCAAATTTTTGTTTAAGTTCTCATATATCTTTAAATTAGACCGCTAGATTGAGTGCAATGTTTATAAAAAGTAAATCCTTTTACTTTGAATATTACAACTAAAATTTATTTTTGTTATTCTTTTGTTTAATCTCCACCAACCCCAATATATTTTAAAAACTTTTTTGCAATTTTCCCTATAGTATATTCCCTTTTTACAATATTCCCTATTGTATATTTCCTTTTTACAATATTTCCTATAATATATTCCCTTTTTGCTATATTCCCTATATTTTTTACAATATTCCCTGTAGTATATTCCCATTTTGCAATATTCCCAATATTTTTTTACAATATATTTCTTTTTTTTTCAATATTCCCAATACATTTTGATATAATATTCCCTATAGCATATTCCCTTTTTGCAATATTCGATATAGTATATTCCCTTTGTACAATATTTCCAATACTTTTTTACAATATTCCCCATAGTTGAAACAACAACTAATTAATTTATAACAGGAAATCTTTATTTCTTCCTTAGAATAGAAAATATTTCAAATTTATTTACTCTTCCTTTTTTTGAGAACTAAACAAAGCTCTTTTCTTATATTCTTATTCTACTAAATATCACTTTAAATCAATCTTACAGCATTTTTGTGGTTACCAACAATAAAAAGCATGAATTCAGGATTTATCTGTCACCAAGAATTTTTAATCTAATATAAATAGCAAAACCAAACATTTTTTTTTTCTTCATTTTTCTTTAATTTTATCTCTAACGCATATTTTTTTATAAAACTTACACTTGTAGCAAATTCTATTAATTCGCAACCATGAGACATCCTTGATGTGTTTTTTTTTTCTCTCCTTTTCTGTATAGAGAAGAGTTTCGAACTGCATTTAATTCCGCGTGGAATCTCGCTTTTCTGATCATTATAGAACATTTCTGTATTCTCCTTGAAAAAAGTCGATTTTCACCAGAGAAAGCAAAGTCACCTTAATTCGATCGATCGCAATCCCTGTCACTCCTTAAAGAACATTTTTTTTAACGCCTACCACAAAAGTATGCAAAATAAAAAGAATAAAAAAAGAGACACTGTTCGAATCTTTAGCCGAATCCGCGATGAAGTACACTTAATCGAAATTTTAAAAGCATTCGGGCTCCTTCAGGTCCTTCTTTTCCCGTCATCTGCCTAGTTTTCCCATTTATTTTCCTTCTTTTTTATTACATTTCCCAAACAAGTGGAATAGCAAACTAATCGCAACAACTTTTCAAACAAACCTTTTCCTGAAAAAGTTGAGATGCCGGAAAGGGTTAAAACGAAAAAGAAGACCCATTTCCCCTTTCGCAAAATAGGATAATTGCAGTTCTGTTTATATATTGACTGCATTTGCTGTGTTACTCATTTCTTTTTTTATTTATTTATTTTTTTTTTATTTTCGTGTCTTTTTCGAATCGAATATCCGCCGTTACTTTGCTCACTTTGATAAAGGAACGACGAAATGGAAAAACACGTTTCTAAGTCGACATTATTTGCAGACGAATTACGAAATCCACATCAGTTTCTTTTAAGTGTATTTAAGACAAATAAAATGAAGCCAAAGCGAAAATAAAAGATTGATTAACAACTGGCTGAGTTTAGATTTCTTTTCAGCGCTGTCGTTAGCGTCGGCAATTTTTATTTTCAGTTTATCAAATATCTTTTATTTTATTAACGCGATGGAGAAAATTTGATCACAGCATTTAAATTATTTACTAAATTTTCAAATACAAAATTTTATTTTCTATCAAATAAATTATACAAAATAACAATTAATTGAAAAGGAACACATTAAATAAAAAAAAAATTTAGTTTGCTGAAACTTTCCGAACTAATACTAGTTTTGAAAGTATATAAATTTTCTTTTATCCTCACAAAAATTCGAGAGAATAAAAATTAGTGAGATTATATGTATATATATGTCAGAAACTTATGTTCAGGCAGAAATATGCTGACGACTGAAACCCTAAAAATGAAACAAAATATTTAGGTTTAAATTTTATTATTATAATCTCCTATTTTAAACCATTCAGGAAAATACCGGAAAATCCCATTTAAGTATTTTAAATACCTTAATTAAATAAATATGCACAAAAAAATCATTTTATTAATTTATAATTTCATCATTTTTGACTTCCGGGCATTTTAGCATACGCCATTCGCGACTAGAACGACAAATATGTAGCAACTATGTTTGTACAAACTTTAGTTTGGCTTATTGCTCTACTGTCATTTTGTAAACACTTTTTGGCTAAATAGACCGGGACCTACAATTTAAAGTGGATTTTGAACCACAAACAAACAATTATGCCATCACCATGATACTAATCTGAAGCCTGTGGTACCAAAGGCCAGAACCCTAGCCAATTGGCCATCAGGCCGCATTTATACAAAGAGCTTATTACACTGCATTCATTTTTTTTTCACCACAATTTTGAACGAAACCCTTTAAGAGTGCTTGTACCATCCTTTAAATGTACAGGACGTTTTCGTGTGTTTGGTTTCGAACCCGGTTCCCAATGCTTTGAGACTAAACATGCATTTCATCAGACCACTCCAGCTTTACTTAACACATAATCCAATTTAAATCCAATCAAATTTAAATTAAATTCAAAGACACGCCAATATATTTATTCATTGAAGGAGAACTAATTTTGTATTACTTTTCTGCCATTCAGATTTAATTGCCTAGTATACTGTTCATAGAAATTAATGTATTATCTGATATTTAATCTATACATCAAATATCCTTTGCTTTTAGATTCTGTATCTTGATATAAAATTCATTAAACGCTAACTTACCATCACGGTATGCAGCTTCGCCATTTGGTTTCGCGACATACAATTGCAGGATGTAACTGGTTATCGTTAGTTAAGTCCATTCTGGTATTGACTGAACGCAAGCATTGCTTAATAATGACCCAGGACGTTTGAGAGAAGATCATTTCGGCTTCGTGTTAAGTGCCACAGAAAGCTTTTAAGTGACCCGGATTCCCAGTTACCAATTACCAGGTGGCCTTAGATGCAGTGCCCCTTCTAAATTGATACTTTTTAATAGTTTAGTGTAGCATAAAATAATAATATGTTGCATAAAATATGTATCAATTCTCTTTGTTTAACTATACATTTTCTTGTTTTGGAATGATGGATTCATTTACTGTAAAAAATATTATCATTAGAATAACACGCAGCATACATGCAGTGTAGTCACATTATAAATTTAAAGCTGCGATAACTTCAGTATTTAAACAATTTTTTGATATTATTGAAAAATCCTTTTTTTTTTTTTTTTTTTACTTGATCTGCAAATTATTCCTAAATGATAAATCGATCAAAAGAAAATGAGAATTATTTTTATTCAATCATCGTTATCATTTTGTTTAAATGCATGATGCTGAACAGTTAGGTCAGTAACTTTTATAAACATAATAATGTTAGCATAAGAAAGATTATTTATATTTATGTCAACATGTATGTCAATTACAATTGTACAATATGGATGTTATGCAATGGTCACTATGAGTAATACAATGGAGACGAAAGTTTTAAAAATAGTAATATAATAAAAGTATCAATAAACGAATGGCAGTAATTATTATTTCAATATTATTAGCAATTATTATTTAATGTTTTATTATTCGATAAATATATACATATATACATATATCTGAGTTCTCAGGTTATCTTCAATGTAGAAAATATTTTGTCATTTATTTATGAAAGGATTTATTAGTATCCAATGAAGGTATTAATAATCTTTAACTAGTTTAACATTTAAAATGTATATAAGCGTTTAAATTAAATGTCTATATGCATTTTATTTAAATGCATGTTGTTGAATAGTTATGCAATCAACTTTCTTAAACATAATAATGCTGTTATGGAAAAGACTTTTATATTTATGGGAGCATGCATGTGAATTACAGTTGTTCAATTTGGATGCTGTGTAATTGCCACTAATATAATGGATATATTAATTTTATAATAGTAACATAATTAAAGTACAAATAATGGAATGGGGGCAATTATTATTTCAATAATTATTTTATGCCATACATAACATAATCAAAAAATGAGAAAGAAAGAAACTTCTGGTGTTAAATTCTCATAAATTCAAACAGAAAAAAAAATTTATATGAAATCACAAGATTCAAATTATTGTTAAAAATAGTTATCGTTAAACGTAAATCCTAAAAAAAAATCAGAAAAGCAATTTGGTGATGTTTCCGATAATATTTTATTACAGACCTCTTTCAAAAGAATCCAGCAAGATATCAAACAGTTTTTTTTTTCATCCACATTATAAATAATGGAAAGTATTTATCTTGTTTCCAATGTAATGACTCATTCTAGAAAATAAAATTAGCACTTTCGAAGGAAGTAATTAAGTTCTGAAGCGAGAAAAGAGATCATGTAGTTGATTATGGGGGAAGCTGGAATTTTAATCAAGTATTTGATTAATGCCCTATTTCCGTAACTAAGCCAAGGTAAATATTGAACTCATTGCCAAAATACCTAGTTCATGATTTATGCGTGCACTGTATTAAACATTGTAAATTTATGCGGTTAGGTATTGTAATTCTTATTTTAATTATTAAAAATAACGTTGGATCATTTTTTTGGTGTATATCTTGGTAAGCCAAGGTGTCAGAAGTTAGCAAATTTTAATTTCTGTACAGAAATAAAAAAGAAAGCTTAGAAGTTCATTTTTCTAAAGGATAATTTTCTTTTAACTATTGCTAAAGTTTACATTCTACAGTTATAGAATAATTATTATTTGTTAATTACAAAATAATTTTAGCAATAACTTAAGGAATCATTGTTATAAAAAAATCAACTGTTATTGTCTAATGATGCTGCTATTGAATATCCACTAAATGATGTCTAATAACTGGTAACATTTTTCAAGCACAGATAATTTCAGATTGTAGATTTAAGTTAAATGGTTTTTATTAATTATATTTTCGTTTAATTAAAGTATTCCGTGAATACAGTCCTAGTTTTAACTTGTGCAGTTAGTGCACAAGAAGGATCAAAATACAATTTGTTGGGGGTGTTAGTTGCAGTTCCTGTTTTTTGAAACGATAATTCTTGATTGTGATTATGATAACATGAAAAATCTCTCATAACGACAGTTCAGCAGAAGGATAGGAGGTTCTGAGATTTTCTCCTATATGGCCCATATCCTGCCGATGAGCATGGATGTTTGTTAGTGGTGCAGAATCCACTTTAAACTGTAGGTCTTTTGTTTAATTAGCCCACATTGTGCACAAAAGGACAGTAGAGTGACAAACCAAACCCATATGCCCCACAACTGTGTAACTGTTACTCTTAAAAGTCCACTATAAATTTAATATCCTCCTTTGATCACTCATCAGTGTGCTAATCGTAACATATATAAGGGGAACACGATGTTCAGCGATATACAGCAAAAACTTTTTTTTTTTTGCCGTTTGTACTTTGAATCGTATTGGCAGCTACCATTCAAAGATATTTTTAATCTGTCTTTTAAACATTTTACGAAATTTATATCTGAATTCTCTGATTAAAGTAAGAAATTAAATTTTTCAATACTTATCTAAATCAAAATTTAATATTCCCAACCATTTTAAATGTGATTTCTGAATAAAATGAGCAAAAATATAAGGTAATTTATAAAAAAGAATTTTTTTTTGATAAAGAAGTTTTTATATAGTATTTCAAATATATCTTATCAAACTAAAACACTATAAAAATGTAAATATAAATGTAATTCAAATTGATATATATCATTTTACAGAAAATAACTTTTTAATAGCTTTTTAATTTAGCAACGACTAATTGTTAATGAATTCCTTTTATTAAATAATCTTTCAAAGTAGATTTTAAAATATAATAGTTTAATATAGAAGACACTGCTAATGAAAATAAAATGAGAAAAGATTTATAATTGCAAATTATCGTATGATTTAAAGTGAGTTTGATTCATTAATTTAAATTAAATTAATAGAACCGAATAATATAATAATTTAATTAAACAAGCAATTCAATTTAATGTAACTAATAATTTTATTCCCAATCATTATTAGATATAGAATAATAACATACATTAAATTGAATTATTTCAGAGAGTATAAAAATCTATTTAATTTCTTTATGTAATTAATCAGTTTACATAAAAGAAACATTTAACAAGTTCAACATTAACAACAATAGTGGGATCATTTGTAACTCTAAAATGAAATTCCTATTTCTAAGTAAAATCTTTTAAATGGCATTTATCTGATTTTAATATTAGAAAAATTTAATAGATTTAATTTAAAATAATTAAATAATCTGATACTCAAAATTTGAACGCAAAGTAATTTCTTGCGTTATAAAACCTTTCATCGTATAATACTAATTTGTCTGAATGTTTCGAAACAATTAGTAGGGACATTAAGGGAATTACACAATTTATAAGCTGTTAAAGAAAATCCTATTATTGAAGGAAATTTCAATTAGTTTATACGTTTGAAAAGATTAGAAAGCTGATTAGAAACTGTGAAGGAGTTTAATTTCCATGCTATTACGACAGAACATAAAAATCGGCTTAACTTTAACTGAAAATTTTCTCGACAAAAAAAAACAAGTTCTTCAATATACATTTCTTTTTCTAAGAGTATATATAAAACAAAAATTTCTAAAAACCACGGAAAATCTGATTTAAAAGTAAGGTTTTAAACACATTTATTTTCAAGAAAGTGTTAAAAATTAATTATAATATTATGTAAGCTATAAAATATGTAAGTTGATTTAACTGGAAAATACCAAAATTAATGATAATTTTGTTTTTAACTGAACTTTAATGGAATATATCTCTAATTTTTTTTTATTCTTTCGAGCAGCATAACCAAACATAGATTTGTAATTATTTTTTAATTTTAATCCCTAATAATACTTTCCCTTTAATAAAAAGAGATAATTTCTACAATATTCACTATATTAGAAACAAATGAATTAATTCGAAGATTTTAATGAAAGACTGAAACTTTAATAAAAGACTGAATTAAAGAATGAATGATTGACTGCAGCTTTAATGAAAAACTGATTTTACTGAATTTAATAAAATTTAATGAAAAACATTTTTTATTTATTTATTTTTTTTTTTGCTTTAGAATGACAAAAAATTCAAATTAAATTTATTGCAATCACAAAATATAATTAACCAATTTTTTTTAATTTCTTTTACATTCGTGGCATTCATATCACTTTACATAAACCCTTATATACTTTTTATGAATGTGGTTTCAAACAATTTTAGATTGATTCATCGGTAAGAATTTTAAATCCATTTTAATATTACAACTAAAATATTTTTTCCTTATTCTTTGTTTAATCTCCAGCAACAGCAATATATTTAAAAAACGTTTTACAATATTCCCTACAATAATTCCCTATACTCTCTTTACAATATTCCCTATAATATAGTATATAGTATATTCCTATTTTCAATAATCCCTACAGTAATTCCTATAGTATAGTATATAGTATATTCCCTATAGTGTATTATCTTTCTACAATATTCCCCAAGTATATTCCTCTTTTACAATATTCAATATAGTAATTCCATAAAGTATATTCCCTTTTTACAATATTCCGTATAGTATAGTTCCTTTTTACAATATATCCTATAGTATATTCCCTTTTTACAATATCATCAGTACTTTTTTTACAATATTCCCTATAGTTGAAGAAATTACTACTTAATCTACCACTGGATATCTTTCTTCCTTCCATAGAATAAAAAATATTTCAAAGTTATTTTATTTTATTTTCCTTTTTTGCGGACTAAAAAAAGCTCTTTTTTATATTCTTATTCTATTAAATTTCACTTTAAATCAATCTTACTGCATTTTTGCAGTTACCTACAATAGAAAAACATGAATTTAGGATTTATCTGTCAACAAAACTATTTAATCTAATTTGAACGTCGAAATCAAAACTTTTTTTTTGGCATTATTCTTTAATTTTAAGGAACACCATCACTAAAGCATTTTTTAAACACTTAAACCGTAGCAAATTCTATTAATTCACAACTAGAATCCCTGAAGTGTCTCATTTTCTCCCATTTCTTTATAGAGAAAAGTTTCAAAGCGAATGTAATTCTGCGTGGGATCTCTCCTCTTTCTGATCATTATAGAACATTTCTTTATTCTCCTTGAAAAAAGTCGATTTACTCTGGAGAAAGCAAAGTCGTCTTAATTCGATCGATCGCAATCCCTGTCACTCCTTAAAAGAACATTTTTTTAACGCCTACCACAAAAGTATGCAAAATAAGAATAAAAAAAAAGGAGACACAGAATCTTTAACCGAATCGGCGATGAAGTACGAGACACTTAATCGAAATTTTAAGAGCATTCAGGCTCCTTCAGGTAATTCTTTTCCCGTCGTTATCTGCCTAGTTTTCCCATTTCTTTTCCTTCTTTTTTATCTCCTTTCCCAAACAAGTGGAATAGCAAACTAATCGTAACAACTTTTCAAACAAACCTTTTCCTGAAAAAGTTGAGATGCCATAAAGGGTTAAAACGAAAAAGAAGACCCATTTCCCCTCTCGCAAAATAGGATAATTGCAGTTCTGTTTATATATTGACTGCATTTGCTGTGCTACTCGTTTCTTCTTCTTTTTTTATTACAATTATTTTCGTTTCTTTTTCGATTCAAATATCCGTCGTTACTTTGCTCGCTTTGATAAAGGAACGATGAAATGGAAAAACACTTTTTCTAATTCGACATTATTTACAAACGAATCACGAAATCCACATCAATTTCTTTTATGTGTATTTAAGCCAAATAACATGAAGCCAAAGCAGAAAAAAAGGTTAATTAACAACTGGCTGCTTTTGGAATTCTATACAGGGCTGATGTTAGCGTCTGAAAATTTATTTTTCAGTTTCTCTAATATATTTTAATTAGACTGCTGGATTCAGTGCAATGTTTATAAAAAATTAATCCCTTTACTTTGAATATGATACCTAACACTATTTTTTTGTTATTCTTTTGTTTAATCTCCATCAACAACAATAGATTTAAAAAACTTTTTTACAATATTCCCTATAGTATATTCCCTTTTCAGAATATTTTTTATAATATATTCCCTTTTTGCAATATTCACAATACATTTTTACAATATTCCCTATTGTATATTCCCTTTTTACAATATTCCCAATACATTTTTACAATATCCCCTATAGTATATTCCCTTTTTAAAATATTTCCAAAAATTTTTTCACAATATTCCCTATAGTACATTCACCTTTTTGCAATTTTCTCGGTACTTTTTTACAAAATCCCATATAGATGAAGCAATAACTACTGAATCTACAACTGAAAATCTTCATTTCTTCCATAGAATAGAAAATATTCCAAATATATTTGCTTTTCCATTATTTTCTTATTTTTTACCGAACTAAACCCAGCTCTTTTATTATACTACATTTCACTTGAAATCAATCTTACTGCATTTTTGAGATTTTCTACAAAAAAAAATCTGAATTCAGAATTTATCTGTCACCAAGTCTTTTTAATCTATTTTGTGTATCAAAATCAAAATTTTTTTTCATCATTATTCTTTATTTATTTTATGTAAAGGAACAAAAAATTGTACCAAATTCTATTAATTCACAACCCAAAAAATGCCTTGATGGGTCTCTTTTTCTCCCTACTTCTCTACAGACAAAAGTTACAAAGTGAATTTAATTCTGCGTGGGATCTCCTCTTTCTGATCATTATAGAACATTTCTTTATTCTCCTTGGGAAAAAGTCGATTTACTGCGGAGAAAGCAAAGTCGCCCTAATTCGATCGATCGCAATCTCTGTCACTCCTTAAAAGAACATTTTTTTTACCGCCTACCACAAAAGTATGCAAAAGAAGAATAAGAAAAATAAGAGACACTGTTCGTTATCTTTAACCGAATATGCGATGAAGTACGAGACACTTAATCGAAATTTTAAAAGCATTCAGGCTCATTCAGGTCTTTCTTTTCCCGTCGTTATCTGCCTAGTTTTCCCATTTCTTTTCCTTCTTTTTTTTTATCTCATTTCCCAAACAAGTGGAATAGCAAACTAATCGTAACAACTTTTCAAACAAACCTTTTCCTGAAAAAGTTGAGATGCCGGAAAGGGTTAAAACGAAAAAGAAGACCCATTTCCCCTCTCGCAAAATAGGATAATTGCAGTTCTGCTTATATATTGACTGCATTTGCTGTGTTACTCGTTTCTTTTTTTTATTATTATTATTTTCGTTTCTTTTTCTATTCGAATATCCGCTCGTTTGACAAAGTAACGGTGAAATGGCAAAACACTTTCCTAATTCGACATTAATTAAAAAAATTACTTCAGAAATTCGGTGTTAAATATTTCGATTTTAATGTTAAATCAGGCATCTGCAACTAATCAAAAGAAATATTAGAACCCATTCACTTATCTTTAAGATAATGAAAACCATAAAAATGTAATTGTGAATTTATTTGCATTATTTATTGTCTATAAAAGTTTTATATAAGAGCAAAATTGAATAACGTGTATGTAAGATTCTCAGCATGGAGGTATGCCTTATATTTCAATTAAAAGACGTAGTATTAAGAACTCTTCATAAGGTTTGTTTTCATTATTTATCCTCAAAGTGAATTATATGATACAATTAAATGAAAAAATTTCATATACTTAAAATCAATGCTTTCATAAGAATCAATAATTAGCAATTCAGTAAATCAATTCAATGTTTAGTTTATAATTAATTTAGTTTCAATAATTAAAATTCCAACTATAATTTAGTTTAAATTAAAATCCTACGATATAGCGTAAATTGTCATATTTTGAATTCTTTAATTATTTTATACCATTAATACTTCAAATATTTTATGTAATTAATAATTACTCATTAATACAATTTAATTCATAAATTTTTTTTAAAGCAAAGTACTTATGGTCTTTAATGAACATAAAAATTATGTATTTAACTATACGGTTGTAATTAAAGAAATGTATTTTCAAATATGTTATATTAATGTATCGAAACTAATTAAAATTATAACTAAGTACTTGTACTAAGTAGTTGTTTCTAATCGTTATACTTTTAAATAGAAAACTCATTTTAATGACTACTTAGCTTATGATAAAAATAAATTGATGTTCATCTTTTTTTTCAGCTCATAGTTGTTGTTTTTTTTATCTCATATCATCCTTTTTATGTTTCATCTAGTAAATATTTTGAAAATCCCATATTTTCACTTCTCTTTCTTTACTATCTATATAAGAATATTGTTTGAAAATTCATTCTTTTAACGTAAATATTTAACAAAAAACTATTCATTTATTACGAGTCAATTTTTAATTTCTTCTTGTTGCTATATAATGTATTTTTTAAAATTTGATAGGTCTTAAAATATAAGAAAGGAAATAATTTCTGTCTTTCGTATTTACTATTTAGAACAAATCTAAAAGAATTAATGTGATTCCTCTCGCCATTACATAAAGAAATATGTAAACTTTTTAATAATAAAATAAAAATAAATTATGATAATTTTGATCATTTCTGTTCATTTCTTTGCACATGAAGACCATTTATTACAACAAATATATATATTAGTTATATTTTATCACTCTACTTTTTAAATGATTCAATTCATTAAATTTATTGCCATGTAAGAAATATATCTAAAACTACATGAATGATATTGTTTTAAGTAATACTAAGAATTGCATATTAAATTTTATTTGTTAAGGAAAAACTCTTTGTTTTCCAATAATGCCTCAAATGCGAAGATATGTTTTATCAACGACTTTGTCATTAACCTTATATGAACTTTACATTAATTTCATAAGAAATTTCAGGAATATATTCTCAGTACAGGATAGTATTCATTCCACAAATTTCTTATTGCAGTTTATGTTCCACGTAGTTAAAACAGTCCTTTTAATTTTATGTATTTCTTATTATAATTCCAAATATATATTTATTTTGTTGTCTTCATAACGAAAAACGGTTTAAGGTTAATTTGATGTTCTTTGATGTGTTTCATGTAATTCTAATTTAAATTATAGATTATTGATTTATAAATATCTGTATTAGTAACAATAAGCACAGACTCGATTTACATAAATACAGTTTTATTCAATCCGTAAGACAATTACAGTTTTGTTTCTCGATACATAATAACATTTCACAGAAATATCTTCAATTTTAATTATAACACAGTTTGGAATGTTTTGAGATTATTGAATAGTTCATTCATAACACAGAGATTTGAAGTTTCCAACTTTAATCATACATATCTTAAAACAAAATTATTAAAATTTTGTGTGCTCGTTACTTTTACAACTCATGAGTGAGGTATTTAAAACTACAGTTAGAAGACAACAATTAGGAGATCCTTTATATTCATTTTCCATATTTCCCGCCTCCATATTTTCCACCTCCAAGACCACCTCCTCCGAGTCCACCTCCTCCGAGTCCACCACCTCCGAGTCCACCACCTCCTCCTCCATAACGTCCACCTCCAAGGCCTCCACCACCATATTTACCTCCTCCTAATCCTCCTCCGCCTAATCCTCCTCCACCTCCGAGACCACCACCACCGACTCCAAGACCTCCTCCACCATAACGTCCTCCTCCTCCACCGCCGTATTTACCTCCTCCTAATCCTCCACCACCAAGACCACCGCCGCCAAGACCACCACCTCCAAGGCCACCACCTCCTAGTCCTCCTCCGCCTCCATATCTACCTCCACCTCCACCACCACGATATCCTCCACCACCATAAGCACCACCTCTACTAGCATTTACAGCTACGAACAGCAACACCGCAACTAACACAGGAACCTGTAAAAAATGGAAAAACAAATATTTAAATACAGAATTTTGAGGCTTATTTTGAAAACAAAAATACACATTGAAATATAATGGACACAAAATAATAGTTTTGTTAAAAGTAGGCCTTTTTTGGATTGCTGCTTTATTGCTTCAAAGCCTACCTCAAAAGTATGCAAAATAAGAATAAAAAAAGAGACACTGTTCGATCAGTCCTACTTCATTTTTGTTGTTATCTACATTAAAAAAACATGAATTCAGGATTTATCTGTCACCAAGACTTTTTATTCTATTTCGAAAAACAAAATCAAACTATTTTTTATTTGTCTTTAATTTTAAGGAACGCCATCCCTTCCGCATTTCTTTTCAAAAACAAAAACTAAACTTGTAGCAAATTCTATTAATTCACAACCAGAGAACTTCCTTTGCGTGTTTTTTTTTTCCCCATTTCTCTATAGAGAAAATTTCAAAGTGAATGTAATTCTGCTTGGGATCTCCTCTTCCCGATCATTATAGAACTTTTATTTTATTCTCCTGAAAAAATTCGATTCAATGCAGAGAAAGCGAAGTCGCCTTAATTCGATCGATCGCAATCCCTGTCACTCCTTAAAAGAACATTTTTTAACGCCTACCACAAAAGTATGCAAAATAAGAATAAAAAAAAGGAGACACCGAATCTTTAACCGAATCGGCGATGAAGTACGAGACACTTAATCGAAATTTTAAAAGCATTCGGACTCCTTCAGGTCCTTCTTTTCCCGTCGTTATCTGCCTAGTTTTCCCATTTCTTTTCCTTCTTTTTTATCTCATTTCCCAAACAAGTGGAATAGCAAACTAATCGTAACAACTTTTCAAACAAACCTTTTCTTGAAAAAGTTGAGATGCCGGAAAGGGTTAAAACGAAAAAGAAGACCCACTTCCCCTCTCGCATAATGGGATAATTACAGTTCTGTTTATATATTGACTGTATTTGCTGCGTTACTCGTTTCTTTTTTTATTATTATTATTTCCATTTCTTTTTCTATTCGAATATCCGCTAGCTTTGACAAAGGAACTGTGAAATGGAAAAACACTTTCCTAATTCGACATTATTTCCAAACGAATTACGAAATCCCACATCAATTTCTTTTAGGTGTATTTAAACCAAATAAAATGAAGCCAATGCAAAAAAAAAGGTTAATTAACAACTGGCTGGGTTTAGAATTCTTTACAGCGCTGATGTTAGCGTCTGAAAATTTTATTTTCAGTTTCTCAAATATCTTTTAACTAAACTATTGGATGCAGAGCAATGTTTAAAAAAAATAAATAATTTTACTTTCCTTCGTTTATTTATACTAATATATTTAATTTTCTTTTACGATTCATAAAATGAAAATATTCAGATAAAAATCCTCAGAATATAAAATTACAGTAAATATTTTCAGTTAATAAAAGACATTGCTTTGAAATATCTTTAATTTATTTAATCGTAAAATGTTATTCGCTGTAAAAAATTTATATTGATAAAAGTTTCTGATTTATAAATGAATAATTTGTAGTTAAATTTATTTATAAAGTAAATACGCATTAAATTTTAACCATAAAAATATGAAAACGTCGATTTATAAAAATATTTTAATTTTGTTCATAAAAATATTTTATTTCACTATTTCAAAATTCTAAATTTCTTTATTTTACAGATTATGTCTTAAAGAAAAGTAAATGTTTAAATAAATATTTTAGTAAAACTAATTTAATGAATCTATATTAATTTATTTTCCATGCTAATTTATACGGTATCTGTAACTACTGTTAAGTAAAAAATACAGTGATATGATTTCTATCTTATTTAAAGTTAACATTTTGTTTTAAGAATTAAAAAATTAAATACATTCAAGAATTAATTCAATGTTATTAATAAATACTTCTTTTTTAGCAGATAAATTATTTCTTCATCGTTTTCTTAGATGTTGTTCAGGAATGTAGAAAAACCGCATTATTTTTTCAAATAAATTTTTTTTACTTACTAAAGAATTCATTAAATATTTAGAATTTTATGTTAACTATTTATAAAATAAATTTCCTTTAGTCTACATAGTTGAAATTTTTTTACACTATTATTTTTCATACTGTTATAAAATTATTAGAACCAAAATAATTTAATAAAGTCTAAAATGCTTCTTGAATTTCTATTGAGAAAACTGAAAGATTAATTGTTAGATTGGTTAATTAAAATATGGTTTTCATAGATTTAAAAAAAAATTATATAAATTTGGACTTAAAATGAGGGTTGCTTTTCGTTTTAATTATTAAACTAGATAAATTTTTAAATTTCATTAAAATTCTCAAAAGTAAATGTTATTTAATCTAAAAAGAATAGCGAATTTCATTAATTATCAATAATATTTTACATAAAATGAAAAATATATTATAGCAAAAATATATTTATGGACTTTTTATTAATTTTGTATGACATGCATTTCAACAATTATATAAAAACATACAGCATAAATATTAAACATATAGCAGCAACATACAGCATAAATATTAAACATATAGCAAAAACATACAGCATAAATATTAAACATATAGCAAAAACATACAGCATAAATATTAAACATATAGCAAAAACATACAGCATAAATATTAAACATATAGCAAAAACATACAGCATAAATATTAAACATATAGCAAAAACATACAGCATAAATATTAAACATATAGCAAAAACATACAGCATAAATATTAAACATATAGCAAAAACATACAGCATAAATATTAAACATATAGCAAAAACATACAGCTTAAATATTATATAAAAACACTAAACAATTTTCATAACATAAAGGAGAAATTAATAACACTAAGTATTTGTTATCAACTTTTCAGACAAATTTATTACAAAAAAATTATATTTCCGTTCAAAATCTCTTTATAAATTCTTTAATTAACCCCTTAATAGATTATTCCGCCTGTATTGATATTTCATATTCGTATTTTTTGGAGCATCGCAAATTAACTCCTGCAAAAATTAGTTTTAGTTCAGAACGGAAACGAATACTTTGAGCTACCTTGTATTATACTGAAGCAAATTCAGTTCAATCGTGATTTCGGACAGCTGACAATAATCTGACAATATCGTGCAACCGACAACAATTGAATCGCGATTTCATGTTGTTTCACAGATGTTTGACTCGCCGTCCTTTAGTACCCAAAAGATTAACGATGAGTATTATTTATTACTTATGACGGCTTGCATTTAATTCCCATTATTTTTTTAAAAAATAAGTAGAAGTAAAAACATTTTTAGCGATATTATCCAATGACGTAAATGATCTTGAATGTGGCGATGAATCAAATGATTATAATTCTGATTCGAATTCCGAAACGAATATTTTGAGCTGCCTTGTATTATACTGAGGCAAACGCGAGTTCAATAGTGATTTCGTGCAGCTGACAATAATCTGATAATATCCTGCAACCGATAACAATTCAGTCGCGATTTCATGCTGTTTCACAGATGTTAGACTTACTGTCCTGTAGACGATGAGTATTATTTATTATTTTTGACAACTTACATTTAATTTCAGTTACTTTTTTACAAAATAAGTAAAAGTAAAAACATTCTTAGGTGTAATATCAAATGATTATAATTCTGATTCGAATTTATAATACAAATGATAAACATATACTTGAATTTCTATAATGAAAAAATAATAATAAATAAATAAAATATAAAATCAGAATTCCTGCGATCTTTTTTTTTTTCGAATTTAATAAAAACAAAACTTATTCTGCACCAAATTGAATTTAAAAAAATTATCTTATAAGAAGTTAAATCAGATTTAAGTTTTAATAATATTTAATTTTAATTTTCAATAATTAAAATTAAATAAAAGAAAAAAATATAAGAAGCATTTCTAACAATAAATATTAAACAATAAATATTATTATTGGAAAAAAAATGGAAAAAAACTTACGAAAACTCTCATGCTTATTCGTATATCCGGTTATTATGGAAAAGGAATACAGCTTTTTTTGTTTTTACAAACGCATTTTATACCATGCGTTAAATAGATCTTATCAAAATCTCTCATCCGCTCCCAGTAAACGAGGAAGGATGTTACCTTCGGAACCTCACTGTGTTCGATTCTTCGAAACATAAAGATTTAAGATTCCTCATCGTTCCAGCGCATTCTATTATTAACAGGTGTAACAGGAAATGACTGACGGGACGAAAAAAGATCCGTAAGAAATTACTGATAAAAAAAGAGAACTTCACTTACCCATTTCGGAAAAAGATAAATTTGCAAGCATCAAGCGGAAACTTCAAATTTGTCAAAAATGCCTTGGTAATGTTATGTCTCTTCTTATCTTTGTTTCTTATCCATCTGTGGTTAAATGACAAACCGGAAACTGGAATTATTTCGAGAAAAATATGTGCTGTGATATAATGAAAACGTAAAAATAAAGTGGTGAATACCCACTTAATTCACAGATCCTTGTTGTTTTTGGATTTTAAAAGTTATATGAAGCTCTATTTGTAACCCAGTAATAAAATGCACTGGAAGACTCAGGTTTGAACCAGCTTGTGGCGATCGTAGCATTCCCGGTTCTTAAAAATGAGGGGAATCGATGGCGTTTAGGAGAACGTGAATAAACTGCCTGTCATTGATAGTCAAGCTACCTGGTGGAAGTTTTATGTGTGTTCTCCTGTACGATACAGGCTTCAGGTTCGATTCTTGGAAGCAGCATGGATGTTTGTTAGTGGTTCGGAATCCAATGATACTGTAGGTACTGGTCATTAACCTAAAATGTGCCAAAAAGGACTGTAGAGAGACCCAGCTAGAAGCGGTCATTGCAGTCACGGTTCTAAAAATTGAGGGGGATCGATAACATTTATGACAACGTGAATAAGTTATCTATCATCGACAATCAAGCTGCCTGGTGGAAATTTTACATAGGGTATCCTGTACGACACAGGCTTTGGTGCGATTCCTGACGGTGGTATGGATATTTGTTAGGGGTTTGGAATTCATGTTAAACTGCAATTATTAGCAACTTGGTCTTATTAGCCTAAAGTGTGCAAAAAATCACCAGAGTGTGACAAAGCAAATCAAACCAAACCTGTACCCCACATAAACGAAGCACCCCCCTAAAAGAACTCCCGATAGGCAATGTCCTCCACTCATCGCTCCTTGCTAGGCTATTCTAGGAATACATATGTGGAATACGATTCTCACCGATGTTTAAAAAGAAAGAGCTTATATAGAAACAAATTTTCAATTATTAGATTCAGCATTTGCTTAATAAAATATTTTATCAGTGCGCCAGGCAGTTTGGTTTTTATAACTCCTCGATGATACAGTGAAATTCAGCAGGTTTGACCACAGCCCAAGGTACACTATAATGGCTTATTGCACTATAACCTACAGGGTAATTGTAACACGATGAGGTAATTGTAACACTCCCGGTGTGAGTTACTCTGCAACAATCACCACCAGCTCTACTCGCTTTTCAAAGAAGTGACTGCTCAGCACTCGACTAGTGGAAAAATTACACTTTCATGCATGTTAATTATAGAATACACAACAACACTGGACTACTAGTAAGGCAATACAAGAACATTAAAATTCTAATTTACCTGTAAAAATTTATTCTTGTCCTAAAAATTAGATAGATAAATAATTATTTACTCTTATAATGAAAACGTACAGAAAAGGTAAAAATTCGAAAAGTATAGACAATGTAGTTTTCTTAGAAATGCATAGAAAGACATGGATATTTTTAAATGATGAAAAGATTTTTTTTACAAGAATAATTTAATTTGCCATAGACAGTTAGCACTTTAGTTGTGCGTTGTGCCGGTAGTTTTTAGAGTGGAGCACCACAGTTCGCTCAATGAGATGACTGGTGTACCAGGATACTTTGCTCGTCTTCAAAGAAACTTTCTGCTCACATGATGTCGAATAGCATGGCTTATGACGTTAACTGACTCTTGTAAGCCTATGAGTTCCAGTAACCGCATATCCAAAAGCTGCAAGGCGCAATATCAAAAGATCTTGGTAGCCATACTTTATTGCAAACTAGAAATCTCTGCAAATAATTAAGATAATATAGGATCCCTATCTACTTTGGCAATTATTATTATCAAAACATTGTCCTATTTTAAAATTACGCTCAACAAAGTATATGTAATTATGACTAAATAATAAATCATTAAACTGCACAAATCTGTTTGAGTAAAATCAACATATATTTGTGAAAACCATTTTTAAGGCATGAATTTTTTTTTAAAAATCGATCGGTTAAAACTATTTGACTAAGTTTTTTTGAGCTTATTTACTGCAAAAATCGAACAAAATATTAAAATATTAAACCAGTCTAATGTAATAGAAGAAAAATTGTATTTTCTTTTTCAATACATTACATTATTTAATTTCTAATATACATGAAGAAATTATATATATATATATATATATTAGATAAGTCTTGTTGTGAATCCCGTTGTTTATACAATTATGTGCAACCCTGCAATATAGAATAAATTAGTGCAGAGAACCCTAATATAGCTAGCGCCTTTGGCACAATGAGCATTTAAATTTTGAGAAATTCTCTCTCTCTTGCCCAGATATGACAGTTGTGTGTATTTACATTTTCAATAAGTGAAAAGTACTTTAATACTTCTAATAGTACAACTAACTTTAATAGTGCTCTTTACTTTACAGCATATTTAGCAACCGATCATTTTTTTCAATTCCTTCTATTAGCTCACACTCTCCCTATATATATCTTGCTCAAATTTTCAATCGTAAATAAAATACTTTTTATTCATCCACTGAAGTTCAAATACATTTTTTTTAACTGGTAGTGGACGACACTTGATGTTAATACAGTTTTTTCAAATATCAATTCATTAATTAAATTTAATTAATTAATTGTAGTTTCTTTTAGATTTAAGTTGCATATATCTACCAATAGATGACGCCAGATAAACTTAAAAAAATGAATGAAAATTATTTGTAAAGGACTTTTTGCAATATAGTGAAAAAAAAGTAGGATTTAACTTTAATTTTTTTTTTAATATATTACTTGTTTTATCTGTTGAAGACATTATCTGTTTTTAAGGGCATTTCTTTTAGATGTTCCTCAATGCTTCTACTATTTCAGCGCCATCTGTTGGATATAAATTATTCTGACAAAATTTCTCATTAATCAAAAAAATGTCCATTGCTTTCAATACATTTCTATAAAAACCCCATAATACTGTATATCAATTATTCCATTTTCAAAAACCTAATTATCGAATACTCAAACAATTGAATTTTGGCAATTTCCATTACAGGATCACTCTATATGTAGAAAAATGAAATAATTAATTCAAATGTTTGGTACGCTAGGTAAAAAAATCAATTATTTTTACTAGTCGAGTAAAACGAAAATCTTAGAAAACAGCATATAATATGCAATTTTTAAAAGAAAATGTATGAATTACTTAAAGAACATAAATTAAATTTCTTAAGAATTTGCAGAATTGCAAAACAAAACTAAAACCAGTGTCAGCAAAACTAAACAATACTTTTGTTTGCAATTG
Organism: Caerostris darwini; assembly: GCA_021605075.1. Classification (NCBI taxonomy): domain Eukaryota; kingdom Metazoa; phylum Arthropoda; class Arachnida; order Araneae; family Araneidae; genus Caerostris; species Caerostris darwini. The sequence continues at coordinate 267,983 of BPLQ01003767.1, read as the reverse complement.
ATAGTGAATTTAAATTCCATAAATTAAATCTTCTGGGCATAGATAAGAAAAGAAATATTTTAGTGGATTTACCGTTATTTGATGCAATGGAATAAATAGCACAAATCCTTCAGGCTGTAAAATTATGTATTCATTTTTAATTAATAAACCCAATTTATTATTCATATTTAAGCATGGCTTATAATAAAAGTATATAAGTGTGTTAGAAAATCCCCTCTATTTTTGTGTTGAACTAAATTTTATGCTTTAAAGCAGTTCTGTTTCTGCATATCAATAAATTAAAATTTCATGATTCACTGTTCTGCAGTTACTGTCATATTTTTAATATACATATTTTTAACATTCTTTTGTATTTACGCCATCTTCAATAACAAGTTTTCACAATAGATACTAAATTACATATCTTTCTAGCTGAATTATTAATTAAGGGACACGAGTTCGATGTTTCAAGCTTAAGAAACACAATTATCTGCAACAACTACGGAAATACAGAAATGATTTTCGCTTTGTGACACAGATTATTTTAAAGTCAAATTAAACCTTTTCTTCCTTTATCTTTGTGTTCAAGTAACACATTTTGAGTTAAGCTAATAGAGTTATAAGTTTTTATTAATAGAAAAACTTTATTTTTCAATTTAATAACAGTCATTGTTATACATAAATTTCTGCCAGATGGCATCTAAATATAATACAAAGAGAACAATTCGAATCATTTCCAGGATTCATTTCATTCGGATAAAATTACACAATTGTTCGTATTAAAAGATTCGTAACAAAGAATATTCATATTTCCGGATCAATTTCCTTTTAATTACTATTTAGAATAACAATCCCTCACCATTTCTGGTTCAGCGCCCATTAGTTACTGATACGAATCTTTTAAATATAAGCTATTCGTATCAAAATTTGTTTATTCTTAACATTTGAACGAATCTTTTTTATTCAATTTTTCTCTAAATCATAACAGAATGGGATTAATCATACCAAACTAAAGTATCACCTGCGTATATTTGTTTTCCTTTCTGTCCACTTTATTTTAATCATTCACCATTAATAAGACATTATATAAGATTCATCATTATATAGTTTGTGATAAAGGATTTTCCACTACTTTCATTCACAGGGGCCTGAATGAGCCAAATGTCTAGCACCTGGCACTTGGTGCCACAGGTCACGGGATCGAGTCCCTGTGGCGCCATGGCTGTTTGTAGTGGTTTGGGATCCATTTTATGCTATAGGTTCCGGTCTAATATGAATGTAGAGCGTCACAGAGCCCAATTAGACTTCTCACCCACATCATTCCCAAGCTGTAAAGAGTCAACTCAGTTATAGGCACAGTGATATGGTGTAGTGTAGTAGTAGCTTTCAATTACAATATAAAACTAATTCTTTCCATGAATATTTCTAAAAGCATTTTTTACACTTGTGTTACACGAATAGGAAACTAAATAAACACCCAATAGCCAACCTGACAATGGCAAAACATTTAAATGAACCTATGTTAGTTTAATATAATAAATGGACCTACTTAAGTAAAAGGGGATGGAACATCCGAAATAATACTATTGACTTTTTTAACTAAAAAATGAAAGATCTTACATTAAGTAATATTTCAGAAGTTTTGTAATGCAACATTAGCAATCAATCTGATGAAAAATGCTTATTATAGAATATTACAGTAATAATTTCAAAATACAAAGACTATTTAAAGTCATTGAGAATTTTCCATTTAACGTCAGTAAAATTAATCAAAATTCTCGTTCGAAAAATGTTGAAATGATTCCTCTGACAATTACAAAAAGTTTTGCAACCTTGATATATTTTATCCCAGAATCTCTCTTCCTTTTAAAACTCAACCTCTCCGATGCCTGCCGATGACTTTTTAGCATGTATTGAGGATTGGAAAAAATATTGACACAAGTGTATTGTGTCCGGAGGGGATTACTTTGAAGGCGATGAAATAAATTTAGAAGAATAAATAGAGTTTTTGAAAAACAAAATAACAGGTCTTACTTTTTGGGCATGTAGTATGTAGTATGGTCGTGTTAAACCCTGTTTATCAACTACCTTGAATTTTAAATTCAATCATATTAAATCGAATCATAGAAAATATATAATAATAATTTTAAAAATTCAAAGACTATTTAAAATCATTGAGAAATATCCAGTTAACATCAGTACAATTAATCAAAATTCTCATTCGAAAATTGATTCCACCGAAAATTACAAAATTTTGAAACCTTGATATATTTTATCAGAGAATCTCGCTTCCTCTTAAAACTCAATTTCTCACCTTCTTCATTCATAATAATCTTTCTTGCAACATATGGTGCTGACAAATCCTGTTTATCAACTGCCTTGAGATTGTTAAATTCAATCATATTATAATCAAGTCATAGAAAATTTATAATAATAATTTTAAAATATAAAAATTCTTCAAGTTTTAACTGAGAAATTTCCAGTTAACATCAGTAAAATTATTCAAAATCATTCGAGAAATGTTGAAATGATTCCTCTGAAAAGTACAAAAAGTTTGGAATCTTGATGTATTTTATCCCAGAATCTAGCTTCCTCTTAAAACTCAACCTCTTATATTCTTCATCCACAATTTTCTTTCATAAAACATAAGTGACAATATGTAATAATATAAGTTACATTAAGTAATATCATATAAGTTACATTAAGTAACATTACAGAAGTTTTGTAATACAACATTAGCAATCATTCTGATAAATATTTGTCATAGAAAATATATAATAATAATTTCAAAATACAAAACTTATTTAAAGTTATTGAGAAATTTCCAATTAATATCGGTAAAATTAGTCAAAATTCTCATTCAAGAAATGTTGAAGTGATTCCTCTAAAAATTACAAAAAGTTGGAAACCTTGATAAATTTTATCCCAGAATCTCGCTTCCTCTTAAAACTCCACCTCTCACCTTCTCCATCCACAATATTCTTTCATGCAACATACGTAACAATAAGTAATAATATAAGTTACATTGAGTAACATTAGTAATATAAGTTACATTTAGTAACATTACATTAAATTTTATGATGCAACATTAACAATCATTACTTATCTTCAAGTTACACACGCCCCCTGGTTAATGCAAAATGAGTAACGTCTGTGCAGCGCTTGCCTTAAGGCATCCAAGACCAAGCTGTCTAAGTATTTGCCAGCTGCATTAGAAAAAAAAACATTAACAATCATTCCGGTAAATATTTGTTACAGAAAATATGTAATAATAATTTCAAATTACAAAAACCATTTAAATTCACTGAGAAATTTCTAATTAAAATCAGTAAAATTAATCAAAAATTCTCATTCAATAAATTATTCTTCTGATGATTCCAAAAAGTTTGAAGCCTTGATATATTTTAATCCAGAATCTGTCTTCCTCTTAAAACTCCACCTCTCACCTTCTCCATCCACAATATTCTTGTTGTTGTTGTTTCTTATCCCACTTGGATGGCCAAGCCCACGAGCCCATATGGACTCATGATTGAAGGGGAAGGAAGCAGCTTCTGTTGTGATGGAGCACCCGTAGGTAGAAGCCTGACTTTGGCTCCGTGACGCTCTTACAGTCATAGGAGACCGGGACCTACGGCTTAAAGTGGATTCCGAACCACTACAAACATCCATGGCACCGCCGGGATTCGAACCCGAAACCTGTGGCACCGAGCGCCAGAGCGCTAGACACTCAGGCCATTCAGGTCCCAAATTTGCCAACGGCACGCAGTGTTCCCAGGTGGTCACCCACCCAAGTACTGACCGCGCCCAATGATGCTTAACTTCGGTGATCTAACGGGAACCGGTATATTCAGCATGGTACGGCCGCAATATTCCTTCATGCAACATATGGTCCCGTCAAACCTTGTTTATCAACTACCTTGAATTTATTAAATTCAATCATATTAAATCAAATCACAGAAAATATATAATAATAATTTCAAGTTGCAAAAACTATTTAAAGTCACTGAGAAATTTTCGGTTAACATCTTTAAAATTAAATAAAATTTTCATTCGAGAAATGTTGAAATGATTCCTCTAAAAATTACAAGAAGTTTGGAACCTTGATGAACCTTTTGAACCTTTTGGAACCTTTATTTTATGCCAAAATCTCGCTTCCTCTTAAAAATCAACCTCTCGCCTTTCTCATCTACAATATTCTTTCATGCGGCATATGTAACATTAAGTAATAATATAAGTTACATTAAGTACTATTAGTAATATAATATAAGTTACATTAAGTAACATTACAGAAGTTTTGTAATACAACATTAGCAATCATTCTGATAAATATTTGTCATAGAAAATATATAATAATAATTTCAAAATGCAAAAATTATTTAAAGTTATTGAGAAATTTCCAATTAATATCGGTAAAATTAGTCAAAATTCTCATTCAAGAAATGTTGAAGTGATTCCTTTAAAAATTACAAAAAGTTGGAAACCTTGATATATTTTATCCCAGAATCTCGCTTCCACTTAAAACTCCACCTCTCACCTTCTTCATCCACAATATTCTTTCATGCAACATACGTAACAATAAGTAATAATATAAGTTACATTAAGTAACATTAGTAATATAAGTTACATTTAGTAACATTACATTAAATTTTATGATGCAACGTTAACAATCATTACTTATATTCAAGTTACACACGCCCCCTGGGTAATGCAAAATGAGTAACGTCTGTACAGCGCTTGCCTTAAGGCATCCAAGACCAAGCTGTCTAAGTATTTGCCAGCTTCATTAGAAAAAAAAACATTAACAATCATTCCGGTAAATATTTGTTACAGAAAATATGTAATAATAATTTCAAATTACAAAAACCATTTAAATTCACTGAGAAATTTCTAATTAAAATCAATAAAATTAATCAAAAATTCTCATTCAATAAATTATTCTTCTGATGATTCCAAAAAGTTTGAAGCCTTGATATATTTTAATCCAGAATCTCTCTTCCTCTTAAAACTCCACCTCTCACCTTCTTCATCCACAATATTCTTGTTGTTGTTGTTTCTTATCCCACTTGGCTGGCCAAGCCCACGAGCCCATATGGACTCATGATTGAAGGGGAAGGAAGCAGCTTCTGTTGTGATGGAGCACCCGTAGGTAGAAGCCTGACTTTGGCTCCGTGACGCTCTTACAGTCATAGGAGACCGGGACCTACAGCTTAAAGTGGATTCCGAACCACTACAAACATCCATGGCATCGCCGGGATTCGAACCCGAAACCTGTGGCACCGAGCGCCGGAGCGCTAGACACTCGGCCATTCAGGTCCCAAATTTGCCAACGGCACGCGGTGTTCCCAGGTGGTCACCCACCCAAGTACTGACCGCGCCCAATGATGCTTGACTTCGGTGATCTAACGAGAACCGGTATATTCAGCATGGTACGGCCGCAATATTTTTTCATGCAACATATGGTCCCGTCAAACCTTGTTTATCAACTACCTTGAATTTATTAAATTCAATCATATTAAATCAATTCACAGAAAATATATAATAATAATTTCAAATTGCAAAAACTATTTAAAGTCACTGAGAAATTTTCGGTTAACATCATTAAAATTAAATAAAATTTTCATTCGAAAAAATGTTGAAATGATTCCTCTAAAAATTACAAGAAGTTTGGAACCTTGATGTATTTTATGCCAAAATCTCGCTTCCTCTTAAAAATCAACCTCTCGCCTTTCTCATCCACAATATTCTTTCATGCGGCGTATGTAACATTAAGTAATAATATAAGTTACATTAAGTACTATTAGTAATATAATATTAGTTACATTAAGTAACATTACAGAAGTTTTGTAATACAACATTAGCAATCATTCTGATAAATATTTGTCATAGAAAATGTATAAAAATAATTTCAAAATACAAAAATTATTTAATGCCATTGAGAAATTTCCAATTAGCATCAATAAAATTAATCAAAATTTTTGGTTCGAGAAATGTTGAAATGATTCCTCTAGAAATTACAAAACGTTTGAAACTTTGATATATTTTATCCCAGAATCTCGCTTCCTCTTAAAACTCAACCTCTCACCTTCTTCATCCGCAATATTCTTTCAGGCAACATATGTAACATTAAGTAACAATATAAGTTACATTAAGATACATTATGTATCATTAGTCATATAACATAAATTACATTGCAATATAAGATACTTTAAGTAATATTACAGAAGTTTTGTAATACAATCATTATGGCATTATTATGAGAATCATTAGCAATCATTATGAGAACTATTCATCATTGAAAATATATAATCATAATTTCAAATTAAAAAACCATTTAAATTTACTGAGAAATTTCTGATTAAAATCAGTAAAATTAATCAAAATTCTCATTCGATAAATAATTATTCTGAAGATTCCAAAACCTTTGAGACCTTGATATATTTTACCCCAGAATCTCTCTTCCTCTTAAATCTCCACCTCTCACCTTCTTCATCCGCAATATTCTTGCATGCAACATATGGTCCTGTCAAACTCTGTTTATCAACTACCTTGAATTTATTAAATTTGACACCGCCGTCTCTCTTACTCAGGAAAAAAGATTATTTTGTTTTTGTTTAGATTTATTATCGATTTTTATACAGGTGGTTGACACCTTTTCAGCCTTTATGAGACTCACTGCGGTCTCCACGTTTGTGATTTAAGATGAAACGCAGCATATTTGTTTACCATCGTTTGATGTTGAGAAATATTTCCTTTTTTGGGGTGATAATTAATTAATTCGGAGTAAAGCCTGTTATGAATAATAATGTGATCACGCACTAAAAATGTAATGCATTGCAAATGTTGTTTTAGCATTTTTGCATGCTATTGTCCTTTACTTTTCTGTTGAAAGTAACTTTAGTAATTAGATTTCCAATTAATTATGATATGAGAAATGCAATAAATAAGAATTCATAACATTTGCGCTCAATTCTTAATAAGAGGGCATATATAAATAATATTATAAGTAGTATGAATCAGTAAGTTGAATTAATTTTTTGTATACCATAAGAGTAAGAAGAAGGCAATTAATAAAAATTCATAACATTTGCGCTCAATTCTTAACAAGAGGGCGTAAATAAATATGAGGAAATTAGCTTTTTGCATATAATAAGAATAAGAAGGCAATAAATTAGAATTCATAACATTTTCTCACAATTCTTAATAAGAGGGCGTTTTATAAATATGAGGAAATTATTTTTTTTTTTGCATATAATAAGAATAGAATAAGAATAATAAGGCAATAAATAAGAATTTATAACAAAGGCAAAGACAGTGTGGTTATGGAGTGCCGAGGGACAGGAATCCCCGCAACTCCTTTTGCATAATTTAATAAAATAAAATAATTAACTTTAAGAGAAATAAACATAAGAGAGAAATTAAATAATTACAAGAATATTAAATGTTCGGTGTGTTAATTAATATGAGCCATAGCTCAGGAGTTTAAAATATAATGATTTATATTGTGATAAATGAAAACAAAAATTTAAACTTTAAAATCCTTTGCACTTTGATGAGAAATTAATGGACTAGATTTTATAATCCAGTCAGAAAAAACTCAGGTGTGTAGACAAAGAGTTTAGGAAGGGAAAGAGAGAACAAGAGTCAGAGCCGAGCCACAATTCCGAGTGGGACGATTTCATTGGCCTAAAACTCAAGAGCGGAAGATGCCAAGAGTTCTTAATATTTTCTCATAATTCTTAATAAGAGGGAAAACTGTAAGAAGCCACTAATCACGGACTTCAACTGCCCTAGGAAGTTGACATCAGTTATTAGCAGACTCAGAACTAATCATTACAGAGGGATGAAGATTCTCCCAGACAAGACCAGGGAATACATCCCCTGCAGAAATTGCCGCAACGCTTTCCTAACACCTAAGCACATGCTAGAGTGCCCAGCACTCACTCCCCATGTTTTGCAATTGGGTACGGTGCCAATCGAGGCCAACTTAAGAGAAGTCCTGTATAGTGAGGCGGCGCCATTGCTAGCGGCAAATATCGTGAAGACTTTTGACTTGATCTAACTTTGGTAATTATATTTTAAATCCATGGACACGATAACAACAACAGAGAATATATAAATATGAGGAAATTATTTTTTTGCATATAATAAGAATAGAATAAGAATAAGAAGGCAATAAAAGAGAGTTTAGAACAAAGGCAAAGGTAGTGTGGTTATGGAGTGCCGAGGGACAGGAATCCCCGCACCTCCTTTTGCATAATTTAATAAAATAAAATAATTAACTTTAACAGAAATAAACATAAGAGAGAAATTAAATAATTGCAAGAATATTAAATGTCAGGTGTGTTAATTAGTATGAGCCATAGCTCAGGAGCTTAAAATATAATGATTTATATTGTGATAAATAAAAGAAAACAAAAATTAAAACTTTAAAATCCTTTGCACTTTGATGAGAAATTAATGGACTAGATTTTATAATCCAGTCAGAAAAAACTCAGGTGTGTAGACAAAGAGTTTAGGAAGGGAAGGAGAGAACAAGAGTCAGAGCCGAGCCACAATTCCGAGTGGGACGATTTCATTGGCCTAAAACTCAAGAGCGAAAGATGGAAAGAGTTCGTAATATTTTCGCACAATTCTTAATAAGAGGGAAAACTTTAAGAAGCTACTCATCACGGACTTCAACTGCCCTAGGAACTGACATCAGTTATTAGCAGACTCAGAACTAATCATTACAGAGGGATGAAGATTCTCCCAGACAAGACCAAGGAATATATTCCCTGCAGAAATTGCCCCAAAGCTTTCCTAACACCTAAGAACATTCTAGAGTGCCCAGCACTCCCTCCCCATGTTTTGCAATTGGGTACGGTGCCAATCGAGGCCAACTTAAGAGAAGTCCTGTATAGTGAAGTGGCGCCATTGCTAGCAGCAAATATCGTGAAGACTTTTGACTTGATCTAACTTTGGTAATTATATTTTAAATCCATGGACACGATAACAACAACAGAGAATATATAAATATGAGGAAATTAGATTTTTGCATATAATAAGAATAGCATAAGAATAAAAAGGCAATAAATAAGAATTCATATCATTTCCGCTCAATTCTTAATAAGAAGGCATATAAATATGAGGGAATTATTATTTTTACATCTGCATTTAAATTTTCGGGTTATTTTTGTACAAAAAAAAAATCCTTCGCCTTTACATCAATTTGGTTTATGGGAAATTATAGTGCTGATATAAATTAATTTCCATATAAATACAATCAATGTCCATTTCAAAAATCACATTTCAAGATGTTTAACTTGTCAGATTTATTTTGGAAGAATATAAAAAATAATTATTTAATGGTAAAAAAAAAGTCTTTATTTAAACTCCTAAGTAATTATTAATTCTGAAAAGAAAAAAGTTATATCAGTCAATGTTCTAACAATTTAAATATTTACATAATTAATTTTAACGATATATTCCTTTAAATGGATGAGAATTTGTACAAATGCAATACACCTTCTACTCCAGCAGGAAATGCAATAAATCTTCTGTTCAAGCACAAAAGGCAAAATATTAGGAAATCAAAATATATTTGTATAGTGATATTTGTTTAATTTTTTCCGATAAAATTAAATTAAGTGTAAAAAATTATTCAAATTCGGCATATTCATAACACTGATTTTTCAAACAAGGACCAAGAACAAGTCGAATTTACTTCGCGCGGAAAATCGGCAAACGTGAAAGTTATTTATACTGAAATTAGTGGTTCTGTGGTGAAGAAAGATATATTTTACTACTTTTTATCCCCAAAGCATATTACGATAAAATTTTGAAAGTTTTTTGCTAGCTTGTTCTATCAAATTAAATTTTGTTGTCCTTTCAAAAACTTATATGCATTAAAAGTCTTACAATATTTTTGGTTTACCCATTTTTTTTAGTGAAAGTTTAATAAACATTTCTTTAAATTTAGAAAACATTATTTTTATATAAATACTTTATGTATTGAAACAGTGGATTAATATTGGATTAAAAAGCATACATTGACAGTTTTATTTAAAAAAAAAAAAATTTAAGAATAATATACTACTAATGAAACAAATTTCAAGACATGATATCAGAAATAAAGTTTTGGTCTCAAACCTTTTGATGATAATTAAGATTTTTTTTTCTATTAAGATTTTGATGATACACATATCATATCATTAAAAATGCCTGGTGAATAGAGAGAATCATTGTTTCAGAAAGGATTTTCTGTAACATTTGTTCAACATTTAAGGCTCACACGCAATTTGTCAACGTGCGCTAATCACTCACACACATTGTCATAAAAGCTATAAAATCACCCCATTTCTGAAAGCAGTGATTGATGCACGTCAGTTATGTAATAGAGCCTCCTCATTTCTCCTCCACCCGTTAAATTAAACTCTGGCTTAATCAAGTTATCACTGGCTCAGGAATTGAGCTTATTAAGAATTATGATTAAATTTCGTGTTAAATAATAACGATACATACATAACTTACAGAGCTCTACTAACAAACTTAGAGGAGATGTAAGGAACATAGATAAGATTTAGGACAGCATGGCTGCAAATGCCACCCGCATGAAATAGAGATAAAATGACGCATTGAGAAATGCATAAGCATTTTATTGCATACACGGAAAATAGTATAGTAATTAATAAATATAAGATACGATCCCTGTACTGTCGTCATTTTCAAAGAAACCCAGCTTTCACCCGAATCTTCTTAAGAGCAATTCGAGTCTATGTTGATGCCAAAATTTAAGAGCCTTTCGTAAACAAAGCTCTTGAAGAGACTTCAGTATATGATATATCAGGTGATCTAGAGAGACAAACAACATAGCCATCACGCACAATCTACCGATTCTTAAATGAACTGTCCCAAAATGGCATGAACACTCACTGTGTAATTAGATGGAACCCGACCATATTGAAGTTATACTCATTCATGTATGTTCTTCCGATTCAATTGAAGCCATTCGTCCTTTTACTTTTTCAGTTTGTCAAATTATATGTATATATATTCAGAGATGTTGATGTTGATATATATAGTGAAAATTTTGAACAGTATTTTATTCATCACATACTATAGATCTGAGAGACAATTTACTCCCCTGGGCAGTATAAAAAAAACAAATATATACGAAGTGAAAGGAAAAAAACATTAGCAACATAAATCCACCAGCATCTTCTCAACAAACACTTTTATAAACCCTTTGGTTTATATGGGTGTGGTTACAAAAAACACATTATTCCCAATCAGCCTACAACAAAGGAATCGTTTTATACTAACTTGTAAGAAATATTCAACGTCTAAAACATTCTAACAAAAAGATTAAAAAATCATTATTATTGATGCTAGCAAACTTGATTAAAAATGCAACATTAGACTAGAATGAAAAAAATATAAAAATGAAAAATTAACTGGAAACAAAATAAAATATATAAGTAATTAAATATAATCATCTGGACCGATATACAGGTTACCCATAAAATTATTTAATAACTGCGCAATTATTTTAAGATTTTTTTATAGCTAGATTCTTTGCGTAATTTAAAAACATAGATATTATCACAACCATTGTCATTTTCAATTAAATATCTGATTAATGACCAGTTTAAATTTCCTTTTCGTACAAAACTGATACGTAGCTATTTTATCAAAGAAAAGAAATTTTACATTATTTAATTATATAATTATCAATTCGTGAAAGAAATTAAGAAAATAAACATTGAAAATCCTACAGTCACGGAAACCACTTTCTCCAAAACAATACCCATAATTTCATGCCCAAAAATATAGAGGGGAAATCATTTTATTCGGAAATTAAATAAAACTAAAAATTTGATTGTAAAATTCTGAAGATAGCAAAATTTATCACAGAATATGTCTCTCAAGATATTTCAAACTATTGCAACTTTATCTCTACCTGCTATATCCCTGAAGTACACTACTCAAAACAATTAGGGGATATTATGATTTTTGGGTATAAACTGCAGATGAGGAAATGTTTTGGTAACTGATATTTGATATATAGGTGTTCATAAAGTATGAGAAAATAAGAAGAAATGAACAAGGGGTAATTAGATTTTATTGACTATATTTGTCGGTAAAAAAAAAAATACTCAATTCATTCATATTATACAAGCAAACAAAAATTTTTATTTTTCGAATACAAATCAGTTTCAATATGAAGTATTCCCCTGATTGAAAAACAACGTCGCACACTACGAAACACGGAATCAGTGAATGACTGAGATATTCTCTCGTACTCCTGTAGAAGAGAGCTTTCCAACCACTGAATTGTTTCGGGGGTTATAAGCTACTAGCAACCCTTCTCCCTAAAATGTCCAACACATGTTCTATTAGGTTCAAGGCTGAGGAATATGATGTCCAATCCATTCAAAGGATTCATTCGTCGAATAGAAAATTTTCCACTAGCTGAGCACAATATGGCCTAGCGTGATATGCATGAGAAGGAATTCATCCTCTTTTGCTACAGCGTAAAGGACTACAATACGTCTGAGGATCTCATCTAGGGATTGCAATACCGGTATACCGGGAAACCAAATACAGGTATTTTGAGCCATTTGTACAATTTTGTAATACCAGTATTCACAAGTTTAAATACCGTTTTTTCAGTATTTACTACAAATTTAGAATTCTTATCTATGAAATTCTTATTCTTATCTGTGAATTCTTATTTGAAAACTAGAATTAAACTTCTTAATCCACAAATCTATCCACATTCAGAAGAATTCGGTACAGTTAGCGAAGAATATGGTGACACTAATGTCTATAGTGGAAATGAATTGTCTCTTGAACAAAAATTAGAATTGGCGATAACTAAAAAAAATTCAACAAACCAGAATACAATGCAGAAATCAACTATACCCAAAACAATCCAACTTGCAATAGATTTATTTGAAGATGAGGTATTTAACGGTAAATACTTGGAAAAAGTATATCGCGCATTGCTAACAGCACCACCCACTAGCGTAGATGCCGAAAGAGCGTTTTCGACAGCTGGTAATTTTTGCACAAAATTACAATCCAGGCTTAATGATTGTACAATTGATGCATTGTAATTATGTAATTTAGGTATTTTTTAAGATCACATTTCAAAAATTTGTAGTAGTACCACAGACTGAGTAGTGATATTTACACTATTTTGAAATTTAAATAAATAAGATATTCCTTTATTTTTTGTAATTCTTTATATACTAAGTTATAAGTCACACATTTTTTGTGATATTTATATTATCTAATAAAACTGGAAAATAAAACAAAAATAGATACCTGTGTTTCCTTTCTTTTTCTAAAATTCTACTACCGGTATTAAAACCGGTCTCCCGGTATTGAGATCTAAAAAATACTGAATACCGGTATTGAACTTTTGGTCCGATATTGCAATCCCTAATCTCATTCTTATATCACTGAACTATTAGTGCTCATTCATGATAATTTGCAGGTCGGTGTCGCCATTGATAGAAATCCCGCCCTGGACAATCAATACGCCTATGCTAAATCGGACACTTTCATGCAAAAATGCAGGAATGTACCAGGTTCTCTCCAGATGATAATCCTCCTATTCTCAATTTGTAGACTAATGCGGGACTCGTCCGTGAAAGTATGTTGCTCTCCACTCATCTTGTTCTCATCTGAGATACTCCTGTGCTCCCCTTCTGCGAGTAGTATGGTGGTCATGTGTCAACGAAACACAAACTATAGATCTGAGAGCATACAATCCCATATGGTGGAGTCAGTTTCGAACATCTTGTCTCGATCTTCGGCGAACATTTCTAATTTCCAAAACACGATTCCATAGTTTGGAAAAGACTTTCTGAAAACTCCTAACATTTCCACTATAACGGATTGCGGATTGCCGTAATAAGCAATCGAGGGCTCTCTAGGATAACTATTCATCTAAGTCATCGTGCAGAGACATCGTAGTCACTGTTACAAAACATTAAACTCTTGTCAACTGGTTTTAATCTACTCCTACACAAGGAATGATGCAGGTCATTTGCCATTCCTTATGTAAAAAGAATAATTTTCAATGTCACAGACATAATTTACATATCCCGAACTTTGTAAACATTATAATTTTTCTTTTTAACATTTATTTAATTTTTGTTAAAATCTATTTTTAAATCTGTTAAAATCTGTTTTTGTTACATCTATTTTTGTTGTCGATTATATGATTATTTTATTGCGAACTCACAATATCTCCTATTTTTTTTTGTGCAGTAAATACTACTCGTATGCAAAAGTATCACAATACATACATATATATATAATAAATTTTAGTTTACTTAAGACCCCAATGTATTTTTTCACAACACAACAACTCATTTATTCCATTTCTTTGTACATCAACTTTTGACCAAATCCAAGGGGAAAAAAAGCAAGTTCTATTTCTTTTGGATACAGGACATTTTGAAAGTGAACTGCTAAAGATCAATAACAAGTCGTTCCGGTAATGGCTTTCGTTCCACCGACACCATTCGATTCGTATAAATATTAGTTATAGGATTCCGCCAACGACTATTTCTCAATCGAAACGACTGGTTGGGGGTGTTTAGGATCGGCACTTTCGTTTTTATGGTAATGCTGTTTTTCTCAAAAGTAATCTCTGAAAACTCTCCGCATTGATTTTTACAAAATGTACGGATATAAAAAGTGGTTTTGACAAAGTTGCTTTTTAAGGAATTGAAGTATTGAGTGTTTTCTAGCCAAAGGAATTTTTTTTTTTTTTTTTTTTGCTACTGTATAAAAAGGTTTTTTACATTAGTATTCTTGATCGAAATAGTAATAAAATATTCTGAAACGAATCATTTTTTTTAATGCACTTATTCGTTTTTTTATTCATTTGTTTAAAAGTTTATATATTTTCAATTAAAATTATCAAAAGGAAGTTAGATTATTTAAATTCTCAGATTCAAAATAAATTTCTGATGCTACATATTAACTATGAATAAATCAAACTTAATTGATTCTTAACAGTTTATTTTGAAAGACAATAACGTATCATAAAGTAAAATCTTCTAAAAAAGAATATTTTAACAGAAATTGAGAGAAATTTTTTTTCATGTCCAATTATAAACAGTAAAATCCATCAATTGAATAATTTAACTGAGGAAGAAAGTTGTGAAATAAAAGTATTTACATTCAAATAACTCTCGGTATTAGGATTTTTTTGTTGAAATTTAAAAAAAATTAGGAATACATAAGTATTTGTAAATAGATAATGTATTCCATAGTGATTAAAAAATACATCATTTATAATTATGTTCAATGAGCATTATAATTATGATCAATGAATGAACATTATAATTTTGAATTATATGAATATTATAATTATGAACAATGAATGAACATTATAATTTTGAATTATATGAATATTACAATTATGATTGAATGAACATTATAATTATGTTTAATGAATGAACATTATAATTTCGAATTATAAGAACATTATAATTATGATCAATGAAGAAACTTTATAATTGTGATCAATGAATAAACATTATAATTATGTTCAATGAATGAACATTATTATTATGAACATGAGCAATTGAAATATATTTTGCTATTAAAAATTTGTTCATATTTTGTATTTTGATGGAAAAAGTTTTACATTTTGGTGGAGTTGTTTTCAACTAATTTGCCAGAATATCGGGTGATTATAGAAATTTCTCTATATACAATTACTTGTACTTTCTGCATTCGATATTTTTCTAACGAAACTAGGTCTTAGTTTTCCCTCAAAGTTTTAACTGTTTTTATCTAACTGTTTTTCTGTTTTCATTCTTTTTTCTTGGACAAAACCTGTTAGTCGTTGACACCTTTAATCTTGCTCAGATTGTCAGAGAAGTCAGATTGGAATTTCACTCTTAAATCTTTAACAAGCCAAAAAAATCCTTATCCTAAAATCCTGGAAATTTCTAGGAGTTTCTTAATTGGATGAATCATCCAATTATCCAGCTGAGAACATTTGCCACTTAAAGGTTTTAAGGAGACAGGATAAAACTTCACCATTAGACGGTTACACGTCTTTAATAGGACTAAATACTTACTACAGTAAGTCTTACAGAAAACTCGCCAAAATTGACGATTACGTGGTTTTAAAAGTTAGTAAGGCAACAAAAATTTCTGGGCTGTGCTTTATTTCGTGAGTTTAACTATATTATTTGAATTTTTCGATAATTGAAATAATAAAGGTTGGTAAATATATAAAAATTAAGTTGCTAATTATAGTACATTAAAAATGATGAATTTTTTTTATTACTTTTAGTGGTTAGTATTTTTATTGTTTTTTCTTATTAAAGGGGAATTATTTTTAAAAAATGAAAAATCAATTTAAAATCAAAATTTCTTTTTATGGGGTCCTACCACTATATATAATCAACAAGCTATTTTAATACATTTCTCAAAAAAAAAATTAACATGATTGCACAAAATCAAATTTAAATAAATTTGCTGAATTAATCTTATTTTATATGCAAACTATACGATCTTATTTGTTTCCTAATAGCGTTTAAGGAATATTACATAAAAAAACATAATATTAAAATAATATTAATTTCATTGTTAAACCTAAAAATACTGAAATCAGCTCATAAATTTCAATTTATAATGCGTGAACATAATTTTCTGGACAAAAAAATCTGAAAGCAAAATATTTATATTTATATCTTAAAAATGTATACATACGAAAAGATCGTTATCATCCCAGCTGAATTTTGAAGCATGATTAAGATAATTTTTTAATTCCTCCTATTAGCTCACACTCTCCCTATATATATCTTGTTCAAATTTTCAATCGTTAATAAAATACTTGTTATTCATCCACTCAAGTTTAAAAAAATGTATTCGATCTTGCAGTGGATGACACTTGACGTTAATTCAGTTTTTTCAAATATTAATTCATTAATTAAATTAAATTAATTAATTTTAGTTTTCTTTCTATTTAAGTTGCGTATATCTACCAATAGATGGCACCAGATAAACTTAAAAAAAATTAATGAAAATTATTTATAAAGAACTTTTTGCACTATAGTGAAAAAAAAGTAGGAATTGACTTTAAAAATTTTCTTTTATATTACTTGTTTTCATTAAAAGATTTGACTCACAATTTTAAATTTATTGACTCTAATTTTCAAACTCGATCATTATTTTTCGAGATTGGATCTTTACAAAGATAGTAGAGTTTGATAGAAAAAGCGAAATGAATCTCTATATTAAAAAGCGACTTTGATATAATATTGGCCTACATTACATTTCAGATGCCATTTTTCAGGCCCGTGGCGTTTCATTAATTAACCAACACACGAGAACGGCAAAGTATCGGTTTTCGGAGTATCTCCATAGTTATTTATTCCAGAAACTCTCCGCATCAAAATTAGAATTTAAAAGCTTTAATTAAAAGCATTTGCATAATTACTGTTAAATGTAAATTAGATATGCTGGCATCATTTACTTCCGTTTCACAGCGTAGAATGTACCAAATTATATAAACATCGAAACATCTGTTTTCATTTTCGAAAGTCGAGCATTTTGAGTTGGGATCGTATATGTGGTGTTACTCAGATTGCAACACAGATTTGGGAATTGATAAATTGCATCCTCATTTTGTTATTACAATTTAAAACGAAAACCCTTAATGTATCATTTGGGTGGTTTGTACCTTCTTCCCCTTCTCATAGGGTCTAATGGAAGGACTTGCAGACCTAACAGATTCATTATTTCCAACAAACTTTCAGTTTGTAGCATTTTTTTTCTCGTGGTAAGAATTTTGATATTTCATCCCCAGGAGAGAGGAATGTATGTTATTTGACAAGTATATAATAAAAGCCTAACGCTCAAATTTGGCAGCAGACAAGTAGTATTGTGGGTAGTTATATTTTAGAGATTAGATTTTTGTAATTAGATTTTTGCATTAATGAAAACAACCTGTCACTCAAATCCGATAGCAGATATTCGGTATCATGTATAATGAGATTCAGGAAATAAGCGAATGTCTGTGAGACCTTCACAGGTCGCAACAAATACAGATTAAACAATGACTATACTTGTTCCATCGTGATGGGTGATAGACCACAAGCTGAGAAATGTCTACTCCAATGAGAAGTGAGAGAAGGTGTCCCTCCTTTTTGACGGATTGTCTTAAAAGGATGTTTTTGGTGAAGAAGAAAGACTTTCGCAACGAGTCGACCGAAAGTGTTATTTTTCTTTTTTTTCTTCTCTGAAGTGATTGAATAGGCCGGAGTTACCGTCTGTTTTTCAAAGCGAATCCCTTGTGGTTTCGTGTATTACGTCGTGGGATAAGTAAGGTCTGCTGCAGACCAGGCAATTAGATTTGATGTAGACTCGTGAACTCTGAAAAATCATAGACCTTAGAGTAAACTGTACTTGTGATAAAATTTAATTTTTAATTTTTCGTAACTTCGTATAATAATTCAGACTTCATTGTTTGTATATATACACTCATGTCCATAAATTAAGGATAATTCAGAATCATACAGAAATTGAACTCTAAAATAAAAATTTCACCTGTAGAATTATCACACACATCTTGAAGAAGAATATGCAAATTATAGGAAACCACCAGATGGCGCAGATAGTACGTCGCAATGACGAGAGTGTAAGAGAGGGGTATATAAGGAATAATGGCAAAGAAGTAAAATTGTTCACAAGCCCTTTAAAAGCATTTCAGTGCAATAACCGCATAGTTATGGCACAAAGGAAGCATTTGGATGATATTTTACGTTGTAGAATTATCGGACGACTGGAATGTGGACGTACCCAGCTGGAAGTATCCGAGGAACTTGGAATCGCCCAGAGTGTCATCTCCAGGCTTTGGCAACGATTCCAAGATGATGGTAATGTGAGTAGATGTTACAGCACAGGTCGCCCCCGAGTTACAACGCTGAATGAGGATCGGTATTTAGCAGTTACTGCCAAAAGAAACAGACGGAGCACAGCATCAGACCTGTCTCGTCAGCTCTCTTCAGCTACCGGTACGACAGTTTCAAAACAGACCGTGTACAGACGCTTAGGGCACATTGGTCTATATGCTCGTAGACCTGCCAGATGTGTTCCACTTACCGCAACTCACTGTCGCCTGCGATTAACCTGGAGTAGAGAGCATGCATTGTGAACACCGCAACAGTGGTCTTGTCTGATGTTTTCCGACGAGTCCAGGTTTAGTTTGCAATCTGATTCTCGCCGGACTTTCATATGGAGAGCGCCAGGTACCCGTTACCACCAAGAGAGCACCATTGAACGACACCGTTATGGTGGTGAAGGATGGCTCGTTTGGGGAGGAATTATTCTTGGCTCCAGAACAGATTTGCATGTTCAGAGTGTAACGATGACAGGCCACATCTATCGGGATGTCATTCTAGAACAACATGTACTTTTGTTTCGAGGCGCCATGGGTGCTGAATTTCTGTTTATGGATGACAACGCCCGTCCTCACCGTTCAAACATTGTAGACGAATGCCTTCAATTGGAGGATATCACCCGTATGGATTGGCCAGCATACTCCCCGGACTTGAATCCAATAGAGCATGTGTGGGATATGCTTGGCCGACGATTTGCAGCCCGTCAACCCCCTCCTACCTGTCAACCGGAAATTCGGAGGGCATTACTTGATGAGTGGTGTAATATTCCCCACTGAAGATGGCCTTCTTTTTGAAGCCGTTATAGGCCGTGACTTTGCAGTTGGCTACCTAGACCATTAAAACAAAAACCTCATATTCGATAAACCTACGTTGTATCTACTTGACCACTTTAACCTATAAACGTATATAAAATAAATGTTTTTTTCTTGTTGATATCCTAAATTTGTAGATTTAATTTACATATACATGTTTAAATTCGTAAACATTGAGCCTTAGTCATTTCAGGCTGTTAAAATTTCTTTATTAAAAAACTGGTTTTTGAATGATGTATTTACGATATTTTTTGTTTGAAGGATAATCATTGAGTATAAAATGACAGGACACAATTGTAACAGATTCGAAAAATGTAATTTGAGATAAGATGAGAGTGATTTCTTCTGGGAGAATTTTCTATGTTTAATGGCTCGTATTTAACTGTTGTTTTGGAGGAAATCCAGCGACTTCAGAGAGAAATTCTGACTGTTACGAGGTACTTTATCGTAATAATGGTACAATGTGTTCGTTTTTCGCAGAAATGATAGCAGTGCATTCTATCAGCAAGAACAGCACTTTTGTTTTTTTCCACTAGCATTGCATCTGGACAATAAGTAGAATTATATTTCTATCACCTTTCTCATCATTATCATCATCATTGGCGCAATATCTCCGTGGTGGCCCCTTCGGCCTATTCGCAGATTTCGAGAAAAGAGATGTTCAATGAACATAGCATAAAAAATACAGATACAGTATGCAGATTTATCGTGCCCATTTCCAGCTCAGACTCAATATCATTCGGTTCGGTATCGCTTGTCTAGTTTTCAACATTGATTTCGAGTCATCTTTGATTTGGAAAGCAAACATGCCATGGACCAGATCCGTCATCCGAGATCAACGCATCGTCTTCAGAATATAATAAATTGGAAAAATAGAAAAATTTCGTTTGAGTTCAACAAAGTAATAAAAAGCAATAAAGTTCTTCATTGGCGCAACAGCCCATGGTGGTCCAAGTTCGTCTGCCTACTAGCAGGTTTCGAGACAGGAGAAGTTTTCTTTTTACAGGGTAGTGTTGTCAGTCTAACAATCATATTAGACCTGGACCTACGGTTTAAAGTGGATTCCGAACCAATACAAACATCCATGGCATTGTCGGGACTCGAACCCTATAGCACAGAACGCCAGAGCTCAAGTCACTCTGCCGTCAGGCCCTCTATCATCTTTCTTCATATCTGAAATATTTAGGATAAGTTAATGCAAATATCAGAATTGTGGTGTAATGTACACAATAAATAAATAAGTAAATAAACCAATAAAACGTCTTTTTTAAAAATGCAATATTAATATAATGTAAAAAATACTTTAAATTTTTCGAAATAATATAAAAATTGAAGTAAAATATTGATTTGTCTTTCAGATTCCTTAACATATTCATGCAAATTATATCATTTCTCAATCCCTTTCTTCTTGTTCCCAGCCTTTTTTTTTTCTATATCAGACAATAAAAGGATGGCGACAGATTTAATCTTTTGATCTCCGTATTCTTTCTTCTATCTCTGAGCGTGAGACATTTCCTACAACAGAGCTTCTGGAATCTTCCGCCGAGGACAAACAGGTTGCAAAAAACACTGGAGATTCCGGTTCGGAAAAGAGGAACAGCAAGCAACCAGAAACAACAAATATCTGTGAATCAAAGTGAGGATGCGTTTTGTTGCTGATAGCCACGCATCGTTTTCCGCCTTCCCATTACTCAGCATAGAAGTGGCAGGATTTCCGCGAAATCCTCGCTCGTCTTCCGGTTCGAGTCTCAGGCCTCGAAACTTGTCATGGAAGCCTAACTGAATTACGCAGTCACCAACAATCCATATTTACTTTCTTGAATAAAACTCAATCCAGTTTTTTTTGTAAAGAATATCAAAGCATAGAGCCGATCTCTTCAAAAAAATTTTTACAGTGAAAGTTGTTAAAAAATTAGAAATTAGAATAAGAAATAGGCATTTTTTTCCCCTTGGCTTTTTTTATTTCTAATGTTGTCATGTATGTTTCTTTTTGTCATAATTAATAAGATTTGTGGTAGATAGTTTAAAACATATTTGGAATTCTATATTTTATAAATAAGACGTTCTGGTTGAATGAAATTAATAATAATGAGTAATGAAAGAAATTTAAACTTTCATATCCATTAACTCTGAATTAATTTTTTGAATTTTTAAAGCAACAAATCTTTGTGATTTTCAATGTATTTGCAACTATTAAGATCGATTAAGCCCATACATAGTCAATAGCCCAACGTCAACAGTTCATCGATTTCGAGATAGGAGGTCATAACGTATTTATGAAGGAGGTTCTTCGGTATTAAATAAAAAAAGCGTAATTATTTTTTTAATTAATACGCCAAATAGAATTTGAAACTTAATGAATCTTAAGTCTTAAATATTTTTAAAATTTCGAATTGCATTAGGGTCATTACGAAGGCCCTTCAACCATTATTCAAAGTGTGAAAACAAAACATTTTCAAGATTTTGTAAAGCACTTAATCTTTATAAAACTGAATTTTAATATGTTAATTTCAATTTTATTGTCAAATCTTACAAAAATTAAAAATATTATATCGTTATTGAATTCAGGAAGATTCATCATGTTTAATTAACGCAATTAAATCTGAAACACTTGCGAGTCTGTCGAATAACTGATGGTAATAAGTCGGAATTTTCTCAGCATTCAGACTGAAACTCGATTCTTCATAATCCTAGTCAATTAATAAAACTAATTTAATTCTTAGATGTGTGTTTCAATTTTTTTTTTCTTTTTTAAATGTATAGTCATTTTCATTTATTAAAATTATTCAGAAAGCCTGAAAGTATATCCTAGTGTTATATATATATATATATATATATAGCTTGTAAATAAAAATTAAGTGTTCCCATGAAACTGAAAGTGACCTTCTTCTTGAAGCCGTTATAGGTCTAATATAGACCGAGACGTTATAATGGGTACTCAGATGGTATAATATAAATTTTCGAGTTTTCGTACAGATAACACACACATGCCGGACACTTACACCTGAAAGTACTTATGGAATGTCAATCACACATCGAAGGATATTCTTGATATACTTAAAAAAAATAAAGTCCACCAATGCACACATACACATATAAAAAAATTCAACAGTGCACTACATTGACTTCTGGAATTTTTTGAGGAAAACCATTATACAAATCTCATAAATTAAAGTTTTAGTTTTGTTTAGTTATACACATATTTGAAATTAATAATAAAAAGTCTTAAAAAAAGTAATGACAGAACGGATGACAAGCACAAATATATCAGGTTGGGGAAAAAGAAATCCATTATTTTTTCGATAGATGGCTGTAGTGATCGATATCACGTAAAGTATCAATTAAACAATTTCAGATTTATGCTCGTTAGAAAGGTGGCACTTCGTTCTAAAATAATTCTTTTTCTGTTTTTTGTTTGGTCCATTCGGTTGGGAGTTACAGGGTGTTAAAAATGGAAGTGAACAAAGAGAAAATTCGGTACATTTTACAGTTTTTCTTTGACAAAGGCGAAAATGCAAGCCAGGCGGCTAAAATTGTGAAGGGTGTTTATGGTTCCGATACTGTAACAGCCAATTATGTGCAATTTTGGTTTCGTAGATTCCGTTCTGGAATTTTTGATGTTAAAGATGCACCTCGCACAGGTAGGCCGGTCGTCGAAAATGTCGATAAAATCGGAGAAATGATCGGAGTTGACCGGCATGTTAGCAGTCGTAACATCGCCCAGGAGCTAAAAATCGACCCTAAAACAGTTTTAAACCATTTACACAAAGCTGGATTCAAAAAGGAGCTCGATGTTTGGGTGCCACACCAATTAACAGAAAAAAACATGATGGATCGAATTTCCATCTGCGAAGCCTTGGCCAAACGGAATGAGACAGACCCATTTCTTAAACGGATGGTGACTGGAGATGAGAAATGGATCACATACGATAACCCTGTGCGAAAACGATCGTGGTCAAAGAGCGGTGAAGCACCTCAAACGGTGGCCAAACCAGGACTAACGGCCAGGAAGGTTCTGTTATGCATTTGGTGGGACTGGAAGGGGATTATTTATTATGAGTTGCTTCCATATGGCCAACCGCTAAATTCTGATCTCTACCGTCAACAACTGGACCGTTTGAAGATAGCGATTGACCAGAAACGGCCAGAATTGGCCAACAGGAGAGGTGTCGTGTTCCACCAGGACAACGCTAGGCCACACACATCTACAGTGACTCGCCAGAAACTTCGGGAGCTTGGTTGGGAAGTTTTAATGCATCCGCCATACAGTCCGGACTTGGCACCAAGCGATTATCGTCTTTTTCTTGCACTGCAAAATTTCTTTAATGATAAAAAATTGGCATCTAGGGAGGATTGTGAAAATCGACTACTAGAGTTTTTTGCAAATAGAGACCAGGACTTCTATGAGAGAGGCATTATGAAGTTACCTTTAAAATGGCAACAAATCACACAACAAAACGGTGCATATTTGACCCAAATCGGACAATCCGAAGCATGTTAAATAAAGTCCTGAAGTTCATATAAAAATAATGGATTTCTTTTTCCCCAACCTAATATATATATATAAGAAGACACATCTAAACTTATAAATATCAACAGAAATGAACAAGAAAATAGAGAGTCTACGGAATTTATGAGTTCGTTTGTCCATTGTATAAAGGTGGAGGATGGAGATGTCATTCTATATTTCAAAAGTAATAGTTTTTTGAAATGATTAGTGACTTGTTTTCTTTCATAAATATTGCCAGGTCAGTGTTTATTTATTTTTCTTTTCCATGAATTATGCATAAGGTTTACTATATTGATTCAGGATTCTATGGATTTTATAATGCATATTTGAAAGCAAAGAGTTGTATAGTTGAAAAGTTTTTCTGTTTATATCTAGATCTATCTTCCGAGAAACATCGATCATTTCTCTTGTATTTTCTCGGAAATAACAATAAAAAATGCAATTGTGAAGCATATGAAGATATAATACTAAAAACAAAGCATGAATAATAAAAATGCTATTACGTTGTAGCATTTTTTTCTCATGAGAAGAGTTTTATCATTTCATTACAAGAAGAGAAAAATGCATATCCTTTGACAAATGCAGAATAACAACCCATCACTAAAATTTGTTATATATAGCTATATTACATGCAATTAGTGTTTTGCATTAATGAGAACAACCTGTCACTCAAATCTGATAGCAGATATTCAGTGTCATGCATAATGAGACTCAAAAAATTACCGAATGTCAGTGCGACCTTCACAGATCGAAACAACTACAGATTGAATATGGACTACACTATGAGTTGTTCCATCGTGATTTATTGACTATGAACTGAGAAATGTCTACTCCACTGAGCAGTGAGGGAAGCTAATTCCCCTTTCTCTTGACGGATTGTCTTAAAAGGAGGTTGTTGGTGAAGAAGAGAGGGTTCTGCGACGAGTCGACCAGAAGTGTTGTTTTTCTTTCTTTCTCTGAAGTGACTGAATAGGCCGAAGTTTATGTCTGTTTTTCAAAATGAACCCTTCCCCCCAAATGAACACGCCGTGTGATAATTAAAGTCTGCCGCAGATCACACAATTAGATTCGATTTCGACTCAAGAACTCTGGAAATCTCCAACCTTGGAGTGAACTGCATTTGTGATTTAATCGTGCACTTCTCATCAAATTTTTATTTCTAATTTTTCATTCCTTTGTATAATAACCCAGCAGTTTATTATGTATATATACATATATATATATATATATATATATATATATATATATATAGTGTTTGTAAATAAAAAGTAAAACTGTTCCTATGAACCTGAAAGTGGCCCTCTTCTTGAAGCAGTTATAGATCTGATATAGGGCGAGACATTACAACGTTTTAATTCAAACATGTTTAATTTTTATTATAATCCTAAGTGATTTAAATTTGCGGATACTTTCATTGAACAACAATTATAAAGATATTAAGTAAAAAAAAAATTTCAAATTAAATTTCAATGAATTTGAATGGTGTAACATTGAAATTGTTTGTAGCTTGCTGTTTGTTTTTATTTAGGTATTCAATCAATTAAGACAGTCAGAAAATATAATATTTTAAGCCTGTAAAAAAAATGTTAATAAAATAAAAATGGTTTTATTTGACAAAAGAAATAAACAGCAACAACTTCCATTTATTTTTATAACGGTGTCCATGACTGGTCTACCATCCATTTTCTGGCACCATGATAAAAAGCGTAGATTTGTTGATATAAGAAGTTAAACTAATGGTGTTAGTTTCCGGTCAGAGATAAATTGACAGCGAGAAAAAACGAACGCCTGAAAATGTAACCGATAAGATATATAATAGGATTACATAAGCACTTAAGGTTGAACCGAAGGACAGTAGATTATTATTTCTATTTTTTTTTTTTTTAATTTGTTGCTGTAGATTCTGTCTATGATAGTGGATTTTTTTTTATTTAATCTAGTATCCTATTCTTGGTCTATCAATAATGAGTGCAAAAGAATGTTCATACTTTTCTGCTGGTGTCATCGTTAGTCTTTGAAACTAACGATAGTAGAATCAATAAAGCTTGTAACAGAAAATATTGTTGTAATGTTACTTAACTTTAAACCCTTAAATAAACAATAACCTGGTCCTAGAAAAAACACGCTAAACCGTCTAACGAACACAATAATTGACCATTAGGAACTCCCCAATAAACCATTAAAAGCAATATACAAGGTGATTGTAATTAAAGACCCACTTTCTGAATGCTGTAAAAAAGAACCACTGGTCAAAATGAGTTCAAATTTGGACTAAAGATACTTGAAGAAAGGAAAACGGTGCTGCATCGAAAAAAGTTCCAAAGTGTTAGTCCAATAGAACAGATGGCACTATAAGCGGCATAAAGAAAGTGAATTCAGTTGCTAGTGATATTTTGAATCGTAATTAAAACGTATTTGGCATGAGGTGCATATTAAACCAACTGTAATGTTGAACGTGATTGAATTTTTCTGTTTTTTGGCGGAAAAAAAGAATTCCAAGTCATTCAACAATTGTGACACTGTTAGTAGAAAGCCCATCCACCGCACCAATGTCAAACAAATTGGATAGGAAAAATCGGTGGAACTTTTTTTTTGACTTTTTCTTTATACCTCACCGTTTTCCTCTTCTTCAAGTATCTTCAGTTCAAATTTGAACTCATTGTGACGAGTGGTTCTTTTTTTGCAGTATTTTGAAAGTGGGACTTTAATTATTATCATAATGTACTTAGAAATCCGCAATAGCGCATACCACATATAAACCTACTAATTCGAATGTATTCAGAAACTTTTACATGTTGGAAAAGGAAACACTCTCACATGAAATAAATCAAAAGCGAATTCCATGATTTTAAATGTAAACAAAAAGGAATTTATTAATATTTACAATTTACGAATTAATATTAAATATGAGTTTATTAATATTTAATATTTACAATTTACAAATAATGTTATATTAGTAAAAGTGAATTTCTATTATCATCATCGGTGGCGCAACAGCCCCTTGGTGGGCGAAGGCCGTTTGCCTGCTGGCAGATTTTTAGACAGAAGATGTGTTTTTACGGGATAGGGTTGTCAGCACTAAGCCCAACGCTCTACAGTCATATTAGACCAGCACCTATACCTATGGTTTAATGTAGATTCCGAACCACTACAAACCTCCAAGGCACCACCTGGACTCGAACCTGAAACCTGTGTTACCTACCGCCAGAGCGCTAGCCACTCGGCAAACAGGCCCCGAATTTCCAAAATACATGAAACAAATATAATATATATACATTACCACAATAACAATTACAAATAAAAAAAAATAATAATGTGAGTGTCCCTACATCTCATTATTTGCCAAAACTGCTGGCTAAGTGGGGCTTTTTTTTATTATTATTATTTAGTTCATGAAATAATTGATGCTAAAATATTTACAAATATTTATTGCCCGTATTGACACGGCAGTATCGCATAGTCTGTCAAACTACCATTTTGAAGTATTCCTTGGGGATTCTCTGATATGACATTTTTGGAAATCTTTCCGGAATTTATTATTCCTTTCCCGCCCAATCTCCTTCATAAATGTTTTGACCTCGAAATTTTCCATCTTTGAACATTCCTTTTATGTACTTCCAATTTAAAAAATGACGACAAAAACTCATGTTAGAAAAGGACAAATGCTTCAAAAGTGTCGTGATCTTCACATTTTTTTTTTTTATGTCTACAGAGAAATTCTGATTCCAACTTTAAAATAGAATTATCCTAACAATTCGTATGATTCGTATAATTAATTTAATTATTTTAAAATTCTGATTCAATTAACCTATAATTAATACCTCTTAAATTTTCAGTGGGGGCCTGATTGACCCAGTGGCTAGCGCTCTGGCGCTCGGTACCACAGGTTTCGGTGTACACAGTCCCGTCGGTGCCATGGATGTTTATAGTGATTCGGAATCCACTTTAAACCGTAGGTCTGGGTCTAACATGATCGTAGAGGGTTGCGGGGACGCTGTTATTCCGCGTCCGTAGCTTATCTTCAAGCTACACGCACGTCCCGGATAGTGCTAAGTGAGTAATGTGTGTGCAGCGCTTGCCTTAAGACATCAAAGACAATTGTCTAAGTGTCTTGTCTGATGATATGCACTTAAACATATCATAAGCAATGACATGAACTTATTATTATCATAATCATCCTTACTTAAAAGTTCATAAAAAATGTTTTCCTGCTGTTATTATCAATATTTTTCTTCCTGCAGTACACTTAATCCGCGATGTGGAAATTTTGGAATATCAAATTCTTTTCCATTAAATCTAATAATTCTCTTCATTTTCGTGATTTTTCTCTTTAAATGAACATTGACAAAAAGGGGAAATAATTTCTTTATTCTATCATGTTGGTATTCGGATGAACCGAGTATTCCTATTTGCTGAGAGCTCAGTCTTTCAATATCAGGGCGTGGTTAAACCACTCTGTCTTCACCCTTTAAATAATGAATAAATTTCTGAAGATATTTCTTTCTTCGACATAATTTTCATGGTTTAATTTCTTTATTCGCTAATAAGGGTTTGAAAGTAGATTATTTTACTTCATAAATAATCTGATCTTATTAAATTCCTTCAAATAATTCTGATTTATTTTTCAACTTTCTACACGTTTTAAATACAATAAAAATTGTAATTGTTTTTAAAAGTTAAGATAACTTATCTCTGATTCTGATTCAAATCAATACGCTGTTATTATTATTATAACTAAATCTATATTTCCTTGTAAATACCCATTTCAGAAGAAATAAATTTCTGAAAAGAAACTATTTTAAAATAAAAAAATAGCTTAAAAAGCTTAGCTTTAAAATTTAAAAATAGCTTAGCAAAATATATATATATATATATATATATATATATATTTTTTTTTTTTTTTTTTTTTTTTTTTTTTTTGTTATTTGAAATGAGCATGATATTTAATTAGGCAATTTTTACTAAAGTTCACACAGGATATTAAAGAAATAGTGAAATACCATTGCCATACAATTAAATGAATTATATTTTAAAAAAGAGATATATTAATAACCTAAGAATTGCGGTATTGCAGATAATTTAATTATCATTTTATAATAACTATATTTTCAAAACAAATTGATAGTTTTAAATTTATACACAGTCCAATCACATTAATGTGACCACCACCTACTTTCGACGTCAACGAGAGATAACCATTCACAAAAGGCAGGTGGCAGTACATTGCAGTGGAGTGTATATAAAGGATGTCCTACGGCATCGGAAAGCATTTCAATCGCTGGCTTAATGCAGAAACGTAGCAATTTATCCGATGTCCAAAAGGACATGATTATTGGCTTTCGGGCCAAGGGGGAGGGGGCTGAAGCAATTCGGAAATGGCTAATTTTGTGAACTGTTCGCGTGCCGCCGTGGTAAAAGTATACCGTGAATGGCAAAATGACACTATCCGAAATCAGCGGCGGGGCACATGTAGTGCACCGCGGGCTATAGATGACAGAGGCGAGCGAAGGCTACGGAGATGCATCTCAACAACGGTTCAGTGAACGTTACTGCGCCTGGACCTCCGTAGTAGACGCCTGGTTAATGCACCTATGCTGACTGCTGTTCATCGGCGACGAAGGTTGGAATTTGCACGCCAGTACCGAAACCTTAACCACGCCAGTACCTTTTCGTCGACAGAGCGGCGAAAAGGTGGCATTTTCCGATGAATCACGTTTTATGCTCCATCGGACACTTGGGCGTTATCGTATATGGCGTGAAACGTCTGAAAGCAAACACCCTGCAACAATTGCCGGTAGGATCCAAGCTGGAGGTGGAGCAATATGGTTTGGGGAATGTTTTCCTGGCATTCACTGGGTGGACTCATCATTGTAGAAATTAAGATGGATCAGCACAAGTACGCATCTGTCCTTGCGGACCATGTCCACCCCTACATGCGAATTATTTTTCCTCTGAATGATGGCATCTACCAGCAGGACAATGCGAGGTGTCATACAGCTCTCAGTGTATGTGCGTGGTTCAAAGAGCACCAGAATGGGTTTGCCGTACTCCCCTGGCCATCAAACTCAACGGATTTAAATCCAATCGAGAATCTGTGGGACCACCTCGATCGGGTTGTTCGCGCCATGGATCCTAAACCGCGTAATCTAGCTCAGCTGGCCATTGCACTGGAGTCGGCATGGCTCAACATTCCAGTGAACACCTTCAGAACCTAATTGACTTTCTCCCTGCACTTCTCGCAGCGGTCCGCTCTGCCAAAAGGTGCCAAAGGTGGTTAATCTGGCTTTTGACAGGTGGTCAAATTAATGTGACTGGACTGTGTACATTAGAAGTACTGGTGCTTTGCTGTACATGAGTTATATTTGTAATAATAAGTACTCTTAAATAAATAATTTTAACAATTTAAGATTATTAATTGATTAATTCAATGCTTATTTGTAATCTGCAAGTGTCTTTCGTTCATTGGTTTTATAAATACGCATACATTTGCATTTAATCTTGCTCTAGTTATTATATATGCAGGGCGATTATGGTGATTATAAGAAAAATTCTTGATATATCAGTCCCTGCCTATCATACCCTTCACAGAAACTGAATAAAAGTTTGGATTAAGGTATTTTGAGGCATGCGCTCAAGAATCATATGAAAAACAACAGTTAAACTCTAACAGTAAGAGTTACAATGACTCGATTTCAAAATTTCCAATGGCAACACATACTTTTTTATTGGAATGTGATCTCCGTCGTGAAAAATCATACTCCTGGAAACCATATTCATAGAAAGTAAATATGTTTGGAACGTAACTGTAACACGAAAATCGCCAGCTCTAGACAGACAAGAAGAAAAGTGAAAACAACCAATAATTACAGAGAAGCAACAGAAAGTAAAACATTTTATTGTGTTTCACAAATTTTCTATGTGACTTCTTTCACATACGATGGAATTTTACATGTGAAAGATGGTGCATAGCACTGAAGCTCGTGCCATGGCAAGAGGAATCAGTTCAACCTGACGTCTGATGACATCTTTTAAATCAGATACAGTTTGCGGATTAGAAGCTTACAATTTGGATTTCAAGTATCCTTACAGCAAGAAATCCCTCGGAGTCAGTTCAGTAAACCTTGGCGGCCACGGAAACATGAAATGACCGGAAATAACTCTGAACCAAATTATTGTGTTAAGTAATGTATGATAGAAGATCCCACATGTGGGGAAACGCCATCTTGCCTCCACACGATGTCAGATAGAGCATTACACTGTAGGGTTACCTGCCATGGTACGTGTTTCAGTGCTATCCACCACCTGCCAAATACAAAGTGCCAACGTGTGTGAATGAAATCCCGTAGAAAATTTGTGAAACACAATAAAATGTTTTGATTTTTGTTGCTTTTCTGTAGTTATTAGTTGTTTTCACTTTTCTCCTTAGTCTGTCAAGAGCAAGCAATTTTCATGCTATAGGTACAGTTTCAACGCTATTTATAGTTTTTCACTACGGAGATCACATTTTATTAAAATAAAAGTAGGTGTGTCAATATAACCGTAACTGTTAGAGTTTAACTGTTGTTTTTCATGTGATTCTTGAGAACATATCTCAAATTACCTTAAACCAAAATTTTGCTCACTTTTTCTGAAAGGTAGGATAGACAACGGCTCATGTATTTAGAAAACTTTTTCATATTCACCCTGTATAATTTTCCATGTGAAAAGTAGGATGGTCCAAGATACATTTCATTACTGTTCGTAGTTTGTCCTTGAGCTTTGTTTATCTTCATTGTAAAAAGAACACCAACAAGATACTTAGAACGTTTGAATTCGAATGAGAAATTACTTGGATTGAAAAGTGTTCGAAAAATAAATACATTCTCACCCTTTCCTGATACGATTAATATATTAGCTTTTATAACGTTTATCGGCGGCTTAGTTTCCCATAATCTTGTAACCATTACGGAGTTTAATTGGATTTAAATTTCTCATTAAAGTTATAGGAGCACCCATTTCCAATTTAATTGTACGTGATGAAAATCCTGATACACTTATTGAATTTTGAACTCAACAGTATTGTCAGTAGCGTCATCTTGGGTAACCAAAGTATTAATCGATGAATAAATCATTTCTTCAGCTTTGAACTTGTATATATTATTATTAAGAGACATATCCATTTTTGATATCCATAAGTTTTCTTAATTTTTAAAATCACTTATATGGTAAATTTTTTTTCAAAAAATCTTTTACAGAAAATATTACTTGACCTAATTCATTAAATAGATATATTTCTCCATTTTATTATGATAACCATATTGATTGAAATACGCACTTTTATACTGTCATAAAAAAGCAAAACTTTTGAATTATTAGACAGAAAGAATTGATAAATAAAATAAATGACACGCATTATACAAAAACAATTAACAACTGATAATCGAAGTTTATCCATATTTTTAACTACATTTTCTCAAAAAAATTTATATATTCATATTTTAATAAATAACTGACGTAAAAAATAGTATATATTTTTGAACATGTATAAAAAAATATTTCTTCGTAATCGGATAAACCCTTGTTGAATTATGAAAGGTCAAACATGCAGAAAGACAGACAAGGTTTATAGATTTATAAAGTAGTATAGATAAACAGGAAAAGCAAAAAGTCTTGTTCTACTTAAAAAAAATTATTCAGCGAAAATTATTATAATAAAACTATATGTTTTGTTTGGATACATAATTCAAACAAACATATTGTTATAAGCATTTATATATTACAACATTGTTATATACAATACAGTATTGTTATAAACATTTTAGCAAGAACTCATACTTCAATAAATTCCTTCTTCTTGAGGTTTTCGCTAAGTCTTCTCCTAAACAAACAAGATGGCAGCTGCGGTTGCAAAATACTGCGGTTTTGCCGATTCCATTTACCACGAAAAGAAAGTTGGCGAAGTCAAAACCTTAAAGTGTAGAATCCCCACAAGAACTATCAAATTCAACAGCGACAGGAATATAACGTTTAAACTTTAGAACTTAATGAAGCAGCGACTGTTCAAATACTGCAAGAGGCACTACCAAATTCACACAGAGAAGAGATGGTTAAATAAACTTTTTTAAGCATTAACTAATCCTTAGACATATCTTTGAGGGTTCTGTAACAATCTGTTTATATTTTGAAAGCCAGTCAGTTTAAAATGAACTACAGAGCACGCGATTTGATGTTGATTAAAAGTTACATTTAACAACACATATTTCATGACAGTCTTAAAACACACATGAATAAAAACGTGTGAAAATTAGCGTTTATTTTAAATAAATATTTTTTTTAGATGAAAGTATCTCATGTTGAATGAAAAGATTAATTTATTTTAAATAATAATTTATACTCGTAGTTGTTTGTTATTTTATAGCTTCCTTTTTTTTAGAGGTGCCACTCAACTCCAATCAGGACAACATCATACTCCCACATAATGATAAAAAAAATATTACATGCAAACAATTGCCCAATTACAAGATGTTAATATGTAAATAAACTTGATAAGCCAAATTGATTTTTTTAATGTTCATTAGTCCTTCACCACCAAAGCGAAGAATCTTAGCTAGCATAGATATATAGCATAGATTATCCATCATTTGAGCAATGTATGCAATACAGTGTGGGCCCATCAAATAAAAATACGAAATTTTTGACACTCGCATACAGAGAAAGCTTGTCAGGGAAAGGGTCATCATCACTGGGGAAATCTCTTTGGAACACTAGGTCTTTCTAAAGCAGGAGGAATGGGGTCTTATCTCGTCTTCAATCTCATTCAGGGCGTGGATTCACTCTGCTGGTGATTTCGTTCACTCACGTTTTGCTATAGATGTCGTCCAGGACTGGAGGGGGTGGGGGGCTCCCCGCAGGTTACTGTCTTCAACACATTCCCAACCACAACCATTGTTTTCTCCCCCGACGGAAAAGCCTCTCCTCACTCCAGGTTTATTGAATTTCCCGCTTCTATATTACGACTCCTTTCTACTACTGCCTCTACTTTTATTTCTTAGGATCATTACATTTTCTGCAACCTCCTTTTTGAAGACTCCTTCTCTTACTTCTATCTTCCTGAGTAATATCAGAATTTTTTACTTTTGTTCTTCCCTTTTCAAATCATAACTGACTTAGTATGATTGGCCAGCTGTTAGCAGCTAAACTGAATTAATAGTCTAAACGATCACCTTTTGGCAATGATTTGTTTGAGAGAGAAATCATTTTACCAGAGCCATATGATAGCTGACCCCACGAGTCATCAGTCTTTTGTCTACACCCTTCTCACTAGAGAAAATCCATGATGAGAGTCAAAGGTTGCTTTGCCACGCTTTCGCGCTTATTTCTGCTGCCTTCTCTTTTGCTTCTAAGGATCATTACATTTCTTGCAACATCCTTTTTGAAGACTTTTTCTCTTACTTCTAACCCCACAATAAGATCTGGATTTTTGACTTTTGTTCTTACCTTTTTAAATCATAACTGATTTAGTAGGATTTACCAACTCTCAGCAACTAAATTAATTTAATAGACTAAAAGATCCCCTCTCGCCAATGATTTACTTGAGAGAAAAATCATTTCACCAGAACCGCATGACTCTTGACCCCAATAGGTCATCAGTATTTTGTCTACACCCCTTTCACTGGATAAGATCCATTATTAGGGTCAAGGGTTGGCTTCCGACCCCTAATGAACCATCAAGACAGATCTTCCATGTCACATAAATATCTCTAAAACCCCTTTCACCTAACAAGGAGGAGGGAGTTTTTTGGAGAAGAGGTCAAAGGTTGACTTCTCACACATAAGATTCTACCTGAATATGTTATTCATATCTCATATTTTTTTTTTTTTATTTTCCTATCATTTCCTTTCTTGGTCCACTGCTCGCCTTAATTAGGCAGTATAATAAGGAATAAGGCCTTCTACTCCTGCAAACATGCACTCTTTGGTATACTGCATCCACCATTAATAAATAATATACTATACCAAATATTGATCATCAACAGTGAGATGCAGCAAAAACTCCTCCAACGTGGGAAGTGGTTAATTAAGAAACCTTCTTTACAAGAAACTCTTTCCATCATTCTTTCCCGTGAATAACAAACATTGACCAGATGTGAACCCTTTAGAAGTGAGGATCAGATGTAAGCTAACACACGATATAATTATTTTTGAATTTATAGCTTCGGTAAATTCATCAAGGGAAGTAGGAATTTAAGAACATTTAACTAAAAATTAATTTTTTTTAATTCTTATGCAAAAAAAACACTTTACATACAGAAAATCACCAATACTTGCATATTACACATAAAAAATTTATATCATACAATTTCACATTAAAACATAAGTAAAAAAACGTTATCAATTAAACGAATTCAATAATTGTAATTTTAAAATGCAAATCAATACCAATACAACAGTGACAGTGAAATAAACAGTTCCAATAAGTCTAAGTATACATTAAAAGAATTTTTCTGAGGAGAAAAACAGCCCAATAACCTTGTTATGCACGAGGCCGTGCCAAACATTGACTTTAGGGCTGTCTCTCACTAACTGTCAGAAATAAGGTTATTGTTTTTATTTACCTTTCCGCACAAAAAGGTAAATAATAAAAAAAACTATTATTCCAAAATGATACATAAGTTACATTATTGAATTCAACGGGTATTTTGTAATTAATTTTATGTTCTTCTTAAGATTTTGTACTCATCCTCATAACTCTTAATGTGAATTTTTAATGCTTATTTTTTATAACAAACTTTTTATTTAGCTAATACATCGATTAATCTTCATTTAAAATATATCTTTTTAAGTTGTTTTTGCTTCATTTCAGCAGAAAATATTTTAACATAATTATTTTGACTTTACATAATTTTGAATGTTATATACGATAAATATGCGATTAATTTTAACATTTGCCAAATTTAATTATTCTATAAGTAAAGTAATAAAAGTTCACTTATACTTTCTTTAAAATCTAACTTTACTAGTATACAATATTGTCAATTAAAACACCAGTTAAGAATTTAATAATTATTAAAATTATAAAAAAATTTATTTAAATTTTATAAACAAAATTTTTTCTGTTAAATTTTATAAACAAAATTTCATACAAAATAAATTAATTAAAAATAAATTTTACTGAAATTTATTGCAGTCATTTAAAATCCAATACTTATTAAGGAAAATTAATTTCAATATTTCTGAAATAACTAATAAATACCAAATAATGTACTAATAAACTTATTAAATAATATTTTATTAAATAATTTTTTGTCGAATATCCAATGAAATTGTGTATTTGATAATGCTATATAAAATTTCATACCAATACATGTCTTTTTCACGCTGACTTTATATAATACGAAATAATTTTATTAAAAAAATTTTTAAAAATTTATATTTTTAATCAAAAATTAAATCTATAATCATATTTCCAAAATTATTCGTCGATAACTTTATTACTCTAGATATTCAAATAGATTTCACCATTTTATTTCGCTCATTCTCTAGTCTAGTTTTAAACAGCAGTTGATGGATTACCCAGTATAGCATTCCTTTTCTCCATTAAATGGTGAAAGCTGTCAATCTCCATTGTTTATCTCCTAATTTATGTTTGAAGTAAAGGGATGGAGATGTATGTGCGTAAAAAAGATCACAGAACTGAGATCTTCCTAATACCAAGCGCCATCTATTGGCGTTCAGTTAAACAATTTACTGAAGAATATGTAATAACCAGCACCACATAAATATTATAAATTTTATTTTATGAAATTGCATAAAACGGGATGCTTAAAAAAAAATATATATATTTTAAATATTAAATATTTAAATCATTAATCATTAACTTAATAATATTTTCGAAACGTATGAAATGTTTTACTTTTTATTTTGAGCCTACTATAAAGCAATATTACTATTTATATAGTATTATTTATTACAAATTATTAACGATACATTTTATTACAATTATCTATTATTATTTTGCGTAATATAATATATAAGTATAATTTTTATAAATAGACTACATTTTAACGAATTTTTTTGTTTGTTAATAAAATATCACTTATAATTAAACTATAAGCAGAATAATTAATTAGTTTCTTAAATTAATAAATAAAGTTGAACGTATGTATTCTGTAGATGTATCTTAATTCATTATATTTTTTTACGATGAGTAGTCAAAAAACACCAATTAATTAATTAATTAATTTAAATTAAATTAAAACTATAATTTTCATAGAAAATATAAACCTTAATTGTAATAATTAACAAAATTTAAATATTGACATGTAGTGCATTGAGATAATACATTAAATGCTTTTCCTGATAATTTTTTATATTCTACTTGTTTGTATATTTCATACAACTTAAAATAAAATGATTGAAATAACCAATTTACTTCTGAATTGATTATATTTTTATACGATGCGTAGTAGGAAAATACAAAAATATTTAACTAATTATTTTTAATTAAATGAAAACTATAATTGTCAATGAAAATTTAAAACTTTATTACAATTACATTAAGATAATACATTAAATACTTATTTTGATATTTTTTGTACTCTACTTATCAATATCAATCTACTTATCAATTCTTTATTCCCATAAAATTTACTAAATTAAAATATATTATCTTAATATATACTAAAGCCAAATTATGAATATATATCTTAATAAACAATAATTAAAAAGCAGAAAAGTTTGTAATTTAGAAACTGAAGACTTATTGAAAACAATGCGTAAACATTTAATTATTGCAATCCTAAACGATTTAATTTAAATTCGACAAGTATAATAATTATTGTAAAGTACAGGGTGATAATAATTAAAGTCCCACTTTCAAAATGATGTAAAAAAAAAAGAACCACTCGACACAATCAGTTCAAATTTGAACTGAAGATACTTGGAAAAGGAGAAAACGGTACGGCATAAAAAAGAGTTCCAAAGTGTATTAATAGATGGCGCTGTAAGCGGCATAAAGAAAGGGAATTCGGCTGCCGGTGATATTTTGAATCGAAATTGCAACGTATGAGTTGCCCATTAAACCAACTGTAGTGTTCAAAGTGCTTGATTGTTTCGGTTTTTTGACGGAAAGAAATGACTTCCAAGTCATTCAACAGTTGTGACACTGTTAGTGGAAAGCCCGTACACCACGGCAAGGTCATACCAAATTGGATGGAAAAAATCGGCGGAACTTTCTTTTTTTAACTTTTTTCTGATGCCGTATCGTTTTCTCCTTCTTCAAGTATCTTCAGTTCAAATTTGAATTCATTGTGACGAGTGGCTCTTTTTTTACGGCATTTTAAAAGTGGGGCTTTAATTATAATCCCCCTGTATATCTGTTTTCAAATACAATGAATTCCAGTGGTGTTTTGTAATATACTTTTAGCAATTAAATATCTTCCATATATAATATTAATTAATATAGGCTTAGAATAATTGAAATGAAATCGTTGATATATAATTCTCTATAATACATCTATCATTTGTCTGTTAACGATCTGCTTAATAAATCAAACTAGGATCTGTGAACTATCGCTAATGAAGTCATAAACTCTAAAATATCAAACTTAACTCGATAAATTCTACCCATAAATTTAATGAGAAGGCTAATTGAATTCTTAGCCAACTAAATGCATAATTTTAAGTCCAAAATAAGCCTAAAAGGTTTTAATTACTTTAAAGCTCACAGTTTAACATGCAAGAGTTTCTAAGTTGTTGCAATCACTGATTTCAAAGACTCGGTGGAGATTGTGACAATATGTGTGAATACTTCTGGAATGGGAATATCTAGAAGCAGTTTTCGGGATTTTCCTTCATAGAACAAGAGAGTACAGTTGAAAATTCTACCATTCTTTTTCCCCTTTAGGCTCATCGGTGAACTGTTAATGGAATATGATGTACTCGATCTAAAAAAAAAAAATATTTTATAGTTTTCGTGGATTAATGGCCGAGTGTCTAGCGTTCGGTACCACAGGTCTCGGTTTCGAGTCCCGACGGTGCCATGGATGTTTGTAGTGGTTCGATATCCACTTTAAACCGTAGGTCTCTGTCTAACATGATCGTCTTCAAGCTATACGTGCCCACTAAATGAGTAATAGCGGTGCAGCCCTTGCTTATGGAATAAAGATTAACAGTCTCTCTATTGCCAACTGCATTAGAATAACAACAGTTATTAAGGGGGATATTGATTTTTCCTCTTTATTTTCATGACGAAAAATAAATTAAACTCGTATATTTAAGGAACGTCAAAATATAACTTCATAGGTTTTCATTTCCGTTCATGTGTGGAAAAAAGCATTTGTATCTTAAAGGGCGTCCAGACGAAAAAGGCAAGTCTACCTCATTCAGAGTGTCTCCGTCTGATCTTAACTAATAATCAACGTTATCTCTAGCACCAAGCTACAGCTGGTCGAAAATAGCGTGCACGAGGATCCCTTTCATGGGCAGAAAAAATCGAATTTAGTCGGTGCAGGGTCGAGACAGATGACTCACTCTGAGGGTTCTGTCCACCTGAGACAACCCGGTTCATAATTGGTTCATGAGAACGACTCGCTTGTCTCATACTCTTGACTGGACGAAGCTTTAGAGCTCTTTACAAAATCGCCCGTCATACTGTCTTGTTGAAATGACGAGCAACTGATGTACCAGTTACAAAGCAACAATAAGGAAAAGACCCTTTAATATCCACATCTTAATTAAAGTTGAATTAGAAATTAGTTCTAACAGCTTAATTATTGTTAGTATGATAAAAAAAATAGTTTCTCCAAATTAAAAATATTGCACTACTAAGACGAGACATTTCTGCAAAACTTGTTTTAATTTATTTTTGCAACACGAAAATTTATTAGATTTCTAGATAGAAAGACGTGGCGTTATAACTTCTATTTTGCATAAGAGAGAGGAAACAAAATTATGGGAAAGATTTCAATATGGAACATATTTTGATGATCGAATCTGTGAATTACAAAACGGAGTGGAGTGGTTTGATAGATAGTGCTTTGGGTTTCCAAAATGAGAGTACTTCGACAAGCTGGCATGCTTTCAAGTTGGTTTACAAAGCAGCTTTGTTTTCAAAATGAAAGTTGGCTTGTCTAAACTCAGGATGGCACGATAAATCTAAAGGCCAAAATATCTTTTGCTGGGCTTGAGGAGTTGAGTAAGAAAGTTTGATCTCCATGGAAATATTCGTTTAAAACTGTGGTGGCATATAGAGACATCTGATATGATGTAGCGTAA
This sequence comes from Caerostris darwini, assembly GCA_021605075.1. NCBI lineage: Eukaryota > Metazoa > Arthropoda > Arachnida > Araneae > Araneidae > Caerostris > Caerostris darwini. The sequence continues at coordinate 227,511 of BPLQ01003767.1, read as the reverse complement.
TAGCATCCGAAATAAATAATAAAATCATGAAAAATTCTCTTGCTTATAGATAACTCTTTATTTATTTATTTAATGTTTCATATTTATTCATTTTACTAGTTTTACTGGTATCCTGAATTTTATATTTTTAAATTTATGTCAATTTTGTTTCTATGATACACGTTTAAATGGATATTTTTTGCAGACTTGTTTGCCTAAAATGAATAAACATATTAAATAATTTATTAAAGTGAGATTCTATAACGTGTTGAAACGTTTTCTAATTTTACGATCTTCATCATTGTTTCTTCTTAACTAAACTTTATAAAGTAAATTATGATCTGTTATTTTGTAATTTATTAGAAAAAGTAATGAATTTATTGAATAAAGTATATATGTTGTATTACATTGTTTGCTTTTCTTATAAAACAAAAGACAACATTTTCCAGAACTAACAGCGCCATCTATTGAAAGAAGAAGTTTTATTTATTTTGAAATGTATTAGAAAACGTTGAATAAAGTACAATTCATTGTACATTGTATTGTATTACATTGTTTACTTTTCTTACAGGCAATAGACAAACATACATTGAGACATTGAAAGAAGACATTTTATTTATTTTCGAAAGACGATATTAAAATCTGAAAGGCTTCATTTCTAAGAAAGACAGACTGCTTTAATTTATTTACTAAATATTATTAATTAATATTGTTCGAAAAATCGCGTTCTCTCAGCTTAAAATATAATGTAATCTTTACGAAAAAAAAAAGTTATATAAAAAAATAATTTTTTGTGTCAATTCCTACTTTTTTTCATTGCAGAAAAGTCTTTTACAAATAAAATTGAAATTTTACTCTTACATCTGGCGGCATCTATTATTAGATAAATGCAACTTAAATCTAAAAAAAATTCAAATTAATTAATTAAATTTAATCAATGAATTAATATTTGAAAAACACTGTACTAACATCAAGTGCCATCCACTACAAGTTAAAAAAATGTATTTGAGCTTGAATGGATGAATAAAAAGTATCTTATGAACGATTGAAAATTTGAACAAGATATATATAGGGAGAATGTCAACTAATAGTAGGAATTCAAAAAGAAAGAAAAAGCATTACTAAAATTATAACTTTAATAAATATGTTGCTTAAAAGCATCTATCAAGTTAAATATAGTTTCATGTGATGAAACTGTAATTTTTTTTTTTTTTTTTTTTTTCATTTTCCATTGCAATTATTATTCATTATCATTAAATCTTTAGATTGGAAAATAATAGATAATTTCTGCTTCCAGACATTATTATTTTGTGGTTAAGCAAAGACTTCCAAGAAATTCAGGAAAATAATTATCATCACAGCAAATAATAAATTTCCAAATATTAAAAAAATACGTCATTTTCCCTGCTATGTAATTTACCTTTCATATTCGTTCACTTAAAAAAACCAATCTTCAGCGAAATTAATGTTTCAATCTTTTAAAAATAAAAGATGCTGCAAAATTATCACATTTTTTTTTTACCTCGTCATTTTATTTTGACGAAGGAAAAAGTCTTCTATGTTTACAATTTGAAAAGAATTTAATAATACAAAAAGGTTTTAAAATACTAGCATATTGTCTCCAATGCTTGATTTTACTCATAAAATTTCAAAGTTTAAAATATTTTTCTTTTTTTTTAAGACGGTAATAAATTATAATAATTATATTAATACCATATTTTATAATAATATACCATATTTTAACATAATTTAAACACCACATCGTTATTTTATTTTTTTAAGCTTTATATTAAAGAGTATTTTTAACAATTAGTCTATTGATAATTTAATTAACTGCAATTGTTTGGAAAATTATATCTCTATAAGTTCTTTAATAAATTCTGAAAATAACTATATATTAAAACTTACAATTTAATATTTTTACATTATTTTCAAATTTTTATTTTAAGATATAATTTACATACTTATAATTTCATTTCATTCAATTCCTACTATTAATTCACACTCTCCCTATATATATTTATATATCTTGTTCAAATTTTCAATCGTTCATAAAATACTTTTTATTCATCCACTCAAATTCAAATACATTTTTTTTAAATTTGTAGTGGATGACATTGGATGTTAATACAGTTTTTTCAAATGTTAATTCATTAATTAAATTTAATGTAACAAACAAAAATAATAATCCAACGCCATATATCGAATGAAAAATGGAAAATTGCAAGGAAATTCGCTTTCTATTTTGCCACTTAATACTGTGATTCTGTCATTTGTATATACATATTTATATTAATTGTATAATATAAATTATTAATTGTATTTAATAAAAAGTAACTGAAATAAAAGTGTTGTTTGTTGAAAAAGTAACTAAAATAAAATTGTTGTTTGTTGTTGTAAGTAGGAATTGACTTTAAATTTTTTTTTTTTATATTACTTATTTTAGGTAAATTATTCCTTTTTTTTTTTTAAATGATTAATTAAAATTTTCTACTTCAATTTTACAGAATTAAAAAATTAACTTTAAATTGAAGTTTGGATAACATTTTAAATATTAATTTGTCAATTGTAATATTCCAATAATAATTAATGATACATTTCAATATAATTTTTTTCCATGCTTTTTATATATTTTATTTCTAAATGTAATAAAATTTTGATTAATTTAAGACTTTTAATTAGATAAATTTTAAAGAAATATCTAATTACATGGATAAAACAAGAAGTGTGTTTAATTTAGTACTTCATGTATACTCAAAAAATGATCCAAACTCATTGATTAAATTACACGGAAATTTAGCTAAGTAGAATAAAAATGTTTAAATTTGAAAAAGAGTCTTAAAGACAAAAGATCAATTAGTATTTAAATATTTATTCTTTTAGAAATAATTTTCGTCGTTTTAAAAAGAGCTATTCGTTTAGGAACATTCTTCAAAGAATAAAGATTTAAAAAAAAAATAATAAGACTCAACTTGATTAGTTAAGAATTTTAAATAGAAAATAATATGGAAAAAAAACTTTTGTATTTATAGTATTACTTCTACTGGCTGGCATCAGTCCGCTTCAATGAAATTATATATATTTTTGATTAAGAAAAAATGTCAGCAAAAAAAACAGAAAAACTGTTCATGAAAATAATCTCTTATAGTTACACATTAAATTTAACATTTCACTAAAAAATTTAACATTAACATTTCATTTAAAAGCCTAGCATAATCATTTGAAAATTAAACACGGGATTTGAAATAGGCTTATATTATCAGTAAGCATAATTACATTAAGCATCATCAGATGGCACCCGAAGAAATTATAAAAATTAAGGATTTGCTTTAATAAAAAAAATAATAATAATTTCTTGATTTTTAGCTGCTTACTTGATAAAAAAAAATTAATCTAAAAAATAAATTCTGATAAAAAAATTAACTTCTCAATGCTTTTGCTTCTAATTTATGCCGGAATCTACACTTATATTTACATCCATTTATATATATTTAAGAAATACCACATACAGGTTAGCACTTATACCATCAGTACACGAACTCTTTAATATGTTCCAGCATTGTAATTAAAACCACTTAGTGCAGAGCATATTTCTAAATGTTCACCTGTTATAGGATGATGACAGTTACAAAAAAGTACAATATGTAGAGATGGTAATGCCAATACGGAAGAGATGAGATGAGATCTCAGACAGTCTTGATTTGTTAACAGTCTAAAAGTGTACATCTTTTCTTACGGCATTAGGAACACAAGTGGTATCCATGTTGATATACCAGTTCTTGCTTGCAGATGCATCAGTTGCTTTCGATTTAAAGCTGTGTCTGAAAGTCATGTTTTTCAAAAGCTTTGAAAATGGCCTCGTAGGTCTCTGGGCCTCCACGGCTCCTTTCTTAGAAAGTAGATCAGCGTGCTCATTTCCGACGATTCCGCAGTGTGCCAGTACCCACTGGAAGGAAACTTTATGAACAAGATCTTTCAAAAGCAGTCTACATTCCCAAATTTGCTGCGACTTTCAGGAGAAATTATATATATATAATTCAAGCCTCCATACTCTGTCATATGCTGACTCAAAATCCACAAAAGTAGCAAGGACAGACCTACGATATTACATTTATATAAATACTGACGAATATAAATTTTTTTCGGAAAAATTCGGTTCATTTCTTATTTTGTTCTTTTTAAATGTCTTTCTATATATTTTCTTTTTTCGGTAAATTTTTGTACATAGTGAAGACATAATTTAGACAAATGATCGCTTTCAATATTATATCATTCAAGTGTGTCAAAAACAATCAAAATTAAAATATTTAAAGTTCTAAAGTCTAATTAAGACTACGTTCTATATGAAATACAAAAAAAGATATACATCCAAAGTATAATATTTCAATGTCGTTAACGACTCCGTATCAATGCAGTTGGAACTATTTTCTGAATTCATAATCTAAGCTTTTCACTTCAATATCTAATTTCTAATGAGGGAATTTATTCAAATTTATGAAAATTCGTTCAAATTCGCAGAATTCAAAACAGGAAATATTTATTTCAAATTACAATTCTGAAAGTTGCTCTCTACGAACAATCTTTCGTTGCATATTAATAGATATATCACTATGCAAATATCATTTCCGCCATTTTAAGTATGCTGCCTTTGCTTATGATTTCTAATAAATAAGGTTTGCAGTTTCAGTTTTAAAACTTTTCTGAAAGATCTCGAGAATATGGTTTTAAATTCCCTTTTATATTATAAATTCATATTAGATTGCCAAGAAAATTGGTTTAATAGCTATACAATCAACTTAAAATTGAACCCAAAGTATAAAGCAAGAAATATAAGCATGTTTACTGAGTGAAATAATTTGAAATATGATAAATAAACATCTAAATTCCTATTTAACATTCATGAAACGGATATATCGGCATTTAAAAATAAATATGCATAATACATTTTTATATCCTTAAGGCTTTTTATGGCAATGTAATCATGAAAAATAATACAAAAGTAATAATTATTTTTCTCTCGTTTAAAAGTTATATTACAAACTTATAAATTTGTTATATTTTTAGAATTAACTTAAAGATAAATATATTAGAATTTACTTAAAAATAAATATATATAAACTTTTAAAAAAATAAATTTTTGGATTTAAAAATTAATTTTATGTGATATAATATTCTAAGGAATATATAAATTAATAAAATAAACAAACCTTCAAATATTCCTTCCATTAAAATCTTCTTATTAAGATGAAGAAAATATAATCATGAACTGCATAAGAACAGTATTCATACGAATTAATACTGTTCTTATGCAGTTACATTACGAATTCTGCTGCTAATACAAATAAAAACGATTCATTTTAAAGTAATAATCGCTTTCAAGTTATAACTTTATCAAATTAGCAGTTGATTATTTTAATTTTTAATTATATCAATAATTTCCTTAAATAATAGCTGTAGTTATAAGAATTGCTGTACAAAATTATTCTATATCATTATCTTTTTTAAAATATTTCAATATATTTTTTTGTTCTGAACTACAATATAATAACAAATAATTTATATCTAATCATGTTTACATACTACGAAAAAAAACGATTATATTTTTAAAAATCTTCTTACCGATATATTAAAACTTGTATACCGATTTAAATCATTTGTATACCGATGTATTAAACCCGAATGCATATTGAAGAAGCATTGTTAAATGTAATTTTATCATCTTTTTCTTTAAAACTAATTTAATCTTTTAATTCCTTTTAACCCATTAAGTACCAAATATTTTTCTTCTTGAAAGAAATGAATAAAATTTAATTTTTTTCCACTAACAAGAAGTTATAATAATAACGCATAAATAATAATTTCTTCCACTAATAATCAATTAAACAAAAGTGAAAATGAAAGAAAAATATTTATTTTTACGTGAGTTACAAAATGTTGCTAAAACGCTACTTCAATCCAAAATGTTTACTTTTTCAATACAAGAAATTTGTGTAAAGCTCCGTTAAATAACGAATGTTACATTTTCTTCATGCAGTTATAGTTATGTATAATACAAATATAGCTTCATAAAATTTTTCGAACTGGTACTGACATCTATGGAAATAACTAAAAAGTAAATTAAAAAACTTACAAAAGTGTTTAAAAAGGACGATTAATCGTTATAAAAAAAATTATTGAAATATATTTTTTTCTCATAATCAGAAAACTTCCTCTATACCACGGAGTAAAAGAAACTTATTGCAAAAAATAGAAAGGGAAAAATAATTTATGTATATTAATAATGAAGAAATAATTTATGTAATGTTGCATTTTCAAAACATCAGCCTAAAATAGGTTTAAAGATTTAATTAATATTTTAAAACCATGTCGTTCTATTAACAGTAACTTAAACTAAATTCAAATTATTCATAAATTTATTAGCTACAATTTAACTATACATTTTGATTTTTTCAGAAACACTAGATATACCTCACAAAGCCCTTCAAAAGATTCTAAGAAATATCGTTGAGAAAGCTGGCAAAGCACATAGAGTCATTGCTGCACTTAATTAGTTCGCTCTCACTGACAGTTGTCCAAATTAGTGAGTCAGCAGGGAAACATGTGCGTTAAACTGTAAGTGCCAGAACACGATTCTCTGCACCTTGAAGAGGTAATGAGAAACAGTTGATTAACGGCTTCACTGTATACTCCAGAAATGATCGACTATTTGCAGCTGTCAGAATTGAAGCACTTAAAAGAGATTTATGAGAACAATAAATATTTAACATTGTCCGTTAAAATTAGCCATTACTTTACGGTTCAACAATTAATTAATTTATTGCCAACTTATAAGTTTCATAAAAGAATGATTTAAACACTCTTTCAAAGCAGATGTATAATGAAAAGAGTATTAAACATTGCAAAAATGTCATACACAGAAAAATATTATTATACTTTCTGAAATTATTTGAATTGGAATTTAATAAAAGTTCCACAAGTTGTTAAGATACATATTCAATCGTTTTGCAAAGACTAAACATAAATTTAAAACTTCACTTATAAAGCTTTTGAAAATGAATCTTCTAACCTAACAAAATTGGCTTTTATCTTGTCGTTGTGCATAAAGCAAGAGTTTTGTCTGCATTTCTTAAAACTTCAAAACTATAACAGTTAGAGGTCCATTTTTTTCTTTCAAATTCATTATTTTTTATCGGATGCATAGCAGAAAATCATGAAATAATTTTTAAAAATTTTATAATCATAAATAAAACTTTTATTTTTTATTTGTTTACACAATCAGAAAGACACTGATCTTTTTTAAAATATATTTTTTACTTCAAATGTTCTATTTAAGAATGAGAAAAGTCTTTATACATTCTTACTAACTTTGTGATTCACTGTTTCATGTACACAGTAATTTTATCACACTAATACTTCGCGCCTGATGCCATTTTGTTACTTTGCTGTGAGTCAGTTGCATCCATTATTATAATTAATTTTAATCGTTATCAGATATTTTGCACATGTGATTGAGATTATTTCTGAATGGTTTTTATATTTTTTTTTATTTTATTTTATATTCGTCTGCTAACAATTGCATTCGATTCATTCACTTTTATTATATTCGTCTGCTAATAATTACATTTGTTCCATTCGTCTGCTAAATTCCATATAATTCCACAGCAATTACATAACCGCCATTATGCTGCTAAATCTCTTTTTTATTTTGCTATTTTACTGTTTTTTATTATTCTAATTTTACTGTTTTATATTATTTTTTAATTACTTAATTATTAATTTAATTTGGTACTTACGTACTAACGGTACCTTGGCGACAATTAGTGAAAACGCGCCAACCGCCGCTGCAGATTTGGCGGTTTTTACACAACAGTCTGGCGTCGTCAGCAAATCTACAGCCGTTAAGATTGCAGCCATTTAAAAAGCGCCAAATCTGCAGGGGTTACTATATTGGCGACACTGAAAAACGGCCAAATCTGCAGGGGTTCCATTGGCGACACTTAAAAACGCCAAGGTACCGTTAGTACGTAAGTACCTTTAATTTTTTTAATTAATTTAATTTCACTCAATTTATTTTTTTTAATTTTTGGTATTATTTTTATTTCAATTTTCATCTTAAATTTCTTAATTTGGGGACATTTTCCTTACCTACTTATTTACTGTTTTTTGATAACCATGTTTTTCCTACTTATCGCCATGTACTCAATTTGACCAGATAGGAATTTAAGGCCCCCTGGGACCAAGGCACTCCGATAACCCGTAAAGACTGACAGCCATTATACTATTGATCAGAATTATTTAGGGCTTTTTGTTTAAGGTAATGATAAGAAATAAGAGCAAAATAACATCATTGTTTTTAACTCATTACTAATCCTTGATAATTTCTACAAGAAATAGAATTTTCTTTTAACATTCTTAAAATTGAACTTTTAATAGTAAAAAAAATAAAATCAGAAACACAAACAAATAAATCATTAAAATTCTTCGTGAAATTCTGTCATTCAGTAATTACTTCATCGATCTAAAATATATTTAATTTACTGTTATCCTATTATTCAATAACAATATTTATATATCTTTGTCTAATAATTTCAACTTTGACTTTTAATGCAAGCATCCATAAAATTCAATTACATGTTTTTCAATATCTTCGTTTTACTTGTTTTAAGATTAAATTTCTAACATTACATTAAAATGTAGTTTCAGTTATAATAGGTCATTTCTATTGTTTTACAATATTTTAAAAAGTACAAAGTATATTAACTACAAACTTATATTTACCATCTTTTATTACATAATTTATTTTATAATCAGTTTTTGAAGTTATTCATAGCAACTTGTAATGTTTACGATAAATTTGAAGAAAAAATAGTAGTTTTAAACTATAGACGACAATTCTTGTGATATATATATATATATATATTTTTAAATCAGAAAACCAATAAAGAATAAATGTGACTAAAGAATTTCCACAAAATATTTTTGGTTTTGGTTTATAACACGAGTTCATTTTCAGCACTTTCTGCCAAATGGTGTTATTTTTAAAAAAAAATTTTTTAATTTTTTTAAATAATAAATAGTTTTAAAATAAATGAGCTAAAACGAATTAATTATTTTAAAAAAGAGTTGGTTTTTAAACAATAAATAGTTTTAAAATGAATGAATTATTTTAAAAAAGAGGTTTTTTTTAAAAATTTTTTAAAATAATAAACAGTTTTAAAATGAATGAGCAATAGTTTGATTAGAAAATATTAACTAAATTCCTAACACAAATATGTTTACACTGTGTATCCAAAATGTACTATGTACCACTATGTATATAAGAAAAGTACAAACTGTATCTTAAAACGAAAATTTATATATATACAGAGAAAAGGTATATCTTTTACAAAATTAATGGAGACATCTGCATTTTTCTTTGTAACATATCTTGACTGCTTAGAATAAAAATTTATCTTATGATTCCACTGTCTTTATAGTTTAAAAAACTTTTCAGCTAAATATATCAAAATTATTTAAAGAAAAGTTGAATAAGAAAAGGGATATTTATTGGAGATAACTTTTTTTCCAAACCTCATATCAAATTCTGCTGTCAAGATGATTTAGGAACAGCGGTTTTCGTAAACCTAATACGTCACTAATAATTACAGTTTTTCAAATTTTTTGCCATCTTTAAATGAAAACTGACAAGTCAGTTTCTTTTGTGTTTTCTTTAAATGACTTTTAGCGCATTTCTTTTTTTTAAATATTAATCAGAAAATAATTTAAAGATTTTATTCTCAAACTATGTATATTTAAGCTATTTGTACTACCTTACTTAAAATATATCTAAAAAGTAATTATATTTTATTAATAAACAAAGGTCAAAACAATCAAACGATAATTAATTCCTCGTGCAAATAAAATTATTTATTAATTATAAAACACCCCTTTTTGTTTTTCTTACTAAAAATAAAAACTTTAATATTTTTAAAAAATATAAATTTTGAAATTCGAAAAATATTAATCCTGTGTAAAACGTATTACTTAAATTAAAGACTATTTAACAGTGATTGAATAATACTTATTACTAAAAATTTCAATACTGATATAATTTTAAATTCGAAAAAGAATTAAAAGCATAAAATAATTTATTTTATAAAAGCAAAATCATGAAAAAGTATTCCTATACGAATGAAAAGCGTATCGCACACAAGCATTCTTATTTTGTGTCGTCCAAATGCTCGTTTTAGTGCAGTATAGATGGGAACCCAATGATGTAGTACAATTTGCTGAACAAAGACAGCTCTGAAAGTTGCCATCTGATAAGGTCTTTAGGGATATCTATACAAGATTTCATCTTGCTTTCTATCATAGCAGCAAGTAATATAAAAAAAAAAAAGTCAAAAAAAAACTTATTTTTTTCCTATTTTTTTCCCACTATATTGCAGAAAATCCTTTATAAATAATTTTCATTTCATTTTTTTAAGTTTATCTGGCGCCATCTATTGGTAGATGTATGCAACTTAAATCCAAAAAAAAATAAAATTAAAAATTAATTAAAATTAATTCATTAAATTTAATTACTGATTTAATATTTGAAAAAATTGTATTAACATCCAGTGTCATCCCCTATAAGTTAAAAAAAATGTATTTGAACTTGAGTGGATGAATAAAAAGTATTTTATAAACAATTGAAAATTTGAACGAGATATATATAGGGAGAGTGTGAGCTAATAGAAGAAATTGAAAAAAAGAAAGAAAGAAATAACTTCTTAATGTTATGACAACTTTTTATAAGAAGTTATTTAGTTTATATAATATTGATCAGTGTCTTTAAATTTGATATTTTTTATAGTTTATAAAACTAAAATATTTATAAAAAAATATTCAATTCTGAATCTATAATTTAATCAGACAAGATGCCACAAATAAATTTTTTTGTTGAATAAAGTTAATTTTTTTTTTGTTGCTTTATTTGTTGCTTTCGTATTTTAAGTGTTTTTGTAATTTGATTAAAATCCATCTTTTAAACACTATGTAAAAAAAAAAATTCGAAAAGAAAAAAATATATTTTTTTAATTCTGATAATTAATTTTTCTATTAAAAAATCATAAAATCAGCAATGTTGTCAAAGTTCTAATAAAATAGTGTTTTTAGCATGGAGAATAAACCATAAATTTCGAAAAAATAGTTTTATGTAGAAATTGTTTTTAAAAATATCATATTCACTTTCTGTTATAAAATTTAGTCTCCATAAAATTTAAACATTGAAGCTGCTATAAAAGCAAGTATTACCAAAAACTTCATTTTCTAGCCAGTTTAAAAAAATACTCATAAATAACAAAATGTATTGTTTGCATAATCTAAAATATGATAACAAAGAGTTCAGTTATTCACAAGTCATGAATACTTTTTTTTTAATGTTACGTATTGTTTAAACCAGAAATATTTTTTTATAACAACAACAAAAAAACAAAAACATGAATAATGAAATATTGTTTTTTAAAAAACAAAACTTTATTCTGCCTCACAGAAATGACTTCATTAAACAAGAAATTTTCTAAAACTTTAAATCAAGATCTATTCTTCTTCATTTTCTTCCAGCGATGAAGAATAAAAATGAAAACTGGTAAGTTTATTTTATTTTTTTATTACAACTTTTCTTTTCTCGTTGGAGAAAAAATTTCCATGAATAAGTTAGTTATTTAAAAGTTCATTCCAAAAACAACTTTCGATAACCTCATCATTTTGTCTCTACCGAAAATGCACTGCAAAAGTTTTATTATTACATGTTTAGGTAGCTGTAGAACCATATTATGAATATTCATCGCCAGAGTAAAAGATTTTTACCTTCATTTATTAGAGAAAACAGTTTTATACCAAGCTTTAACGGTTGAAGAAACGCTTTCAGTGATGTAGATAAAAATTCAAAACAGTGTATAATATTTACATTTCGTTTAGCTTCACATTCAGTATTGTACGTATGAATAAGCCTTTTTTTTATTATTAAACCCTATTCATACAAAGATTATAAAATATTGATATTTTTATTTTAATGCATTTAACATTCCACTTAAGATAAATTTTTAATATTACAGTATCATTTCATGGTACAGTACATACATATATATATAATTTAATTATAGATTTATAAAATTTCAAAAATTATTAACTACATTTAGTGGACTTAGCTGTTTAAAAAAATTTTAAGTCAATTCCTACTTTTTTTTACTATATTGCAGAAAGTTCTTTATAAATAATTTCATTCATTTTTTTAAGTTTATTTGGCGCCATCTATTGGTAGATACATGCAACTTAAATCTAAAAAAACTAAAATTAATTAATTAAATTTAATTACTGAATTAGTATTTGAAAAAACTGTATTAACGTCACGTGTCCTCCACTACAAGTTCAAAAAAATGTATTTTATCTTGAGGGGATGAATAAAAAGTATTTTATGAACGACTGAAAATTTTAACAAGATATATATAGGGAGAGTGTGAGCTAATAGAAGGAATTGAAAAAAAGAATAGAACGGACAACATTTAAAAAATTTTAATCGGCTAGGCATATATACAGTTTACCCTTAAAATAGAAAACTGTATAGGGTAAAACGCATGACATTAATCTTAAGAAATAAAAAAAACTATAGAATTTCAAACGTTTTTTCTTGAAAAATCTCATTTTCATTTTGAAATTAAGTTGTCTTTGCTTTTGCCAGACGATCTTTTAAAACAATTTTATGTTATTTAATTACATAACTATTAGTTCTTGAAAAAATTAAATAAATGTTCTGGATAAAAAGTTCATGAAAGAAATTTTAAAAAAATTAATCAATAAGAATTATTGAAAGTGGTCAAGGAAACGAAAAATCTCCCTGCCGAAAACGATACCTTTATATTTGAGGGGTAAAAAAAAATTAATATTTTTCTCTGCATCTTTCTGAATTCAAAGTAGGATATTTTCGCCAATATTGCAACGGATGCTCCCCACACCTAATTTTCAGTCAAATTTTTTTTTTTTTTTTTTGTTAGGAACTAAAAATTTAATTTGTTTAAGTAAAATTTTTATACAAATTTTTTCTTATATTAAAAATAATTTTATCTACTGTAATATATTTAATAATTTTATTTTGAATTTTAAAATGAAAAAAATATATATTTATATTATAACCATTATTAACATTCCTTAATATGAATTTTATATATTTATTTTTTTATTTCGTATACACGTTAATTTCAAATGTAGATTTAATAGTATCTCATATATATTTTTAAATGATACTTTCTTAATCGCTATAATGCTATAATGACTACATAAAACGCTAATTCTGTATGTCCTTTATACAAATCCACATAGCTCTATTGCATTCGTACAATTTTCAGTGATACGTATTTTAACCAAAGATAGAGATCGAGAAAAAAATTTCTTTGATATATTAAATTGTTTTTAATTAGAATAAATCACCTTGAATTATCAGATTAATATTTGTAAAATTCAAAGTGTAATGATCATTTATTTATTATTAATCCCGCAGCAAACAATACGATTACAAAGTATCCAGTCCATTCCAACATCAACAATAAGTACGAATATTTTTTTTAATTCTACTTCTTGTTATATTTTCTATAATTTCTTTAATTAATTTTATTCTTATACGCCTTCAATAAGACTTAATTATTCTATAATTATTTTTTGTTCGTTATTAAGTTATTTTTATCCGTTATAAAGTAATGTTGCATGTTTCATAAAATTTATGTTTTGTGCATTTGAATATTGTTGCACAAATATAATAAGTTTTATGTTAATCCAGTGAAACTTTTATAAAAATATTTATGCGAACCTATAATATTGCACCTGGCCAACGGACTTTCATATTTTTGTACAACAAAATTTATTTTTACTGATTAAAACGCTAATTTTAACTTAAATTTAAAAGATAATTTTTTTTGTTGTTTTGTTAAATATGTATAATGGATTTAATACGTACGAAAATTAAAAATTATTAATTTAAATTACATTGTTCGTTTATATTCTGCATTTTAGTATTTATAACACATTCTTAAACTATTTTAAAATCATGGATAAATCACAATTTAGGGCACAAAGATATTTGGCGATATTTTTTTGGCGCCAAGCATGGTAAACGGGTTTTCTAAACTTGACTTCAGTTTTTCGATTTTTTTGCGTACCATGAAATAGCTCTTAATTATTTTTTTATAACTACTGTTAATTTTTTTGTTCTTGTATTTATTTATTCAACGTTTTCTTTATCGATAAAAAAAAATTTATTTCGTATAAAAAAATTCATTTGGAACTGTAATTAAATTTTTACAATAATTTTTTTCAAAACAGTATCCATGGTAACATATATCAGCCACGTTTTCACACTTTATTATAGCACGCGAAAGTAGATACAATTTTATGAATTTATTTTAAAACTCTGAAAGTTTAAAACTCAGCAGGTTTGATTCCTATTATTCCATTTGTTTTGTGAAAGATTTCCCGTTTTCTTTCGAGATTTTTCAACACGATATATGATCAAGATGAATTTTAGTATTGGCACAAAAGATCATTGCATTACTTAACAGTTCCGTGCGGGATACTACAGTAGAAATTCCTTCAGAGATTTGGAATTATAAGGCAAAACGAGTGATTGACATAAAGTTTCACTCGAATGATACCCGCAAATTGAACCACTAATTCGATAATAATTTGTCGGCGTTCATACGGCGCAGGCTATACGGTAATGCATCCCCAAACGATCCTTTTAAAACATTTTTATGGGACATCAAAGAAGTATACAAACTTCCATGATAATCGTTAACAGACATCCATTTATCATGATTTCAGACCAGAGGTAAGTACATTAAATTTCTTGGTATAAGTAACTTTTTTTTTTTTAATTATATTACTTGTAATACTTAATATTGTGATTCTGTCATATGTATAATGAGAGAATCACAATATTAAGTGGCAAAATAGAAAGCGAATTTACTTGCAATTTTCCATTTTTTTTTCTATATATAGTGTTGGACTATTATTTTTATTTGTTACTATTTATTTATTTATTTATTTTTTTCGTTTCTAATTTATGAAGCTGATTGTGGTCTATAATTTCTCATTCTATCCATCTCCAGTGACCTTCTTTGTTGTTGCCTCCTTGACTCAGACTAGAACCCAGAATGAAAAAAGCTGAAAAAGACATTTTTTTTCCAGTGATCTACACACTTCGCCACTGACGGTATTTATTCCTAAATTTATATCCTGCTAAATATCTTATATAACAGAAAAATTTTTCTCCCATATAAAACTAAGATTAATTAATGAATTAATATTTGAAAAAACTGTATTAACATCAAGTGTCACCCACTACAAGTTTAAAAAAATGTATTTGAACTAGAATGGATGAATAAAAAGTATTTTATTAGCGATTGAAAATTTGAACAAGATATATAAATACTTATAGGGAAAGTGTGAACTAATAGTAGGGATTGAAAAAAAAATCTTAAAACCACCTTGTCTCCCCTAAATTGCAATTTGACCAAAATCTGTAACATATTATGAATATTTATTACAGTTGCCACAGTAAAGTTTAATGCAGTTTATTAAAAAGCAATAAATTTTAAAATTTGAAGCTTTAGATTAGGGAGTTTCTTATAATTTAAAAATTGCAAATTGGTAATAAAAAAAAATCATTGCAGAGTTCACAATGTGCATCTTTTGTAAGGTTATTTATTAATTTACCTTTAATAAATAATCCGAAAATGTTTAATTTTTTAATTCAGTCTTGAGTAAAATGAATTAGTGTAAGATAACATCTTAAAGAATTGATTTATGGCCTTCTTTCTACAAACGATAAATATAAGATCAGTGATGCAGTCCATTTTATATATTTTTGTCGGCATATTTTTGCCTGTGACTCGCTAATAAAATATATACATGCAAGTCCTATTTTGGTCACAAAATTATTGATATTTTTTAAAAAATGTTTTGCACTTCTCCACTCCATCTGCAAATATTAATATTTATCTTTTAATAATATCCTGATAAATAATAACTGAGTGCAGATCCCTTTTTATAATAATGGAACATTGTATTTGGTTGGAAAAAATTACTCTAAGTATGGAATTCAAACTTATTTGTTCTAATTATATTCACATTAATATTTTAAATTGCTACTAGGAATATATTCCAAAGTTCTATTAAAGTTTAACATTAAAAAAAAATTTTTTAATTAATAGTCTTATCAACTTTGTTTTAGTTTTAATTTTATATTTTAACCTCAAAATATTCAACTTATTTCTACTCAGAAAAGTAGACTAGCAATATTAAAAAATCTACTTATAGTAAAAGAAAAAAAAATCAATAATATTTTACTTTCTTTTGCTTAAATGTTTTTTTTTTTTTTTTTTTTTTTTTTGTATTAACCACACTTATAACTTTTAACAGAATGGAAAAATTAAGAAAGTTCAAAATGAATTAGATAAGGTCAATTATGTAGTATATAGGAACAACCTCTTTACCTTAATAGGAGTACAAAATTAAGCTTTCTTACTCATATACAAAAATCCTTTAAATAAGCTATAATAAGTTATTTTGAATATAACTTTATATTAATGGGTGCTTAATAGGCTAATAATTATAATAAGTTAATATAAAACATAGTATAATAATTTATGGATAAAATCATTTGAAATTCGATAAAGGTATAAAATTATATGTTAACCTATCGCATATTGAAAAAGAGCATTTCTCTATTATAATATTATCTATATAATTAGTTGTTCCCTTTATAATTTAATAAAAATTTTTAAAAATTGATAACTTATATAAAATAATGTGACTGAAGAATATACTTTTGCTTACAAATTAGTTGTAGAATTACATATTTAAAATTTGTTAAGTCCAGTATACCTACATAAATATGTCAGAACAAAGGAAGTTTAAAAGACGAAATAAGAACAGATTCAGTGAAAAATGAACCATATAATACAAAGCAAAATAAAAAGAAAAGAATATAGAAATTCACCAGTTTTCACATGGGAGCAAAAAACAACAACAAAGCTAAAAAAAAACCAGAAATAAATTCTTTCTAAAATATCATGGATAGACACCATGTACAATCTTTTAAGAAAATTAATGATCTTTGTCAAAATTACCAATTAAAATAGCAAACAACAAAACAGGTAATTTTTACACATCTGTATCTGATATAAGATCATTCTTATTCATTTGTGATATAGTATCAAATTTAAAAGAATATCCCAAAATGATGAAACAGATACTTCCTGACACTACTTTCAGCAAGTTCATGTTTCTACATCTACTTCCCAAATTAATAGAAACTTGAGAAAAGCATAGCTCTATTTGAAAACTAATCTAAATAATTAATTTAATCAAAAATACATGTTTTCAAACAAAAACTAAATTCAAATATTTAGAAAAACCTCATTTCAAGAACATTTTCATTCAATGTTATTCATAAAGGATATCTCTTATAACCTTTACTTGGGTCAAACTACTAATAACATTAGTTAGATGCCAAAGTAAAAATGTACACTTTCTCCATATCTTTGATTTGAGTTTCTTGTATTATGTTGTTTTTTATACATTTCTGACATTTAATACGAATGTAAATCGTATAACTGCCATTTTTTAGAATGTGCAATATATAAAGTAAAAATAATGTGAAAGATTCCATTTAAGATGGTTAAAAACTGTCATTTTTTTTCATGTATATATGTATTATTAAAAAACTTTATAGGAACTTTTCTGTCCTATCAGTAATACATGAATAATTTTTAAACATTTATCCTAAGTCTATACAATTTGCTGATAAAAAAAAACAACCCTGTTAATTTAATTTAACACACACTCATAAAAAAAAACTCTTATTATATTATATTACACCTCAAATTTAGATGTTTTCTGTAATGCATTACAATGTGGGGTTTTTCTGTGCCATGTTAAGTATTATATTTATATATATTTCTTTTGTAAATATATATATTTTAAAGATTTTAAATGTATGTCCACATCATGCATGATACTGAGAGATCATTTAGTAAACAATTTTTCTTCTTTCACTTAGTAAACAATTTCACTTCTTCAATTTTTCTTGAACAAACACACTTTTTAAATGAAAATTTCAAAATAATAAATTGCAATATTTATAAATATTAAATCACCACATTATATGTAAACAACATTTAATTTTTTAATTGAATCAATAAAAAAAATATTTCATTAAACATAAAATATTATTCAATTTTAATATTCACATAATTTAATCAAAAAGAAATAATTTACATTGAATTTCATACAAAATGAATTCACATACATCAATTAATTATAGCAAAATCTAAAACAATATTGGGCAAAATTTAATGCATTCTATTTCTAAAAGTTTAAAAGAAATTTTGCTTAACATAAAAATTGAATTATATCTATTGGTTTTATAAAATGTTATATTTTCCAAAAATGTTGGTTATGCTTATAGAAGAAATGCAAAAGTACATAGCAAAAATTTAGATAGAAAATAACAAGGTGAATAAGTTTACAGAAGCCTAACAGGATATTCAACCTATGAAAATACTACTGCAGTTTTCCAAATAATATGTTAACACTCACTCATTCTATTTATTTATTTATTTATACACACATATACATATAGATGCCAAAATTCCAAATATGTAGTGTAACACAAGATACTACAGTTAATGAATAATAAAAAAAATTACATAAAAAAAATGCAATTGAGAGAATTAACCATACTTCTTTTTGTTTCTTTATCTTTTTTTTTTTTTTTTTTTTACTATACAAAATATGAAGTGTAACAGAATATCTTAAAAAAAATATTCATTACCAAAAATAATATTTATCCTCACAAAGGGTAATATGATGAATACTACAGACATAACTTTAGAAATATTTTCCTCTTAAATTTGGAAGAATTTATGTTTTCAATGGAAACGAGAAAACAACAAATTAGAAGCTTTCCAGATAAAGTGGAAGATTTGACATGTATACACATACATATATATTATCCATATTTTTACATTTCTTTTTTTTTTAAATCAATTTAGAAAGCAGGACAGAAAAAAATACTAAAATGTTTACATATTTCTATTTTTTTAACAACTTTTACAAGTGTTTATTCTTCATTAAAAATAAAAAAAGCTACAGTACATTTAACAAGATTTCTGATGATATTAAATTAATGAAATGTGTTGTTTCTATATACAAAGTAAAAACATCTGATTTTATGAAAAAATAAAGAAAAGAGCATGATGCATTGATCATATATTTAACAATTCCATGATTTCTTTTTGATTTGAAAAATGTTACTCATTCCCCAATAAAATTATCGAAGTTGAATTCAGAAATTGAATAGTGTTTAATGAAATATCACTTCACAAATGAATATTTACTGATGAAGCTTCAATTGCTGAAGCAAAAGTCTTCTGCGATGCTCCAATTCCTCTTCGCTTGCATCACTTTCCGAGAACCTCTAAAAATACAGATAACAATATTAAATAAATATATTGTATGCGA
Source organism: Caerostris darwini (assembly GCA_021605075.1). Lineage (NCBI taxonomy): Eukaryota > Metazoa > Arthropoda > Arachnida > Araneae > Araneidae > Caerostris > Caerostris darwini. The sequence continues at coordinate 207,996 of BPLQ01003767.1, read as the reverse complement.
AATTAGCATTTAAAGCAAGATTATCATTCAGCAATATCCTCAATAATCAATAAAACATTATAGCAAAATAAAAAGCACTTATTAACATAAAATATTACTATATAAAATTTAGAACACATTACATCACATTAGTAGAAGAGAAGGATTAAAAGTTATAATTTTTTTTTTTTTTTTATAAATATAAACTGTCATATAAATAAAAGAAAATAATTCAAAATGAAAAATAAAAGTATGGAAAGTGATATAAACATAAAAATTGAGTATGCATACTTGAATTGGGTGCAAAATACCTGTGGTGAAAAATTTGCAAAATTAACTCACCATTTTAGATTTACGAATATCAAGTATTGGTCCATTCTGATGTCAGCATAAATAAATGAAATAAACATATGACATAATATTCCATTGTATTAATAAATTAATGATGACATTATAAAAATTAACATGCATGCATTTGCAGATTTATATTTAATACCAAGTATCAATTTTTTATAGGCATTTAAAATTTGTTAATAAAAAATAGAATAAATAAGATGCATGCAATACTTCTATTACAAAAAAAAGAAAAGAATGGTAATGTGAATTTCATATTTTAAATAAATCAAGAAAAATATATATTCCATACATAGATAAGACAGAGAGAAATGCATTGTAAATTTCCTACATTTATTATTTTTTCCTACATTTACTACCAATTAAGATGGTTATTGTATTTTAACCATCTTGTTGCCACAAAAAAAAAATCATTATATTCTTAATGATAATTTTCATGTTAATTGCTCTGTTTAAAAAGTAAATTAGCAAAATGTCAATCGCACAAGTTTTTTTTCTTCCGTTTTTTACTTTGCAGTTTTTATGCTTTTTTTTTCAAACTAAAATATTTTTTTTTAAGTATTTTAGCAATCAATAAATAATTTTATTTTTAATTTTCTAAAAGCAGTTTGAAATATGCTCCTATTTTTAATATTACTGCAAGCTACATATATTTATTATGCGTGATATTGAAAAATCACGTAATGAAAAATAATGTACATATGTAAATTTTTACAGCTTATCTCATATGAGCAGACAAAATGAGATTTACACTATTTCATACATTCTACTATGGAGTTAAAAAAAAAGCCTTTTTAAGTTATAAGATTTAATTGTTGTCTTTATTTACTACATGTGCATCAGAACAACTACTTTCCCTTATGTAAGTAACTAGACTGGTATTTTAATTCCTAATTGATGAAAATAATGTATGTATAATATGTGAAGAATTCATTACTGTAGAAATCCATCATGCTCTGAGCAAGATTCCTACAAATGTCTCAAATAATTTATATTGCTCAAAAATATGAATACAAAATTTTTTCTTGTATTCACCAAAAAATGTCTTCTATAAAAAGATCAATGTACTCTATTGAATTTTGTGCACTATATCAAGTTAATACAATAATTTAGTTTTAAAATCAAATCTTCAATTTTCATCATCATAACTGGCTTGACAGCCCGTTGTGGGCCTTGGCCTTCTTTAAAAGATCCAGCCAGGCTGTTCTCCTCTTGGCCGTGGATCTAAAGTTTTTGATCTTAATAACATTAAAATCAGAATCTAAGCAGTCGACCCATCTCATCTTCAATTTTAAATAATTCAAATCTATCAGAATTTTCAATCAGCAAATAATCTACAATTAATTAGGATAATTATTGTGATTTGATCAAAATCACAGTAATTATCCTAATTATTTTGATAAAAACCTTTTTTGTATTGCAAAATAATGAAACCTAAATCAGTACATATAAAACTAATTAAAAAATATATATTAATAGTTAATTCTCTTTAAAAAAGCAATTAAAACCAAGTTGATGCAATTAATACTTTTGCAATGTAGAAAATTATTTAAAAGAAGCACTGAACTTGTTAAATTTTTTTTTTTTTTTTAAGTATAGTGTATATTTGTTTTCATGATTAACTTTAACGGTTTTCCGTTACAAAAGATAAAAGATTAATAATTGCAAGTCATTTGACCATTAGTTATCCTTATAAACTCAATTTCTTTTTGTCATAAAATTGGCATCTTTTAAGAATGTAAAGAAATATAGCTTTTACATTACCTGACTACTAAAATAAAATTTTGTTTCATATTTATTAAGAAAAGCAATAAATAGAAAAAGATGTAATGAAAGAAAAAGAGCAGAATAATATTGAAATTAGTTTATCTTGAAGTTATTATAATCATCTATCTATAATAACCCATCATCAACAATGAATTAACCATAGCTTCTTCATCTATTGAACTCAAAGTCAAGTCAAGTCATCTACTGAAACTCATTTGTACAATTTCATTGTAAATTTTAATTTTTTAAAAAACAGATTTCAGTAACAAAGTTGAAATTTATGGCCCTTAAATATTTTTATGTTCATTTCAAAACAGTTTATACTATTTACGACATCATACAGAATAAAAAAAGGCTAATTTAAAATTTTAAACTTAATATTGGATGTTTACAAATATTATAGTTTTATTTATTTTATATTCCTTCCCATTTCTTACGCATAATTAAGTTTTAATTCAAATTTCAAAATATCGTTTTTGAAATGGCCACCATTATCCCATAATAGAAATTTCATAAACTACATTAACATTTACTCTTAAACTTTTAAATGTACTTAACTTTTTTTTTTTTTTTTTTGAAGTTCAAATAAAAAGAGGACCAATTAGATAGTTTACTTTCCAATAAACAGAAATGGTATTTCTACTAATAGTTTCTATTTTCAGGTGAATAATTTATCAACAGAATTAAAATAAAATATTTATCTAAAACTTTTTAATACATTCATATTAAAGCATTTATTGAATAATTTTAAAATTATCTCTTAAAATTACTCAGCAGTTTTAAAATGTTATTTTGCTGAAATTTCCTTTTGGTATCACTTTTTAAAAAACCCCAGAAATAAACAATTAAATATTTTACATTCCTCAAAATATAGATAACATGTGAAAACATCCCCCTGCCTCAATGTTTCAGCTTAGAGTACATGAAATGAAAATAAGCAAGTTGCTTAAGCATGTGGTTTTGCTCTACTTTTGCACTATTTGAATCAAATTTTCTTAGATGAATTTACTAAATAACTACATTTAACTTTGTTTCTTAACTTGAATAATTTATTTTAGTTTGTTCTTATTATATTAAAATAATTATATACCAATTTATTTTATATTAGGATGCGATTTAATAATGAGGCCATTTGATACTTGAAAGCAATTTTTCAGCATTAATTAAATGTTTTTAAAAATTTGATTATTTTGGGTTTTTTTTAAATAATTTATAAGCATCATTGCAATTTGATTTAAAATTACTTATAAGATCCACATATTTGGCAAGACAGAATTGCTATTCAACATATAATATAAAATTTTATTTCATATATTAGTACTAGACATTTTTATCTATATATTCTATTTGTTGTTCTTCTAACAAATTAAAAAAAATTTTAGAAATACAGATACACTTTCTTTTTCGTTTCTTAATTTTTAAACAATAATGTAATTTATGTCTGTTAGCTTGTTTTTCCATCATTAAAAAAAATTGAATTTGAAGAGATAATTTCCTTTCTATAAAATTTGACAAGTTTTTAAATGCTTGAATCATGAATACCAAGTTACCCATATTTCTCAACTTATTCCAATCTGTTTAACAATTTATTATCATAGTTCTAAAATTTATCAAAATCAATTTTTTCACATAAAAGAAAAAACTAAAAAAATTTAAATGAATTTAATAAATGTTTTACAACTACAAAGCACTTTTTGATATAAAGTGTTTTCTTATTCTTGGATATTTGATATTAGGAGGTCAAAGGATGATAATACTTCAATTTCTATGAAAAGTCTCATAACCCTGTTAGCTATGGAGTATCCCACTTTTTCTTTTGGGGGTTATTGTTTTTTATTCACACTTTATTTCAAGTACTAGTTGTACTTCATATGTTCTAATCATTGTTCTCTTAAAATATTATGGTCTATTTGATTTGCAGTTTTATCCATTTCTTTCTTTCCAAAATTTACCCATCTTATATTTTTTTCTTTTGGTTGCTGAAAGTATGTGCAACGTTTTTTTTTTTTTTTTTTCTTTTAAAAAGGATTTTGTAATGCATCATGGGCAATGAAATCAAGAATTTTGAGTTGTAGAGTAGTTCCTTTATAAAGATTTAATTTTCACTGTAGTCAAATTTTTTTATCTCTAGTATTTTGACAGCATTTGGATAAATTGAGATAAAGCAGCAACAGCAAGCATAAATTTTAAAGCCTCTAGTTAAGTCAAGTCATGTCAATTAATATTTTACTACTATTTAAACATTTTGCTGTAATTGAACTAATTATAATGTACATAAAAACTGAACTAATTATAATGTAATATATACTATGACAGAAATATCTATTATAGAATCAATAGAATAAAATGATCTTTTTAAAATATGCATTTGCATAGTTATTACTATATTGTTAGTACATTTCAAAAATATTGTTAGCTTACAAGAAACAAATAAAGATATATTTTGAAATTAACAGAAATAGAAAGCTATACAAGAAGGAAATTCAGATGCACTTTTTCCATTTTTGTAATTTTACTAATAATAACTTTTAATTTGTACCCAACAATAATGAAATAATTTCCACATGCACATTTTTACAATCACTCATATAGTTATAGTAATTTCAAGAAATATAAAACTTAATTTCTCAATTATACAAAAAAATGGTGTGGTAATTAGAAACATTTGATTGTCTGGTCAGGCTGTCATAGTTCTACTTAAAAAATTTTAGTCTTAATTAATATGAAAATAAATAATTTAATTAACAGTTTATTACATATAATTATATTAACTATTCAGTAAAATTACATAACAAAAACATGAAATTGTTAAACAATTAAAGAATGTTTTCAGAAATATAATTTTTACACTTATAAGTTAAATACAAACAAATGAAACTCTTGCTGAATTATTACAAATATAGAAAATTAATAGCTTATAAAGAAACACTTAAACACAATACAAAGGAATTGATTATAACAAGACAATTTTCAAAAGAAAATTACAAAGGAAAATATGTAGATCAAAAAGAAAAAGAAAAAGTTGCATGATTGAAACATTAAATAGGAATGGAAAAACTGGTCCTGACATTACATCAAGGAAAAGGTTGAATTACTGATATAGACACTTTAGTGAATTTTTCGACAAACCTTGTCACTTGCAGGGTCCACTTCTCCTTCTTCTCTTGAAGCACTACTACTGTGACTGGGGCTATGATTGCGATGGCGATTATCTTTTTTCCTTTTTTTATCTCGATTCCTACGATCCACTTCACTCTCACCCTCAGTTGATGATGCCTTTATGGTAAAATTACAACCAATAAGTTGTGAGATAATACATAACGAATACATACAAAATATTTTTGAAAAACTACTTACAGTTGGTGATCTCCTTTTCTCTTTCCTACGAGACTTTTTTCTGTGACGTTTTTGGTGATCTGAAAATATTTTTACAAATTATTATTATTATTATTATTTATTTTTAAAAAGTTTTTTTAACAAAAGACACTTCACTTTGTTGTTAATAATAAAATTTAAAATTTAACTGCTGAAAGCATAAGAAAAAAAATTAAATTACTAAAATGGATCAAGACAAAATTCGAACAGAGAGTTGGCAATTTATACACATGCATTTAAAATTCTGTAAAGTGAAATCAAATAGTATATATATTTTAAAACTAAATTAAATTTATACATTGAATGTCTTATAAAAATATATAAAGGAAATATTCTTACCTTCATCAGATCCAGAAGACCTGCTCTTAGACCTAGATCTAGATCGAGATTTGTGCTTTCTTTTACGGACATTTTTGTGTCTATAATCATCTTCAGATTCAGATCTCTGTATTAAATAAATTCCACCAGTTAAAACGTTCAAAATACTTCATAAAATAATACATATACCACAAAAATTTAAATGGTTTGCATTAGCATAATAAGATTTCTTTGCCCTTTACATTTTTCAAATATGAAAAATAAAGAGAAGTAGAACAAGATTTGCAGTAATTGCTTTTTCTTACAAGCTTTACAACAAAGTAGAACAAGCTTTATAAGCATGTGTTGGCCAATTTCATGCTTCATTCGCTAACACACATGGCTGCAATTAGTAGCGTTTTTAACAATTAAAATGACTAACCACTATCAATGTTTGAATGATGGAATGAAGTGGCAAATCATGGGGAAACTGGAAGCAGATAATAGCTACAGATTTAATTACACCCAACTTATGAAAACAATTAAAGAATGTTATGAGAAGGCCTGGTCAAATTTATCCAAGAGACATAACGGCTAATGAAGATTGTCATTTGTCCATTACAGCAAGGCATAACAAAAGTTAACAGCTTCTTAGCTATCTCATGACATTCATGTGATCACAAGAGTGCTATTTCAAGGGTTAGTGTTTCTAGAAGGTAACACGAGAGGTTTGTTTGCATTTAACTCATTCCTACTTTCAAGAGAACCCTTGTAACATGTTTTAGAGAATACAGACTTTGAGCCAGATATAATTGAAAACCATTCTATTCATTGATAAGTTCCAGTTCAGCCTAACCCCCAATTTTCTACATACATTCATTTGGAGAGTTGGGTATCTCCTACCTTTCTGCCAATATTCAAGAAAGGTACTACTATGGCAGCAGAGGTTTAATGGTTTGGGTAGTCATGATGTTGGATGGAAACCCACCTGCATATATCTAATTAACCATTTTCTAGAAAATGAGAACATTAACTGAATGGACTGGCCAGCCAGATCTCCAGAAACAGAGATGCCCACTTCAAATAATCTTAACATTTAACAAACAATTGACATTGACAATCTGAGCATCATAAGTGTCAAATACTAGTATCTCAGACAATTTTCAGTAATATTTGATAAGTACCAGTATTACACATGGGGAGCAGGGTGTAAGTAGCAAATATATACCACTACCTTCCAATCAAAATTATTCCCAGCAGATTACCATGAATTTCATATAACAAGAAATATGCATTCACAACTACAGCTGCAACTAATAAACTTACAAAATAATACAGCACTTTTTTAAAAAAGTGTGTATGCTTTCATAAAAATAACTTCATTTCAAGCTAACACTATCAAAATGTGAGCTGAAATTATTTATTATAAATTAGGCAATACAGATAAAAAGAATTTATTTTTTAAATACATAATATTGATTTGCATTTTGAAATGGCAATCTAAGAATTTTAAGTGTAAAATGCTAATTTAAAAATAATAGCATAAAATTAATACATACAATACAAACTTATACATTATCCTCTTTTAAGACTTTACAGATAATTATCCAAAAGTAATGAAAGTTTCAAAGTATAATTGTGCACTGTGGTAAGTCGGAAAAGTAATTAACAAAATTTGTCTTTTTTAAATTTCTGTAGGTGTATTTAGTTTTACCCATAGGCAATTTATTCCCCCCACACACACATTAACTATCTATAGTAGATAGTATCTCTGCAGACCTAAATTCGATAAAACATGTCTTGGCTCTAGAGAGGGCAATTATAACTTGTATAATTCATTCTTGTATGAATTTAAATTTTGACAGCTGTATAATTGTAAATGACCCTTGCCCTCTTTAAAACCAATTTTTTGATTTGATATTTTAAGATTTGGTTTAGACTTTCCAAAGCTGATGAATCTTATGCAGGATCATGCATGTGCAACACAAATGTTGTGTGTGCATATATATATATCGACATGATGTACATTCCTAATTTCACTACACTTTGATCAATAGTTTTCCAAATATTTGACTGTAAACTTTAAATCAAGAAAAAATAAATTCCATCTCTTTATGTATGTAAAAATTATTATTCTTACCTTTCATTATAAATTATATAATTATACACCATATATGCTGAAAGTACACACATTTTATATAAACAATGCATCTTATGTAATATAATTTTACATCAACAAAATTAATTACTCACAGATCTGGATTGAGAACGAGATCGATGCTTTTGTTTTTTTCCTTTCTTGGAATGCTTTTTGGGCTTACTATGATGATGACTGCAAGCTTCCTAAAATTAATTTTTTTTAATTATTTAATATTGAAGCCTAAAACATTTAATAATTAAAAATTGAAAGTTATATTTTAAAAATTAGAAAATATGACCTGGAGTTATTTAGCTTTAGTAATTAAAATATTTTTATTCACTTGATGATAAAAAATATTAAATGCTATAATTTATCATTTCACTTTTTTTTTTTTTTTTTTTACATAATTAGGATAATTATACTTGCAATATAGATTGTCAAATATATATTAAAGAAATCAAACTATTTTTGAATATGAATAAAAATATTTCTACAAAGTTGTTATTTCCTCATTAACTATAAAAATTACATTTTCTAAAAAAATAAATAATAGTAATAACTGGAATATTTTCCAAGAACTTTGAAACTGCATAAATGTAATTATAAAGAGTTCAAAGGAAAAAAACTGGAGCAATTTGTCAAAATACCAGAAGTGCATTAAATATACATTCAATTTACATAATGAGTAATATAAAGCTAAAATAAATCTAGTTATGTAATAACATAATTTCCTGTCTATAATCTGAAGATTGCAGGTTTTATCTTAGAATTTCAGGGTGTGGATTCTATACTGTGCATATAATTTGTGACCTTTTTGTTTTGTTTCATAAAAATACCATTCTATGAAATTGCCTTTAAAAAATATTTTATGCTAAAAACAATTGACAGAATTTTGTGTGAGAAAAATAAACTTTCTCCCAAATAGAATAATTGTGGATGATGGAAGGAAGCTAGCTTTTACAAAAGTACATAAAATGCTACACACATCTGGCCTTACTGTGAGCTGGAGGATAAACAAATTTTTTAATAAAGCTATTGATAACTAGACTTTCATTTCTAGACATTACTGATCCAGACTTTCATTTCTCAGACAAATTACAAATCGTCAGAAAAATATTGTTACTTTTATTTCTACTATAGTTCCTAAATTCATATCTTTATAATTTCTATTATCTTAAATTTATGTACAAATGAAACACTAAAATCATTCTTTGTAAATAAAAAAAAATGTTTTTTTAATACATCATAGGTATAAAAAACAGAACTCAGTTGGTACATGGTTATATAAAAGAACATGCAAAAATCACCATAGGGATCTTTTATACTTTAGGATTAGAATTATGCTTGATTAAATGGGTGGTAGTTCATAGGCAGGAAATTATGATAATTGTAAATCAGGAAATACAAATTATCAAATTAAAATAGATTGAAATCAATCAATATTCAGTCATATTGAAAAATAAAAAGTGACATTAAGTACTAGAAATGGTTAATGAATTTTACTTGAAAGATATATTATTAGGAATGCATGATTTGACCAATTTTTATACATCCAATTATTTAACCATACAAGAATTATTTATTGTAACAATAATCGAATCTAAAACTATAAATTAATATCTTACTTTCTACCTTTTAAAAGAAAAAAAAAATAGTTTTTAAAATACTTAAATGACTTCATTCTAATCACTAGAAATCGATCAAAATAAAGATTAAGGATTTATCCTTAATCTTTATTTTGATCAATTTCTTAAATATTATCATCTGTTTCTGTTTTACATAAGTATATATTCACTTAACTTACCTAATTAAATTAACAAATATTAAGAACAAATTATTCAATAAGATCAATATCAAATTAACTTTGATTTCCTGAGGCTATTTGTTCACATTTTAAGGATATATAATAACAGGAATAACAAAAAAATATAAAGAGTTTTTAACAAATTCACGAAATTTTATTTCAAAAATCTAAATGCAATCTCCATGCAAAAACATTGTGAACTATAATGTTTGATTCTATAATAAAGAGCATTATTATAAAAACTTACTTCAAGAGTTTGCTGATACTCCTTATATAGTCGAACTCTTTCTGATTCAACAGTTATATTCTCAAATGGGGCTTCATTTTCAAATTGCTTACGAACCTTCAAGATAAAATACAATTATGAAAATAAATAATTATTTTTAATCATTTCAGAACATTAATGACTCCATAATAGAACAATTTTACTTTCTTTTATAAAAAGTAAGTTGATTTAAAACAAAATCTCTGAGAACATAAACGGTAAAAAAAAAAAAAAATTTCCCTTGCAAAAAAATGAAATGTTTTACAAAGATACACAAGCAAGTATACAGAACAAAAAATTACACTAAAAAAATTATGAAAATCTGTTGTTATAAATCTAAATTAAATTATTTATTTTAATCGAAATTTATACAAAACAACGAAAAGCATGGCCGAGTAAGTGTATAAATATATAATTAACACTAAAAAAGTTTAGCAATGTGAAAAAACTTTGAATTTAAATGAAAATTATTGTAAATTTTGCCTAAAGCCTAATTGAAATATTTCACAAATATAGAAGCTCTGTTGTCTTTCTGCAAAAACTTATATTAAAATCCCAATCCAATATTAATGAAAATTTATGCATAATTCATTTGAATAAAAATTTTATACTAAATTTTTAAATATATAACTTTGCATTTTAAACTATAATAAAGTGACTTTAAAAGGAAAAACCTACATTTTTACTGAATAACATTGTAATTAATTCCAACTAATTAAATGTGATATTCTCTAAACTAGTAATTACAAACACATATATACAGAAATTAATGATATTACATTTTGTACAGTAGTTTGATTAAATGCGTCCCTTTTTTTTCTCTCATATTTTAATAGTACTTGAATAAATTGAGATAAAGTAAAATTAGTGAGTATAAATCTCAAAGTTACAAGTCAAATCAAATCATTAAAGTTTTTCTATAATCATATGAAATTTGAATATATATTTCATAAATTTAATTGTAAATCTTCTGAAAAAAAGAAATCATGAATCTCCTAATCATACTTGAAATGCAATATTTTCTAAGTAAACTTTTATTTCATTGCAATATTATTTGCTAAAAACTTATTTACATTGCCATAAAAGTTCATTAAACTTAAATACTTTATTTTTACTTCCAACATTATTTTCAAATCCCCATTTTTCCTGATAGACAATTAACAGCCGAAAAAAATATCAGATATTAAACAAACTATTTGCAAGAACTTATTCTATGTACCTCAGGGTACTTAACTTCTCTATTTTTTTCCCCCATTTTCTTTTGCCAGTAAAATAAAAGCCATAAACCCCTTTCACAGAATAATATTTTAAAGTGCATAAAATAAAATCAAAGTTATTCATTTACATCAGAAATGATTAATTTAAAAATATATAAATTAAATAATAATATTATTATTATATATAATTAGTAATAAAACAAGTAATTTTTTTTTAGTCATATTAAATAAAATGTTATAAATACATCATATTTCATAATTTTTTAATAAAAATACATCAACATGAATGATCATACTCATTTTAAATGAATTTCTTATGTGATGAAAAATAATTTATTTATATTGATAATTACAGGTATACCAAATACTACTATAATTTTCTCCTCACATTCATATGCAAAACACTAAATTTAATTTCAGGTCTATTTTTTTTTTTTTTTTTTGTCCTATCTCACTGATTTCCAAAAATATGCTCTGCCAGTGTACTTTCAAAGAGTCCATGGATCTCTACTTAAGAATCTATACCAAAAATCTTTCAAATAAAAAGTTATTTGTTGCAAAATTATTCATAAAATTTATTTTTTATATTACACAGCTCTAACAATTAAAATCTTTAACTTACCAGATTCCAATCTGCATTTGAGTCAACTGCAGGTACTGCATTTTTCAACATGCTTCGGAATGCATTTTCCAAACGTCTTTGCTAAAAGGAGAAAAAAATGTACTTATGCTATTTTTAGCACAATATAAATAACATTACACAAGTAATAAACATGGATCTTTTGGAAACATGGAAAATTTTATAGAGTATAAACAAATATATTGCAAAAAACAAAATGAATTCATTATGTTCATTTGAAAAAATAAATTTGTTTATAATAATTTTAAAAAAAAGCTTTATAATTTATATATTTAAACAAATTATATAATGTTCATTTGAACAAATGAGATATATATAATATATGAAAAAAATTTAACATAGAAAAATTAATTTTAGCAGCTAATAAGTAATAAAAATGACTCATGTAATGAATGACATTTACTGAAAAAATTTATTTAACGTAATTAAATGATGGATCCTTTGATTAAATAAAAAAATTTATTATAGGTAGAAGTAACATAAAAAGTAATTTAAATTTCATATTAATTAGTTTAGTAAAAATTATGTCTAGTTACGTTCAGAATATAAACACACATAATAAATTTGTATAAAAAATACAATTAATTAGATGAAAATATACTTGATATTTAAGAATTGAAAACAAACACACAAATTTAATATGTAAAAGTAACCTTTCTAGCTTCTTCTTTGAGCCTTTCCTTCTCTCGAGCTTCTGCCTTTTCTAAAAGCTGTAACAAAAAGAAATACATTTTACTTCAAATTTAAATCTTAAATCACTGACTAACTTCCCCACATACACAGACAAAAATTGTTTAAGCTTATAAATGAAAAATTATATAACAAATTGTAAAAAGTTAAAAAATAAAACTTTATAAAATTATAGTATGTTGCATATAAAATATATTTTAATGGAAAAAATGAAGAAAACAAAATTAAGAAAAAAAGCATATTATTCAAAAACATTAAAATATCAATATATTATTTTTAAATTTTGAAAGGAAATTAATGTTTCTTCATCTTAATTATAAATATTTTAATAATTTGAAATATCGCATTTTCTGAAAGAAAGATTTCGGAGTTTTTGGTTTACAAAAATACATCTAAATAACAACAAATATTTTTCAGAAAAATATAAATTTATAAAAAAAAATTCAATACAAAGTAATTGTACTGTGAATTTCTGTTTTAAAAAATATGCTTTAAATTTTAATACCTTATTACTTATATGTGTATCTCATTTCATTAATTTAAAACATTTATCACATGTTAAATATCTTACATAGGGAAGATTGTGGGTACTACCTAATCAGCTCCCCTTTTCTGCCGAAATTGCAATGTAAAATTAGAAAAAAAAATTTACATGGTCCACTTAACATGTTGTATCTTACGATTGCCACATGAATCAAAAGAACTTTTTAAGAATATTTATTCCATAGATAGAGAAGTAAGCAATTACAAAAAGGCAAATATATTTTCAAAATGTATAACAAGTGAATTTTTAAATGCAACCAGAAATTCTCAAAAATGGCATAATTAATATCCAGAACTGACAACTTCCAACTTTTAGAAATTTCAGAACGTAAATATACCAAACATAACTTAAATATACCATATACTTTTACAAATTACCTATTAGTGAAAATATTTCTTCATAGATCCTATTTATAATTGTTTGCAAACATAGAACAATAAAGAATTAAATATGAAAAGAAATAATATTTTATTTAAATTTTTCTGTTTTGGCCAGTTAAAACTATATTTTAACAATGATAACTTTATTTTGAAAAATTTCAACAAATTCCATTTTCTGAAGAAATGCTTTTAATTAATAAAAGAAAATGAATAATAATTATTCAATTATTTAAAAAAAAGGTTAAAATATAAATATGTAAAACTGAAAAATATTTTTCATATTGAAAAACAGAAAAACAATAATAATAAAAGTAATTAATAAAAAATAAATGCAGATTACAAAAACTTAGAAATTAAAAATAACATTAACAAATATTTATTTAAAAGTAGTATGCAAGTTGAAATATAATTTAAAATACATCATGATAATACTATTATATATTTCAAAACATAATAAATACTCACACTATTGTAAGTCAACTTCACATTTCCAGCATCAAGAGTAGCTGACCTTTTATCTTCACTAACTATTGTAGCAAATTCTTCAAATGTTGTGGTTACTTCAACTGTAAATCCTTTTTCCTAGAAAACATCAGAGAAATGGGAATGCTAATTAATTTTTGAAGAAATATATATGCCTTATTTACACTATGTTTACTACATGCAAATTTTAAAAACTTAATACTGTTATAAATGTTTTATAAAACATTTATCAAAAATTGAAGAATAAATAAAATCTACTAACCTTCAGCAATTCTTTAATTATCTTTTTCTCATCATGAAAGCGTGCTTTCAATTCTTCTACATAAAATTTAAAAAGATCCAGTGGAGTTGAACCTATTAAAAAGTTTTGAAAAGTTATTTCAAATTCTAATTTTCAATTGCATGCATAATACATTTTACTTTCTTATTGTAGATTAAAGTAATTATGCTATAAATAATGGAATAAAAAAGAGAACAAATTTTTATAAAAAATGATATTAAAATGAATAAATGATTTTAAAGTGAATACAGCAATATTCAAGATATTGATGAATTTTATTTTTTTAAACATTCTAATTATACAAAAAATAAAATTTTTATTTTATTTATATGTCTATGAATATTTTCTTTCATGTCCTAACTATTTATTTCAGTTATTAAAATCTTTTGGTCAGGCAAATAATGTAAAAAATATAATTAGTGAAATTAAGTGAATTTTTCTTATTTCGCACAGAATTATTTTTATTGTACATTATTTACTGGTCATTTTTCTTAATGACTATTACTGAAATGATTTGTAGACCAAGCAAGATGATTTTTTTTCCCAAAAAGTGGGCCAAAAAAAGCCAATCTCTGCAATACAATATGTATATGGTCATATAAACTTTTCTATCTGCACGAAAAATTAAATATATATTTTCTATTATTTCTTAATTTCTTTAATAAATGCTTTTATTCTATTCATTTCCATGTAGAGGTAGTTAATTTTTTAGATTAATAAGGCAATTTTCTTATAGATTTAAGAAATAAAAGCAGAGAAAATCTTTTTATGTAATGAATTGAAATTTTTTAGGGGGGGAGGGGAGGCAAACATGCTGTTAGTTGTACAAATACATTCTAAGAATCTCATAATTCTCAAGTACTATATAGCAAAAGCCAGTAACATACATTTGCATGCACAGATAACATTAAAGGAAACTTATCAGCAATATCTTAAGCAATTTTGAGTAGTTTTTGATGCTCCAAAAACACATTACACAGACTTATTTGTCAGCAATAAAAACTCCAAATTATTCTTCCCAGTTTTAGTAACTATTCTAGGTGCTTACTATAATGACAGAATATTCAAAACTGTGGTTCACTAGACAAAAATGAAAACATATTATTTTCTGGTAAATTCTGAGTGCTGGAATTAATTTTCACTCACTCATGTGACTAACTCACGTAAAAACTTTGTTCTTTGTGAGCAATGCAGTGGTCTTCATATTCTCTCATCTTGTACTTCAAATTTCCTTAAATGCATTCAGGTGAGATGATGCCAATAAAGCCACAGACATAACATGCTCTAAGAAAAAATTCTTCAATTTAAAAAATCTAAATCATCTGTCCTTCATTTTTATCAGAAAAAAAAGAAGAAATTAAAACTGGGGAGAGAGTCCGGAGTTTTAATTTTCATTAAAACTCCGGACTGCACCTGCTTTAAAATCCAGTTTCCTCACAAAAAAAGAAATTGCCAAGTTATTTAATCAGCACATTTTGAAAAAGCAGAAAATGATCAGAAAATTTCACAGCAATACTAACTTCACAACAATCATTGAAACAATCCTCCAAATATCACACAAAAATATCAAAATATTTCATAAAAAGAAATTCAAAACAATAAAATTTGGATATGAAGTCTTGCATGATTTTGATAATACTGTTTTTAACAGACAGGCCCACCACACATACTGATTAGTCAAACATGACTACTTTGCAAATTCTTTTGGTTCTTTATTTTAGGTCCTTTTTCTAATTATTTTTCCTGTTTAAACTTCTTTTTCCATTCTCTTTAAAAATGTAAACATTATTTAATGGAATGTTAGAAGTATTCGAGCCAAAAAAAAAAAAAAAAAAAAAAAAAAATGTGGCTACTCAATTTTTTAAATTATATTTAAATTTTTATAATTCAAGAAACCTTTCTTAACAATGACAATGAATTTCCTTTACTAGGTAAACTTATCTACAGAAAAGATAGAACTAACAACAGGAAAAGAGGAGGTCTGATGATTGTCACTATTTTTATAGTACTATAAATTCCTACAATCTAAATATATCTATATAATCTAAATATTGATAAAAATAAAAAGCTGGCAATATTTTTTTCTAAATTAATGGAAATTTTTTAAATGTACAAGATAACAGAAGAAATGTGTTTTTTTTTTTTTTTTTTTTAGTTTTTTTGTGCTAATCATTTTAGGAATCTCTAATTAATCCAAAATTTTTGTTGTTTTCCATAGTAATCAGGGGAAATCCATAGCAATTGGCATCTATGCATGCATTTAAAAGAACATACATTAACAATTTATTGCTGGAGTGCTATTATCATATTTAAATTCTAAAATACAGTCAAAATGTGTGGTCTTTATGAAGACCATATCTTTGATAAATCGGAATCTAAAAGCAATCAGCAAATCAAAGAAAAAACTATTCTTTAACACAGTTATATATAGTTAGAAATACAAAAAACTTACCTGGTTGGGTTAACATGTTGCTGAAACGAACATCAGCACTTATTGTTGGATACAATTCCACCCATAATGACATTGAAGTTAACTTTCCAGCTTCATGAAGTTGGTTAAGAAGGCGCTGTACAGATAAATATTTTAAATAACAATTTCAATTACTGCAGTTAAATGATTCAAGATAAAATAAAAATAAATGTAAAAAATTACCACAAAAGCTTCTCTGTTTTTTCTTTGTTGTCTTTGTATCCTTTTTCTTTCTCTTTCTTTTTCTTCCTCCTCTTCTTGTTCTAATTGCCTAATATGTTCTTCAAATACAATTAGTGCATCGTCTTTATCCATGTCTATATAAAAATGAAAAGATTACACTTACTTTTCTTTTTAATTTTATATGTCTGATAAACCTCACACAACTAGATGTAGATTCATATCACAATAATTCTGTATAAAATTTATTAATTCAATATTTTGTTCAGCTTTTAATTTAAACAAAACATTCATGATGCTTTTATAATATTAATCTCAATTAATTTGAATAAAAAAATGCACTAATTTTAAAATAAAAAATAAATTAATTTTCATCCCTCAGACACTTTTTAAAAAAAAATTATAAGAATTTTGTAAAACATTTCTTAAAATTCAATCTTGCCAGAAAAATCCATTTCCTCAACTTTCCTCTAAATATATCATAATAGCATTGTAAACAAACACACAATAAAAAATCATATTATATTTCAAACTTCTATTAATTATAAAGGTAAAAAAAAATATATATATATTACATCTAATAAACTTACTAAGCAATTCAGCATCCTCAGAAAACTGAGGATTATCAAGTAACAACTGTTGAGCTTCTGCCCAAGTTGTTTTATATGTAACACTTGTCATAGAATCTAAAACTCCACTCAAAACTTTCATATTACGCTTCCTCAAAGCTTTTGCTTCTTCCTAAAATACATTAATACAAATATGAGTATTTGAAGTTATGTTAGTTCCAAATTTAAGTATGAATAGTAATAAAGAACTGGAAAAAATTTACTTATATTTACCTTTTCTCTTTTTGCTACAAAGAAAACAACATCATCATAAACTTCTTTTCTGTCTCTATCAGGCACAGCTCGCCAAACTTCTAAATCTCCAAAGATTTCTTGGGCTTTCCTAATTATTAGAAGTCACAAAATATGAATGACTAAGATATTATTACTAAGTCATTTAAATACTTTTTCCCTACTAAGACGTATTAATTTTTTTATAATTTAGTAAACATATTAAAGTATTTAGAACTACCTTTTCACTGTTCACATATCATGAGCTGTTCTGATACACAATACAAGGTATAAAGTCTCTTTACAATTTGAAAATTTTATAACAAAGGTAATTGATGAGATAGATGTGTTCCTCAAGGTTTTTGTAACATGTATTTACGTATTTCAGGTTGGATTGTAAAGAACTCAGTAAAAATGGGTTTAACTCAAGAAAAGACATACAAATAAATCATGATTTTTTTAAATAAAATCAAATTTGTAAAGTCAGAACTAAATATGGAAAAGATCAATGTTTATATATAGATGTATTAAATTAAATTAAATATAAAAAAACTTAAGTAAAAATATTACATAATGAAATATGCATATTTATCTGTCTTTTCATTTGCTTTTGTAATAAATTTTTGAAATTGTAAACAGACTTTATGGACACTCAGTATATAACCACTAAATGTTTAAAATGAATGACATGAAGATGCATGGTTAATGAGTATGAATGAGAAAATCATAATCAGATATAGTCTTATATTAACTTGACTGTTATTTCAAGACAATAAAAACGAAAATGACATTGATGAAAACAAAAGACAATATAAATTTTTATTTTCTTTATTAAATAATTTGTAAATATGTCAATCAGTAAGAATTTGTTTCTTCAGAGATTGCTTTGGTTTAATGATAATTTTTTTATATATTTGAATTATATTTTATTGTTCATTAATAACTCAAATTCAGAATTAATAATGTCAAAAAGAATAATATAAATAAAGAAAAATAAATTATAAAATAAAAATGTGATTTAACAACTAATTAATATCAATAAGAAACACAATCCAACAGTTACTCATTTATTATTTTTGAAACTGACATTAATAGAATTGAGCATACATAATGATGGCATCTAATTTGTAATTTTTTCCATTATATAAAATAGTAATTTTTCATTGTAAAAACTGAACTTTATAATTTAATGACTCAAGAACTATTTACTTTCAACAGCATTTTTTTCATAAAAAAGATAGATAATAAAATAAATAATTTAGATGGTAAATAAATTAAATTTTTTCCAACAAAAACTTGAGTAAAAATATTTCATGATTATTGAAAAACTTAAACATTCTAAAATATTATATTAATCTCCAAAAATACATAAGAAGTTTTAATAAATTTATTGGCATATTGTCGTCATCTTTTTTTGTTTGTTTGTTTACATGTATATGAAAGAAAATCACAAAGATAATAAGTCCATTATGAATTATGATAGAAATCAATAATTAAATAAAATTAAGGCTTCTGAAACTCAAATTATTGAAAATTCTCTATTTTAATCCATTAAAATATAATATATACTATAAAAGTGATTGAATAAACAAAAATAATTACTTATATCTTTTTTTAAAAGATTTTTCAAATTAAAATTATGGATTTTTGAAATTTGTTTTTCCTTTTATTATTATTTATTTAAACATAGCATTTTTATTCAGATTTAAAATTTACTTATATTGAAAAATTTCTTTCATTTATGTTCACACAAATAATGTTGCATTTTGATATGACTATAATCAACAAGAAATTAGTTGCAGTTTGTGATAAATTTTTATATGGACATTTGATTTTATCATAACATTTATTTTAAATTTAAGTTTAGAGATTTTTTTTCTTTTTTGTACTCAATTATTATACATGAAAAATCAAATGACTCACTTGGAAGTATTGACATTATATATGTATGGCATAAAGAAATCTAGTAAGTTGACTCTTTAATATAATGAAAAGTTT
Source organism: Caerostris darwini (assembly GCA_021605075.1). Lineage (NCBI taxonomy): Eukaryota > Metazoa > Arthropoda > Arachnida > Araneae > Araneidae > Caerostris > Caerostris darwini. Next base: position 188,294 of record BPLQ01003767.1, on the reverse strand, counting down.
CCTCCAGGATCTTTATCGATTGTTTTTATTTTCGTTCAGCTCCAGGCTTTTATTTATTTATTTTATTTTTTTTTTTACAAATGTTCGATAGTTTATAGTGATCTTATCATCTTTAGTGATTTAAGATGGTTTGGTTCGGTTTGTCACTATACGGTCATCTTGTGTACACGGGACCCACAGTTAACGTGGATTACGAACCACTCACAAACATCCATGCCACCACCAGGCTTCGAACCTGAAGCTTGGGATACAAAGACCAGAGCGCTAGTCAATTGGTCATCAGACTGCTTTAGTGATTTAAGATACCATCTAACAAGTGTTTAGAAAGATTGTATTTAGCCTTTTTATCTCAAATGATGAAATAATATCATACTGAGCATATTTTCTCTTAAAATATTTTTTGGCAAATATATTTAACTAATGAAATTTACAAAATAAAATGTTTTTTTCTATTAGTACAAAATATACTGGATATTTCTCAACTATTTTTTAAAAATTGCTTCTGAAATAACCTCTAAATGATTCCATCAGCAATAAATATATATATATAATGAATAATGATTAACATCACAGATTAAAAAACATTATATTATTTGTATAAACAATTTAAAACATAAAAGCAATTTATTTTCTACATTTTATAATTTTAAAACTTCATTTTAAAGTTAGAATTTATCTAAAAGATTCTTCAAAAAATATTATCATACAGAATGTTATTGTTCAACCTTATAATTATCATCCAAATTTAAAAATGAACTATAAAAATACATAAATTTGCAACAGTTAAAAAATTATACAAGTTTCCATAAACATAAAAAAATGTATACTGGATAAAAAAAAAGAAAGAAATTTGTTTTAACTAACCTGTATCTTAAGGAGGAGTGCATTTTATCACAATTCTGTAAAAAAACTTCAAGTTCTTCTTTATTCCTCTTAGCTCTGAGACGCTGTTCTTCCTAAAAACCAAAACAATTTGCATTGGACTAACTATTTCAAATAAAATCCCACAACCAGTATATTTTAAGTAAAATGAAATGAAATAAAATTATCTATACAGTTCTTACAAAAGATAAATAAACTTATCAGAATTTCAAATTTTAGTATAATTACAGCAATCAATTAAAAATATAGGGAAAAAATAACTAATAATTTTAATGAAACATAGCCAATAATTATTAAGATTTTAAAACAAACAAAAATAAGAAATTATTAAGATTATAATAAATGAGAACTGCATATGAATATTAAGATATTAAAATACAATGAAAATAACTTTTATAGAATTAAATAAAAAAAAATTAAAAAAAAGAATAATCAAACACAGACCTTTTCTTCTTTTGATCTTTGAGTTTTATACGCATTAAAAGCTTGTTTTTTTTCATTTAATTTCTTTAATGTTCCATATCGACTATCATTAACAATAAGTTTTAAAGCTTGTTCCCAAGTTGCATTGCTGGGAACATTCTGAAAGAGATAAAGAAACAATTGTTAGAAAATAATTTTATATGTTATTTTTCAAAAAATGTCATTTAGCAATAAAGCAACACCAAACTTAATTAGGTCTTGTATATTTGAGAAACAAAATTTTCTTTTTGAGTGAGCAAGAATATGTAAAAAAAAAGGGTTAAAACTTTTTACTATCATTATTATGTTTCATTATGTGTATTAAATTTTATTTCAGTTATTTAAAAGCATTAACAATAAGTAAAACAATCAATTCAACTTATTTAAGAAGAATGGAAATTTTAGTATTTTCTCTAAATAATTTATTAAAAATTATCACTTTGTTAAATTACATAATAAGCTGTACATAAAATATTTTTGAAAACATTTTCTTTATAAAAAAAAAGATTTTTTGAAATTAGAGTAAAGCAAAAATATATAAAGAAATTAAGCTTTGATGATAATAACTAAATAAAATGGAGTTAATTTTTGTATGAAAGGCAATAACTACTTTAAAAATATATTAACAACTATTAAAAATAATTGAGTATTTTATTGATGTCGATACAATTTCATATTTTAAAGATAAATTCTTCACACAACACTGAAATATAGTAAGTGGTTAAAAAATAACATTTAAAAATAAATAAAAATTTGAATTGAAAGTCTTAGAAATGCAATTTGATTTAATGATTGAAAATGTGTTATAAATTGCATTAAAAAAGGAATAAATTTTTCCAAGTAAAATACCTTGTCCCTAAGCAATTCTTTGAATGGCTTCAATAGCCTCCTTTTTATCTTTGAATACAACTGGTTTATTTGAATCAGTTTCTTCTTCAGTACCCTCTTCCCTGTAAAAAAATATATATATATATATATTTTTTTTTTTAATGAAGGTAAGCATTGCAATTATCATTAAAATGTGCATAATTAGAAAAATCATTCTTTAAAATTTAAATGCGACAAAAAACTTAACGTCCTTAAATTATAAAATACATTAAAGAATACTTAAATATTTAACATTTATAATTAATATTACATAAATAAGATAAGTAATCAATCAAAAAAATAAATACAGCATGAAAACCTCAGTTAAGTATTAAGTTAAGGTGAATTAAGATCTTTGTCAGGACACAAGAAATTAGAGAAAGAGCTTATGAAATAGCAAAATTCTTTCAAGCTCGATTCCACATAGGGCCCAACAAAAATAGACAGATCAGAGCTAAGGTATGAATGCTAAAAATCATTTGCTATTGCCAATAACAAACATACTAGGTTTTTATAGAATGGAAACTTATAATGCTACACACATTATTTAAACACAAATTTATTAAACATTTCCTCACAAAACTACCAAGTTATTACATGCAATATTCTTGTGTGTATTTATTTATTTATTTTGGTAGCATGTGTCCCAAACACCTCTTTTAACTCTTATGTTTCAAAGTACCTTAAAAATAACCTAAGCAATAAAACACAGATTGATAAGCACATCTAACACAAAAAAATCAAATATTTCAACTACTAAACAATTACTTAAAAGCAATAATTTTTATTTAACATTTCACAAAGTAAAGAATAAACTTGACATTATTAAATTACATACTGGATAATACTTTAAATACAAAAGAAATGCATGTTAAAAGAGTGCACCAAGAAAATAAATAATTTTAATTTGTTAATAGAGTAAATGAATACATATGAATAAATAAAATAAAAGCTAAAAATACCATTAACAACATTAGTACTACTCTGCTAAAATTAAATTTTTATAAAAATAAATTATATACATAAATCTGATACATATTTTATAATAAAATGAGCTGATATGATACATTACAAAGAAATTTTTTATGTTTATTACCTGTCTTCAGTATCACCTTGATCAGAAGGAGTGCCAACATTTTCTGGAGCACCAGTTGTAGGCAACTGAATATTGGCAACATTTTGGCTACTTTCTGATAAGGGTGAAGCTACCGCCGGAGAATTAGTACCTGCGGAATTGCCTTTTGAGGGTGATGCAACAGCATTGTTTGAACTGGGAGTTGTAATAGGCGATGAAGTCTTAGTTGAGCTAAAAGTGAATTTATCAGTCATAATTAATAAAGAAAATAACAGGCTATCAAACAATTACGTTTTATTACTAAAGCAATTATAATAATGATCAGGCTACATAATTGAAATCAAGCAATATTTTACAGCATTATAATACAAATGAATTTTACAAAATTAAATTATTTCAATAAAGCAGGTTTATATAGTTTATATAGAATTATATAGGTTTATATAGAAAGACTGCTTGATGTTTCTAATAATGCATTAATAAAGTAATGTATATAAATTATTAAATTATTCTTTTAAAATATTATTAATTTTTAAATTATATAAAATATTATATAAGTCTGCATTAATACAATGTTATATGAAAAGGTAAACACAGTTTGAAAAATAAATTAAATTAGAAATGAGAATAAACTGATTATGAAATATTCAACATACTTTTCTTCCTCTTTAGCAGAAACCAGATCTAAAAAATAAATATATAATATTTATTTAAGCATCATATATGTGATCATCAGTGAAAATAATTTATTAAAATAAAAAACTATTATAATACACAAGCAAGGAAAAAATATTAATGATTTTAATAAAGAAAAAATAAAACCATTTGAAGTTTATTATAAGTATAACTAAATATATAAATTATCGTTACTTCTTTCATGAAAATGAAAAAAGAAAGCAGGTATAAATATTGCTTAATTAACGTTGGAGAAAAGGTAAATAAAAACAATGCTTCTGCATTGACTGGTTTAAATAAATTCTACACATTTTATTTTACTACTTTTGTTGACATAAATATAAACAAAATTCCATAATTAAAATGCGTCCTTGTTTTGAGAATATTTGAAAGAAAATTATACATGTTTCATACACTAATTTTCTTTATAAAGATGTCAAATTTATTTCATAAATTGATTATATAAAAATAATATCTTTTAACAATATTTGTATAATTTTAAATTAAATCCTATATACTCAAAATATAATTAACACTTACTTTTCAAGTCTTCCAATTCTTTAGGAATAGTCCATCTAGATTCTTTAGTTTGAATATTATGATAATATGTTCTCCCTGTTTCAGACTTATATTCCTTCCAAGGACATTGTGATAATAAAAGCTATGATAGAAGGAAAAAAAATCAGACTGCTAGTTATAATAATAAATACTTATTTTATACTAACAATAAAAAAAAACCAGTGGAATTTTAATATGCTTTCTGAAAACTTATTAATACCTATACATATAATTAATATGTCGGCTAATATAAGATTTGCGACAGCAAATTTACAACTTTGATAAAAGTAATTAAATGCATTAATTTTAATCAATTATTATCTTAAAATTTTACTCATTGAAAGTTATATACATATAATATCAAAATTGCCAACAATGAAATTGTTTTTCTTCTTATTAAGAAAGGCGGAGAGGTAGTTTATAGATTTGATAAAGTTTTACAAGCCAGAAATTCAAATGAACTATCAAATAAAATAAGTAATAATAATTTAATAGCATGTTTATTCAAAATAAAATATAAATGCTGTTGCACTTTCATAAGTTTTGATAATATAAAAAATACCTAATCTATAAAAGGTGTTATATGTGTGCATATATAGACATCATATAAATAAAAAGAATACATAGTTAATAGTAGATATTGATTGTCCAAATAAACAAAAGAATATATAGCAAAAAAAAAAAGTGAGGAGAACACAAGAAATTATAATAGAAAAGAAAAAATATTGCTACCTGTATCAGTAAAAAAACAATCCAAAGAATAAAGAAAATGTTAATATAAGAAAATTATAAAGATTATTAACATCACAGAAAGTTGCAATTTATCTATTTTCATATTTGAGAAAAAAAATAAACAAAAAGGCAATTAACAATTTTTAAGTTTAAATGGCCCACAGTTCATATATGTGGTATTTTTTGAAATATCTATATACGTATATCAAAGACTATGTATGCATGAATAAAATTCAATTTCTACACTATAGTTAAGATCCTAAACTAGCTTATTTTAAAATTCGATACCATAAAAATAAATATAAATTTTTGTATATTTCAAATAACAAACCATAAATATAAATACATATTGAAATATAGAAATAAAAAAAGAAATAATTAAAGTCTCATTCTATGATCATAAAGCAAATTAAAATGAAAAAAAAAATGCAATCCTTTTTTCATCATTAAGAAATTTAAAATCAGTTCATTCCTAAAGAAATAAATTTAAAATAATATATGAAAATTTATAATTTTAGTAATTTCCTATAATGGAAATATTGATGTCCATCAGTTTTATTCAATTGCATGCATTTATATACACAGTGTTACATCTTGCCTTATTTTGTAAAAATAGAACTCTTTTCTGCCAATTATTGTTTTCATGAACTAACCTACTAACTCATCAACTAATTCTTATAAAAAGAATTTTAGGGTATGATTATTATTCATTTTACCCAAACTCCCAGCCTGGAAAATTCACAGAATTTATGCAATTGATAATAGGCAAGAAACTATAAAATATTTTATACTTGAAAACCATAAAGAATAGATATTGAAACAACTTTAATATAAAAAGATAAAAATTATTATGAAAAAATAATTTGCTAAATTTTTAATTTCGATTGAATTCATATATTAGATGAGAAAGTTTATTCAATTAAGACAAAATAAAATTTTAATGAATAAATTAATTAAGTTCATGTTAATGCTAATAATCTACAATAAGAATAAAAAAAATAAAATAAGTAATAAAATATCCATTTTTAGATATCCATACCTCAGATTGAGTTTTTAATTCGTCTGGTTTTTCCCAACTAGATTGTTTTGTAACATGATTATAAAAATATGTTCTTCCATCAGGTGCTTTATGCTCAGTCCAGTTACTTTTCTGCAAAAAGAATTCAAAATATTTTTTAAAAAACTTATTTTTCAAGAAACATAAATTAAATTTAAATTAGTATCAATAATTGCAATTTAAATGTTAAATAAAAGGAATAATAGTAATATATGAAATTGATTTGACATTTCCTAAAATGTCCAAAATTTTAAGAGATATTTTATACAAAATATAAATGTTGAATATAATTTATTATTGCAGAATTAAATTGTATTTCCTTCTACACTAATAACAAGCATCATTATTGAATATCAGCACAGTGAATACCAAGGGTAATTTTTTTAACACTATATTTAAACAAGCAGATCCAATAATTTGCTTTTAGGTTATAATTAAAAGTTAAGAATTTAAGACAGTGGCGATATCAAATTTTTAATGTTTTTTTATTTCAAAAATGAAAAATTATAAAGATTATAAAATTAAAATACATTGATAATCACACACAGTGGAAAATACATAAAAATTAACAACAAATTAACAATTAAAAAAAAATTCATACATCAAATCATAATTTGAAATAATGTATCTGATTTAATCCTATCATTTTAATAATTAATCTAAAAAATATGTGATATTATAACATTCATGTCATATATATGCCATATATTCTTAGCAAGATGTATAAAAATGTTTAAAACTACATACTTTTTCTGGTTGTTTAAGAAGTGTCGCAGAAGAGTCATTCTAAAAAAAGAAATTAACAAAGTTTTTTTATTTATAACTGGAAAAATTATGTTACACACATCATAATTAGTTAAAGATCAAATTTTCAATAAAATATTCACATTTAACAAAAAAATAACTAGATTAATAACTACAATTATTCTATAAATTATAAATAGATTAATAACTACAATTATTCTATTTAAAGAATAATTAAATGAAATTTAAATTTTTAAAATAATTCAAGAACAAATATTGATAAAATATTTGGAAAAAAATGTGTTTAACAATATTTCATTATTTTTCATAAGTAATTATAAGCTTTTTTTTTCTAGTACTTAGATTTTAAGGTATATTACTTGTGAATCTTTTGCAACACCATTTACTGATGGCGATGAAGGAGCAGCAGTGGAATTTGATGATGGCGGTGCTGTAATAACATTTGGTGTAGGAATTGTAGTACCTGTAAATAATTTTTTTATAATTTAAAGGAATGCACTAATTAACCATTTTAAAAAATAAACACTTTTTAAAAGTAATAATTATCTTTCAATGCAATTATTCAATGTACAATATAAGATACAAAAGTACTACAATTAATGAGCATTTAAAAAAATGCAAGGATTCAACAATTATAATCTTGTGTTCATACACACATAAAATATCTATACTGCATTTACAAAACAGTTTCTTATAAAATATTATCATTATCATTGAATAATTAATATTTTCATTTTTTAAATGATTATACAAAATTAATACAAATTAGTCAATGTAAAAATTTATTCATTTGCGAACATGTATTTTTAATGTGTGTGATACTGAATGATTAAAGATTATTCAGAAAGAATAAATATTTAGTTAGCCATTACTTCAACAAATCTACTGAAATAATCTGCAGAGCCTTCAACATTTATTAGTTAAATAAATAATTATAAAATCATTGTAAAGATTAAAGACTGAAGAAAAAAATTAAATATTCAATACAACAACCAAGAAAGCATTAGCAAGCAATATGTGTAAGTTTTTTTAATTCTCAATGACATTAGATGGGAAATTTAATGACATTGTGCATTTAAAAATTTTCCTGTTTATTATTTGTAAATAAAACATTTTAAGATAGCAATGCTCACATCCAAGCAAAAAACATATATAATTATCGACGGGACTATGAATCTTAATTGTATTTATCATTTATGAACATGAATACAGTTAGGAAATATTTTTGAGCTATACTTCAAAGGCCAGTGTATTTTTTATCTATATATTTATTAATAAAAAAATATGCAAACATTTTGATATTTATCAACATAAATATTAATATATTATAAGAATTACCAGATGGCTATACTTAATAAAAACAGCCTACACTTTGAAAGTCCTCTCAGTTTTAGAGTTTAGACTTTATATTTATGAAATAAATGGAATTTTTGTATTTTTAAAAGATTGATCAATTGACTTTAAATTAGAAAAATGTAAAAAAAAAAAAAAAAAAAAATTATGACAATGCATGATCCAAACTGCAACAAGAAAATGATCTCTTGTACTCTTTATTGGTGATGTGTCTTAATCATTAACACACCATAATATCCATATTTCAAAGAATAAAAATTTAGTTAACTATTACTTCAACAAATCCACTGAAATATCTATAGAGCCTTCAATATTTATTAGTTAAATAAATAATTATAAAATCATTGAAAAATAAATTATTAATTGTAATAATATATAAGTTTGGTTTAGAAACTGAACTGTTTAAAAATAAATAATACATACCTATATTAGCAAAAAACATACCTGGAGGTGCCATTCCAGAAACTGGTGCCATATTCCTGAAACCAGGCATAGGAAATCCTGGCATTCCTGGTCCAGGAAAAGGCCCAGGAACAGGCATCCCAGGAGTACCACTTGGTGGCATCATCATTGGTGGCCTCATACCTTCTCCTCCAGGTCTCATTGGATTTCCCATGAAATTAGGAGGCATTGGAGGTGGTGTCATCTGCAAAATAAAAATATTAAGTATTATTACAAAGCAGGACACAAGCTTTTAATCAATAGCTTAATTTCTTATGCTGAAAGCTGGATTGAGGTCTAAAAACTCAAGATTAAAGCTGAATATACACAAAGAACTGACTGCCAGACTTGATAATAAAAAAGCAATATTTTCATCATCACTGTTCAGAAAAAATTTAATTTTTCTACAGCAACTACACAAAATCATGATTTTCATAACCATACATCAAAAAATGAAAACAGCATTTTAAATGCCAAACAGTTCGAGAGAAAATAAATCTCATTTCATTTTCAATGCAATTTATATATATATATATATATCAACTAATACAGAAAGCATTATTTAATATGGCAATTTGGAACCATGCTATGCTTTATTATTAGTATGTGCTAATACAGTTTTAACTAAGATAAATTATTCTAAATAAAAATTAAATTATTAAAACATGTACATATTCAATGTGTTTATCCACGTTTTGAACCTGTGTAAGCAGTATAAATATACCAACAAAGTAATAAGTCATTCTAGAAACTAAAAAATTAAATTCAAATATTGAACATTCTTGTAATGATAAAAAACACAGCACAAAAAAAAAAATATTAATACACTATAATGATAGTTAAAACTGTGTTAGTTAAAATTGTGATAAACTCTTTATTGCATGGGAAAAAAAAAACATTTCAGCATTTACTATTTAAAAAAGTATCTGATATCACATAGCTTTTATGATTGAGATCTCTTTTCAAAATGTTATCACCAATTTCAAACAAACTTATGAATTCTGGTATTTGTTTGTTGGATTCGACAAATTTTATAAATGTACTAAACACAAGATTATAGCTTCATCTTTCATGGCTTTTCTTCTTTGTCTGATTCTAAGCACTTGAACATGGGTTTCTTGTGTGTTTACAAAACTTAGAACACTCGGTTATTTGATGACTGGCACATTTCTATCGATTTCAGTACAGTTTCTTATTTTCTCAAGTGGAACTCTGTGTTTTTACACATTTTCTATCAAGTCTAACACACTTTTTGTCCATCACTTGGTAACATTTATATTTTAATTTGCATTTTCATCATTAGGCCAAAGTGTGTGTTATCAGCAGTGTTAAGTCACTTCTTTCATTTGATTCTAAGCTAAGAAATTGCAACTTTGATATTGAAACAAGAAATCTTTTATATCACAAAATCCAAAAATGCCTTTCATAAAAGATCATTTTAAAAAATACTTTACATTTCGAATCCCACCTTGATCTATTAGCTTAATCAAGGGAGTAACATTTTGTAGAAAGTTATCTACAAAATGTATGTTTATTGGACTTGAACACCTGCTAAGCTCTGAGAACTTTTTATTTAACAGCATTAAAGTATATGTATACAATTGTAATATTATACAAACATGTATGTAATCATCTAGAAAACAAGGAAACCTGTACTAAAAAGAAAACTACCAGTTACATTACGCAATGGGTGAAAATGTGAGCAGTACAGTGCCATGATCTGTCAATCAAGGCCTGAATAAAAAAAAAGTTGTTTTTTAAAGTGAACAGCTGGATTTGTGCTGAATTATAAAATTTGCTTAACTATTGAATGCCAGATCAAAGAACATCTACTATATTATGTTAAGCTTTGCATTATTTTGTATTATGTTAAACTTACCACATATATGTTCTAGCATAACATATATGTGGTATCCTCATTATGAGTTATAAAGCACATTTTTAAATATAATTCCTCTATTTAAATGTAAGATAATTAAAATATTGATGGAACCAAATTTTTAATTCATGAAATTTTATTTACAATGAAAAAAGTATTTTTATCTTAGAATGGAATTGGCAACATATTTACAATTGTAATTTTAATAAAATCTCCTTAGCAGCACATAATATACTATGAATACTACATTAGTTATAAAAATTGCAGCAATAATTGAAATGATTCATACTTTTTAAAGATGAACTAACAGACGAAAATTCTACTACCTTATCATAAAATTTAATACAATGCCAAAATATGAATCAAACAAAATTCCATTTATTGTAATGCTAATCTTATTACATCAATTTTATTTTATTTTTATCATGATGAGGTTGAAAATAGTAAATATTGTGAAAACATAATTATGGAACATTGTTTATTGAAAAACACAAAACTTAACACATTAGAATATTTCTCATTATGATCATAACTGCTATAAAACAAAGATTACACTTTTTTATTCATTTTTAACACCTTAAAAATGCAGTATAATTTAAAATGTAAAAAACACAGATAAAAATTTCAGCACACAAATCACAGAACATTAATTTGATGGGAAAACATGACGAATAAATTCATCTATTTATTATTAGTTTACAAAAGCAGTTAAAACAATAATCGTACTTTACTGCTGTAACACAAAAGTATCAAAAAGCTTTTGAGAAATTCCTCTCCTACAAAGAAGTATATTAAATGATCATCATTAGTTACTTCCATAGAAAAAACATTCTTCTATTTTTATATCTAATACTATGGGGCCTGATAGCCGAGTGGCTAGCACTCGATACCCCAGAATTCAGGTTTGAGTCCTGGAGGTGCCATGGATGTTTGTAGTGGTTCAGAATCCACTTTAAACCATAGGATCCACTATAATAGGATTGTAGAGCATTGCGGGGGCATTGTTACTCCACGTCCGTAGCTTATCTTCAAGTTACATGCAAGGTAGCGTTAAGTGAGTAATCTGGTAGTACCTGGGTTGCGTTAGGTGAGTAATGTCGGTGCAACCCATATGGCATAAAAGGTCAACATCTAAATATTTGCCAGCTGCATTAGAAAAATATATATATATATATAATACTGCATGAGATACTTACGCCGAATGGAGGTGGAGGTGGCATCATTAAAGGACGAGTACCAGGTGGACCATTTGAAAGGTGCTTTGGGCTATTAGATGACTAATTATGAGGGAAAATAAAGAAAGTTCAGTTAGATATAAACAAAAATAATAAATTATAAATGTAAAATCCTGTACTGATAGTAAATGAATTTGGGTATTAATGAATAAGTTTTCAAACAAACTAATATTCCTTTTTTCAAGGAAGGCTAGTTTTCACAAATAAATTCAATAAATAAAGATACAACAATTTCTAAAATATCTATACACAAAAAAATGGTTCTTGAAAAGGTAATATATTGACTAGAATATTGAACCATAGAGATTCTAAAAGAATTAAAATATCATTAAATTCAAATATTTAAATATTTATTACGTATGTAAACAGAAGGCAATTTAACAAAATTAAACCATGAAATTTTTTTAAAAACCACTAATAGAAATATTAAGAATGATAGAGTAAATCACAGCTATTTCTTTTAATATCTTAAAATCTTATATGAACAAATACTAGATGGCTTGACAATACTATTTCTTGTATTTGAAAATCGCACATTAATGCTAATTTTAAAAATAGTATAAATAAACTTTATTATAACAACATCTTCATTCAGATAAGAAACCACAGAAGTTTCTTTGACTACATATCAATTTATCAGAAACTATACAAGAAGCTTCCTTAAAAATTCCCTCCTCCCATCTTTTATAGTAAAATTGCACCCTACAACTTGGATGAAAACATCATATGATCCAATAAATGTTGCATCTTACCACAGGGTGGCTACAGAAACTTTGAAAATTTTTTGTCCTCTGACTTCCCTCAACTAAATTTACATTTCCCTAATTTATGGCTACTAATTATATTAGTTTCCTGGCTTTCTCCTTACTCAGAATCACCGTATGTATACTATATATGTAATTTAAAAAAATTTTTATCAGTTATTTAATATGAAAAAAAAAAATATTTTTTATAAAGTTAATTTTTAAAAAAACAGTTATCCTGAATTATTCCAACTCTTATTAAAATAAATACTGATAAATTATTTCATTTAAACTATTTTTGAAAGGAACTAAAATTTTTTTGAAAAGGATTTATGTGATTTATTTTATCAATTGAATTCTTTTTTAAGAAATTGATGAAAATAAATAGTAAAACATCATGAAATGGCTAACAATTATCCTTGAATGTATTTTTTAAAGGCAACACCATACCATCGGATTTTTTTTTTTTTTTTTTTTTTTTTATTGTTTTGTGGCACAGGTACAAGCAGAGTACCATTAAAAGACTAAATAAAGACAAAGATTTTGGCATATAATAAATGTGTACAAACTGTGTTTCTCTGACCATAAATGTACAAGTAAAAACTATAATAATGTCAAGTAAAAATGATTCAAACAATAAAATGAGACATTTCAGTTTCAAGAAGTGATTATAGTACATCAAATGAAAATACAAAATATCTAACAGCGACAAGGCTTATTTACTTAACCTAACTGAAAAATAATACACTATATTTAAAAATGATTCTAAAAGAAGTTTTGTACATTGTTATCAATTTAAATATAATATACTTCATAAATGGAATTGCAAGTTTCACTTATGATTTTATTTATCCAAATGCAAGCATTTAGTAAAAAAAAATTCCTAATTCATCCAAAATTATGTTATGCAGAAGAAAGAAATCAAACTTCTAAAAGATAACATTTATTTACTAATGAAAAAATTAGACAGCATTTTAAATTTGGGTAAAATGAAACATTTAAATATTAATTTGGAAGAGTAATGAAAAATTCAATGTTTTACCTTTTTCTTATAAGTGAAATATAACATACATTTTATCTAAAGAATAGTCAATCTACAGAGAAAGGTTATTCATGAAAAATAGAAGTAATATTTGTTTATTAGTGTTAATTCCAATATGAATAGTAGTTATCCCTTATTTTATCTTCTCAATACATTTTAAGATTCATATTATACAAAAAAATACAATTTGTATCCTATTTTTTATAAGTATATACAATTAAAACATATTTTCAGACATTCGAAAAATATTTCATGCACCTAATTAGCAAAAAATATATGCAAAGCACTTCTAATAAAAATATGAAGTCTTTTTAACAGCTGCCAATTTACAAATCTTCACATGATCTTACAATAAATTTATATCCGGTACAAATTTTAGTTTTTAAATGATATTTTCGCAATAATTAATCGTTTGCAAATAAACGTATAATTAAAAAAACCGGCACTATTTATACTATGCAGTGACGAGGTTGAATATCTTTTTCTTTCTGTATTAATTAGTCTCACGTAAAGCATGCAAAAAGGTGTGTAATATAAAGTTTAAATTATGTTATTATATTATTTATCAAAAACAAAGAAGATTGCACTGTTCATTTCTCAAACTACAGAAAAATGAGATTGTTTGATTTTCACATGTACACAAAAATTAGAAAACTACATACCATTTTTTCAGTGGTAAGAAATTATATTATAAAAAACGTATTCCTCAACAATGCTACAGATCTATATGTCATAATAATATTATGCAAAATAACAATTTAAAAAACAAATATTAACGTTTGAAAAACACAACAATGTGCTGATAATTCCGGCTTCAATAATGTTGCCAACAAATAATTTTAATGTAGTTGCAACTTACTAAACAAAATTGGCCGATCTTTAGTTATGATAGAGAAGGGCCTGATGGCCGAGTGGCTAACGCTTCGAATCCCAGCGGGGCCATGGATCTTTGTAATGGTTCGGAATCCACTTTAAACCTTAGGTCCCTGTCTAATGTGATCGTAGAGCGCTGCGGGAGAATTATTATTCCACGTCCGTAGCTTATCTTCAAGTTACACGGCCCCCAGGTAGTGCTAAGGGAGTAAGTTCGGTACAGCCATTTATGGCATATAAGATCGCAATTTATGTATTTGCCGGCTGCATGAGTACAAAAAAGAGTTATAATAAAAAAAACGGAACGTCTATTAATTTTAGATAACAGTTTGAGTTTTCAAATAGCACATTTATCATCCCTAACTTTTATTAATTAAGAAAAAAAGCTGTAATAAAAAATTCATGTGGCTCGAAAGGATAGTTGATTAGCAATCTTGTCTTCATTGCCCGTATTCTTACAATCGAGTGTCTTGCTTCCATTTCCATTTACCTCTTTAAATAACATAAATTTCCAATGTTATTTATTATTCCATAAATTTTAAATAATAAATTTCCTGCCAGCGTTGCTAATTACTTGATTAATATAAGATTAGTGAGCAATAAAAATAACTCTCTAAAAGTGCCAATTCATTTATTATTTTAATGCCCATATTATTTTATCAAATAGATTTTGATGTCCCTAGCAATGTCTTTTTCCTACTAAAGTCTTCCACAAATAAAAAGAAATCACGCAATAAATTAACCCCCAAAAAAAGAAAAATCAGCTACCGAAATATCATATATTAAGCTAAGCAGGGTAATGTTACAAATGTGAACGAAAATTTACCTACTTGAAATGGAGTCTCTGTATGGTATTCTATTTCTGTAGTATATCTATTCTTTCTCCATCCTCCGGACAACGTGTCGGAAAGAGTCCTCGAGGTGGACCAATGTCACATATATTCTAGGTGGCATTGAATAACTAGACAGTATATATAGTATGTGAGAGATGTATGACGCCACATTCCTGTTATTAGATGCACCGTCTGATTTATTTATTTTTTTTTTTTTTTTTTAGCGCTTTTTTTTTAAATATGGTGGTTTGCTTTTTTTCTTAAAACTGGATATTTAGCATCCCAAAACTTCATTTGGAGACAACAGTTTTATAAACTATTTAATAAAACGGGATTTATGAACATATTATGTGTTACGTAGGTTTGTTTTATTACGACTAAAATAGCATCACTTCGTGTGGTACATGAAATAAGGATTCAATTTCCAATAGTTTTAGATAACAAATTATTCAAAGACTTAAGAACAAAACTCTTAGAATGTTAACAAGTTCACCCTGGGGCAACGGGCAACGGGCGTACCGGTTACGGTGTTCCTTGGTGGTTTTAAGAATCATAAAACCTCCACATCTTAATTTAGTTAAAAAAATTCCACAAATGAATTTGCTTAAATTGGAGAGTAGTAATAAATAAAATAAAACAATTTAAAAATTAGGAAAAACATCACTTGCTTGAAAACAATTAAAGCAAGAGATTGAAAAAGCTAAAGCTATTGGTACAATTAGGAACCCGTTGACGATGACAAAAAAAAAAGATAAAAGTTTAAATTTAAAATAAAATAATAGGAATTAGGATAATAACAAGCATAAAAGCATAGTAATAAGCAGTTAACAGCAGAACAAAAGGTAGGTTCCACCGAGATTTGAACTCGGATCGCTGGATTCAAGGTCCAGAGTGCTAACCATTACACAATGGAACACAACTTCTCATGCCGGAAATCGAACCCGGGCCGCCTGGGTGAAAGCCAGGAATCCTAACCACTAGACCACATGGGAGATTAACAAGTTCACCCTAGTACTTTCACAACGAGGATATTAGACGCACTCTCTCAATTTCAAGTATAAAACAATTTGTTCACGAACTTTCTACTAAATTCTATAATGGTATGCAAACATCTTTAACCGAGTTTTAAATACTCTACAAAATTACAATTTTGATATTTCTTCCCACAAACATAGCAGAAGATTTCGCACTGTTCTAAATATTTTAAATTATTTCCTAATCCTGACAATTTTTTGCTTTTCAGGTGCGCGGCTTGATGGCAATTGGCTAGTGCTCTGGCCTTTGGTACTGTAGGCTTCAGATTTGGTTCTGGTGGGAGCATGGATGTTGGTTACTAGTTCGGAATTCACGTTAAACTGTAGATCCCGGTCTAATTAGCCTAAAGTGTGCACAAAATGATCATAGAGCGACAAACCAAACCTTTCAGTTGCGCTACGCTCTCGCATTACTCTTCTCTTTCATCCAATTATCCTATTCTAACTTATTTATTACCCCCACATATCTAGAACAAAAAAAATCGCTTTTCTTCTAAGCAATTTTTTTCTCCTAATTTGGCCTTGCACATTCTGTTTTATTTTGAATATATGCAACTGATTTCATCAACATCTACACTCCATTTAATTCTTTTTCTTTTTATTTTTCTTCTATTTATTTCCAGATTTTGGTATTTAACCACTTTATAATTTTAATAAATAAATAAATCCTTAAAAAAAGGGAATTGAATTATCTTTTATTTTTTATTAACTCAAAGGCCATGAGACCATCGCTGTGTTTCAACATCTAACTATAAATGAGTTGGAGGACGGGATGGATCCTGGATCTCAGTATTGATCTACTGTAAGACAGAGAGTTTTGGATCGACAGTACTTTGTTAAGTAAGAAATGTGTTGAACTCAAATAATGCAAATAGTACAAAAATAGACGAGTTGGTTGATGTACGAATAAATACACGAGTTAGCAAGCACTAATAAAATGTGTTTTCTCATTCAATTAATTTAATTTTTAAAATCAAATAGAAATGTAACTTATACTTATTCTTCCTTCAGTTTAAAGTTTTTCCAGAGTTCTTAACATTAAATATTATTTTTAAAAAGTAATATTGTTTTTTTTTTTTTTAATTGAAGTTTCCTATAAATAAAAATTTTGTATTATAACAAATATAATTCTTTATTTTTTTGAATTTCGTTTTGACATGATATCTTTGAATTAAATATATTGTTTATTATAAATATATATATTTTTTAAAAGCATAATTTGTAAAAAAAATACAATATTCTTTAGAATTTAAAAGTATCGATTGATATACGAGTTTCGACAGAGTAAGAATAAATATTAGACAATGCAGTATTTTAAGTTATTTCTTATTCTGTAAGCAAAAACAATGCTTTACTTTTAATTTAGTTTTAAATTATGTGTATCCAATTTTTGGAAAACAAGAAAACTGTTACATAGCACAAAAGAAAATATATGCCATACATAAAACATGAGAAATATCTACATATTCTTCAACAAATTGTATTTTTGAAATTTTTTTTATAAAAAAATTACATATTTTATGAAATTGATTTATTTTATCATAAAAAAAATTACAGATATTCGTGGAAAAGGAATAAATCCAATGAAAGCAATCAAAGCTTATGAAAATTCAGTTAACCAATAATTCTGAAAAAAAAATGACTTAAATTCTTTCAGCAACGTTAAAAGACTAATCACAGACTACAGCAAATTTGTTAATTTTTGTTAAAAATACGATAATTTTAAAATTTTATGATATTTTTATTAAAATTTTATGATTATGATAATTTAAACATTTATTTATGTTTTTATATTATAATAAATGCAGGCTGAAAAATCAAATATGTCAAAAATAGTATAGACAAATTTCAAAATTTAGTGAGGAAATAGAAAAAGTATGTATGTTGCAGAATAATTTTCAAATGGCCAACATTAATAAAATTAGGAATTAATTTAAGTTAAACAACTTAATTTAAGATAATTTGAATTATGGAGAAATTTCTTATGATGGATAGGATAATACAAATCACAACAACTACTGCTAATAAATAGGCGACTGCTAGCAATTTTAGAATTTTAGTTTAAGATATTTCTAATTTACTATTATGAATTTCATAATATTACATTTAGAGATTGTTTTTCAAAATTTATTATAAGCCTTATAACAGAAATCCGAAAATTTTTATGCTTTAAACATAATAAATAAAAAATAAGGTTACAAAAAATGTGTTCCAATATATTTTTAAGTTTAAAATTTTTAGAAAAGAAGAATTAAAAATTGCAAAGAATTATTAACAAGAAAAAAATTTAAAACTTATTATAAGCTAGTATTGATCATTTAATAAATGCGAAAGCTGAATTACATTAATATACACTATACGAGTATAACACTATTTCTGAAATCAAAATTATACTGTATAGAAAAATGTAACTTCAAAAAGCTCTACAATGATATATATAAAATAAATTTTAATGAGAAATATAAATATAAATAACTTGTATTCCCGAAATATACGAATATTTCCATCTTAATTTATCATTGTCGTAGCTTTCTACATTTATGCCCACGTAAGTAGGTAATATTTTATTTTTATATATTTTTTTCATGAGTTTTTATTCTTGCTCTTAAAGTTACAATTAATATAAGCAAAACGTAATCAAAAGTTAAATATTTTTTAAGAAACCATCACTTAAGAGATGTATAATAAACAGCCTTTCAATGAACAATAAATAACAGAAAAAAAATTAATTAAAAAATTAAAAAGATAGACGTTATTTACTAACGTCATTTAGAATTTTTCTTATCATATATATAAAAAAAATTCCTCAAATTACCTCAGCCCTATTCATACTTCATTTCAATGATAATTTCGACCCAGTTATTATCTTCTTATCATAGAAACGTGAGAAATAATCGTATGGCACATTTTCAACGTAAATTTTTTTTTCTATATTTTTCTTTTCAACTTTACCTGAAAACTGGAAGATGTATTATGTGACTGTAATTTGTGTTATTCTATTAAACATAATTTTTGCTACAGGTAATGAAATTACTTTTAAATTTCATTATAAAAATTAACTCCTTTCCTTTTTTATTATAGTGATAATATTAATCAGATATTAATTATAATTGTATTAATTTTCAATTAATTTAAGTTACCAAATATAAATGTATATTTCTGAATTCTTCAACAGGCATTAAATTTAGCTATAAGGATAAACATTTTTCAATTCAACATTCATGTAATTAAAAAAAAAAATAAACAACACTTAAAGATTTAGTAGTTTGTATTTTTGCGCCTAAGAAAATTTATTTTCTGTTTCTTTTCATCATACTTTGAAATTTACCAATTTTAAAATTGATGTTTTGATGTTTGAATGCTATTTTTTTTTATTGTTTCATACTATTTTTAAATTCCAATCTGTTTATCATTTAAAAAATAATTTAACTCGAATTTTTAAAATTAAATTAAATTAATTTTATTTTTAAAAATAATTTTAAATTATAGTCTTCACAACAATTACCGTCAAATTTGTATTATTTCAGATGTAATTCATCATCACCCACTTGTTTTTTATTATCCATTCAATCCAGATAATTTTAATTTTCTTTGTTAACTTCAATAAAATCTTATATTTTGAAAACATTTTGATAAAAGATGTAAAAAATGCCCACATATTTCTGAAAAATAAATAAATATATAATTAATAAATAAATAAAAATAGCAATCTTTTCCTTGCCTTTAAAATCAATAGTTGCATATATCCAATGTGGAACGTTCTCTATGCAATATGAAATATAGAAGAAACAAGTAATTCCTAAAATATTAGAATAAACCAACCCATAATATTTTATATGTAGTTTCGACTACTATCGAAAAATACCCGTATGATTTCTAGATTGTTAATGATTACATTTATAATAAAGACAATATTTACATCCAAACTCAAGGAATTCCACAAGGAACAAAATATTCACTACTTCGAAAAAAATCACTGTCTTATTCACAAGCATTCTTTTAGGTATATGAACGACCTAATTCTATATAATTGTCTAAATTTTCATAAAATTTCTTAGAGCATTTATCCAATAGACGTTTTGTCTGACATAATAAAAGAATAATACAAACCAACTTCAAGCTTTTATCTTGATAACATTATTATTAAACATAACTTGCTACAAAACAATATTTTTGACAAAGGGAAATAATATTATTTCAAAGTCAATAGATTTGCATTCTTTCAACATGATATGTACACACAGGACAATTATCCTGAATGCCTTTTTCAATCTTGTCATGACAATTATTTTGAAGGTGTTACCGCTCTGTCCAATTGTCCTAGGAAAAATTGAAAAAGACTTTCAATTTTTTCCTTTATTTAACATATGGTTAATAACGTTTTTATGAGTTACCGCAAAAAAAGAAAATAATAATAAGTGGTATTACTTTAGTAATCAATATTTTTTTTTGTTGCATTTATAATTTGAAATTTAAAAGTTAATAAAACATTCTCCAAATTCAGCGGCTTCAAAAGAGGATGTCTGTTCTCTGGATCCAGATATAGGAGGATGCAGTGCATACAGTCAAAGATATTTCTTTAACCGTTTCACCGGCCAGTGTCACGAATTTGTTTTTGCAGGCTGTCTTGGAAATAACAATAACTTTGAAACTATAGAAGAATGCCAAGAATATTGCCAAGGTATGTGTTCTTCAGTTGGTTTCATTTTTTTTCAACCTGGGAGAAGCACTTATTCAACTATAACTATAATTGTAATGTAAAAGGGAGTCCCAAAAGTTTCTTTTATCTTATTGTAAATGATGGTCAAAGTTGTCTGATGAGTAATGCATTATTTTATGAACTAGGGGAGCATGGTCCAAACCCTATAAATGATGATAAATAAAAATTCTTATATATTTATGCCAGAAATAGGCATGATAGATATGTTGGCTTGAAAATCTTTTCTGTTGGAATCGAAGAGGGGCTTCTTCATCCACGGTTGAAATGGCTAAATATGAGTAGAGACTAGAGCTCTTTATAGTGCATCCTAGGTACCTGATGACCGAGTGGCTAGCGCTCTGGCACTCGGTACCACAGGTTTCTAGTTCAAATCCAAGCTGTGCCACGGCTGTTTGTAGTGATTTGGAATCCACTTTAAGTCGTAGGTCCCTGCCTCATATGATCGTATAGCCTCACAGAATCCAATCAGACTTATCCCACACATCATTCCCAAATTGTAAAGGGGAAACTCGACTCTAGGCACAGCTATGCGGTGTGGTGTAGTAGTAGTATAGTGCATTCTAAGTAAAACTGAATTTCCAACATATCTGCTGCCTTAGTGATAAAGGATCTCTGATCATATTGTTCAGCATTCGAAAACAACAACAATTTATGCTTATGATATTAAACGTTTACTTTCAAAGTGTCTGTGCACAACACTGATCCACATTACACTGAATTTGTACACAAAATAAATTATTTGATTTAGAACATTATTGACTGAAAACAAGAGTGGTTCCTTATCTATTGGTTATGGCGACTTTTCGTCTCAGATGGTAGTAAAAATTTTATATGTCCTGGATAATGTTGAATTTACCAATCTTCTAATGGTGAATTATTTCAGGTCAATCTCCGTCATTTGAAATCTTGATGCTTTATAAATTATGAATTGCATGGTGGTTACGAGATAGTTCATTATTAATAGAATTAGTTCATTAATTTCAGGAATTGATTACACAGTGTTGTTGTGTCTTTCAACATATCAATCAGAAAGCAAGAAAACATTTGTCCCTTGCGGCAACCTAAAGAAAAATGTAAAAAAAATAAAAACTATAAAAAAATTGTAATAGGATGGGGCGATATACAAGTTACATTTAGAATTTAATGTCAGAACAAAACGCGCTATAACAGAAAAAAAAAAACTAAAACTCATTTTCACTTTGAAATAAAATTGTCTTTGATCTCACTAAATGATCTTTTTCAAATAAGTTTACTTTAATTTTTCTTCTGAATTAATTTTTTTTAATAAATTGTTTAATAATTACTCAATTATTTTGAAAATAAGTATTATGTATAAAAAAGCTCGTGAAAGAAACTTCCCCAAACCAATACCCATATATTTTATGGGTAATAAATTAGTGCTATTCACTAAAAAGAAATTATGTATTAGTAACGATTGATATTTTAATGTCACAGTCCAATAAAAAAATATTAAAGTCCTAACTTGGCGAGCTTTTTCTTTATCTTCAGCGTGAAGTAAACTGCCGTTGTCATTCGAATTCCAGTTCATCGTTGTGCAAACATTCAACTTTTTCATCTATGACTCTGTCCAGATGAGGTGCATTATGGACGACAAAGGGTTTTCGCAAACCCAGTAAAAACCGGTTTGACAGTAATTCATATGCTTCGATCTCGCTTTGGCACTCCGTTTCTTCTGCACATCAAAGGGACCCTACTTACCACCAGCTGTCACTCACAGCCAGAGATAACGTAGGTTGCTTTTTGCAGTCAGACGGACATCTTCGGAGCGAAAGCCACTCTTCCTTTGTGCACTGTAGTCCGGACGGAACTTATAGCTCAATTGAATGAAGTATTCTAATGTCCATTCCGCAGGAACAATGAGGACAACAGCGGTTTATGGCCATAAGGCTTTCTCCTGCGCAAATAAAGGACATGCCCATTGCAAACGTATTATTTGAGGGACAAGGCTCCTGTTCATGCTAAAAATAATGAAATAAGCCCGAATGATCTGTGCTTTAAAGATGTAACAATTTTCTGAGAACTATTTCTAGATACAGTTAATTTAATGAGCTTGGAGTAATTTGTGATGTTGTGTGCCTTTGCCCGAGTTAAAATACTTTCAAAATAGGATGGATTTGACGCATTTATTTATTACTGTTATTTTTGAATTAAAATAATCTGTCATCCAAACATGAATGGAAAAGGATGACATAAAATGATGCTTAAATAGAAACATTGACTTTTCATAATATAAAGTTAAATGATATTATTTAATATTTATAGTAAGACTAAGAAATCAGAGACTTGTGAAGACCGTGGATTGATTATATCTATTGTAACATGATTGCAGATCACACACATAAAGTCCAGAAATTTATTTAAAACATATTTATTTCATTTGTTTATATATATGTATATATAATCAGAAATTAACTACAAAAAGTAATTAAAAGTAAATAATATCTGGTATTACACTCAGTTAACAAAGGTTTTTTTAAGTTGGGTTAGATTTTCAAGTGCAAAAACGATTAGTTTGCAAACGAAACTTATTGTTAGTGAAAATTTTTTTACAAATATATGTTGATCTAAATAGATTTATGATTTTTCAAATATTATCTTGATACGAACATGAGTATTTTATTTATTACAATTTTAAAATGAAACAAGTTATTTTTAATAAATATGGTAGGAAAAAAAGTGGCTAAATTAGATAGAGATTCTGACTTCAGTCTTGCCAGTTATTAACAAAGGTTCCTGTTCTTTATGTTGATCTACAGCTGTTTTCGTAGAAAAAGGGTATCGATTCTTACATTTTCATTGTGTTGAAGGAAATAGACATTGCCTTCTTAGAGGACTTTGTATGGGTAACTGCCTCTACCCATTTACTTGTAGGATGAGATACAACCGGCAAACAATCCACCAAGCAACCTGATTATCAATGCGAGACTCTTTTACACGTTGTCGCAATCTCTTTCAAATATTCTCTCTATATATAAAAACATATTTTATATATATATGAAAACAGCTGCTGTAAAATATTCCGCCATCGAATTTGAACTTGTGCCCTTCTGCATGTTAGTTGCTCACGTTACCATGGGCCCACCAGTCGAGATCTGAGCAGTATTAGAAACAAAGAAACCCCATCTGTGTTTATTTGAAAATAAAAAAACAAACATATAAAATGTTATTAATTTAAAGATATTTTTTATGCTTAAATGTACGTAAAAAGACACAATATAAGATATCCACCATGGCAAATAAGCAAACTGTTGTATCAAAATAAACTTTGATTACTTTTCGAGAAGAGTTTTTTAAAACATTATCAATCAGTTAAGGATTTTATAATATAAGAAATATAATATGATATTTAGATGAAATAATATGATTCATTATTTTTATGTTATATATTTAAAGTTAAAATATAAATAAAATAAATACTTCGAAATCTCAACCTAAAGAAATTTACAATTTTATGTTTGACAGTATTCGTGGCAGTGTTAGGTCATATGAGTCCGTTGGAAACATGTTGGATAGCCCTGTCATGGATTTTGAAAGATCATACTTATTTAATGGTAACAACAAGATTGTTTTGGTGAGTGGAGGAGTATTAGAAGAGAAAATAATTTGTGAACATTTTTTTTTTTATGTAATAGAAGCTCTACATATATAAAATGCTTTAAGAGATAGCTTTAAGATATGCTAATGACAATGCTTATTGGCTGAAATTTTTTCCAAGGAATATTTTTGTAACCACTATTTTTATTTTATTTTAGCCGAATTCTTTAAAATAAAGTATTTACGATATTTAATGCAGCCAAAAGAGTCAATTTCTAATCTTCTTTTACTTAGTCAGAGTGGTTACTAAAGGTATAAAAGTAATAGCTTGTAACTTAGATAACTATAAATGATTAGTTTTAAAATTCAGTTGCATTAAAGAGTATAAATCCTCAAGTTTCTCTGATGGTTGACATTGTGAGCTCTATTAGTGGCTTAAATGTTATTAATCTCTTACCGAATGATGAACATTTATTAAGACATAAAATGCAGATATATATACTGTTACAAATCTTTCGAATTGTGAACATTTTGCTTTTCCACAATCATTTAAATGATACCCGAAGCAACAAAGTCCAAAGATATTATATACGGAGATCTGGAAGATCAGGCAGTGGGGCGTCTTCTTGCTATTTAACATCCAGGAAATTTTTAATAAAAAAATTGGGAACATTTGCAAGAAAATGTGGCGGAGTGCAGGGAAACAATATTTAGAGCAATTTATGAGACAACAAAGTACATATATCCTGCCACTGCTAGTTCTGCCAAAAAAAAGTAATTTAATTTTTCATCTAAGCACATTTAAATTTTGATATATCCCTTTTAATTTTTGTAAATATGCGCAAGTATTCATTGCCTGAAATCGAGGTAATCATGTTCTTTAATGTGGAATGTAGATTTATCATTAAATAACACATGTACAGGGAATATGTGTCGTTTTAAAAATGGTGTAACGTTTCTGCAGCAGAGGATATTAACTGGTGTGCTGATTTGAAACATTTGATCCCATATTAATCTGACCCTTAAAAAAAAAAAAAAATCAATTTTCTCACCGTGACTTTAAAAGAAAAGACCCTCTATTTCCTTTTACGATCAGTTGTCTCTCGAAAGATTGTGATGATGTGTTACCAAAAGCCCACCCCAGGCCGAGCGGTAATTTTGGTTCCCTGAAGTATGACCTTCGATTCAAAGTGCAGAAAATCGATTAAAGAGGTGCCCGAAACTTTCGCACTGAAGTCTGTGCGCAGGTTTCACCTAATGTCAATATAGGAAACCACACACATTTCTATGTCCGTCAAAATTGCGACACACCGATTTGTTATGAAACTCACATGGTTTTAAGTAGGAATCTGTAAATAAATAAATAATAATAATAAAAACATTTTTAGAACACATGCGCGAGTTTGGCAAGACACATGGAACATTTCTTTATCACCGTCATAACAGTTTCTTAACCAATGATATGATGGTTTCTCAGTAAAAATAATTACTGACCTGAATGGCCGAGTGTCTAGCGCTCTGGCGCTTGGTGCCACAGGTTTCGGGTTCGAATCCCGGCGGTGCCATGGATGTTTGTAGTGGTTCGGAATCCACTTTAAGCCGTAGGTCCCGGTCTTCTATGACTGTAAGAGCGCCACGGAGCAAAAGTCAGGCTTCTACCTACGGGTGCAACAGAAGCTGCTTCCTTCCCCTTCAATCATGAGTCCATATGGGCTCGTGGGCTTGGTCAGCCAAGTGGGATAAGAAACAACAAACAAAATAACAACGCTTTTTATACATCTCTGACACCTTGTATATTAATTTAAATATGCATATTTTATTAATAAGATGCATCTTATTATATTAATTTAAATATGTATCTCATTTTTATTTCATCATTATAGGTTTCGAATTAGATAAAAGTTGCGATAAAACCAAAGATAAAGGACCTTGTGAAGGTTACATCTGGAGGTACTTCTACGACAACGATCTGGGAGAATGCAGAAGTTTCGTTTATGGAGGATGCAGAGGAAACACGAACAATTTTTCTACAAAGGAAGAATGTGTAGAAACTTGTATTCCTGCAGTAGTTTAAGAAGAATTATGATGTATATTTAATAAAATTTTTGTAGACGCAACCAGAAATTTGTCTTTAATTAATTAAATGTTTATGGATTCATTAATTTCCTTTTTTAATATAACAATACAGTATTACATTATTGAACTTGATGAATATTTTTGTCGCAATTTATTTTTTTCTTTACATTCATGATATTTTTCACTCTTTATGGTTCTGTAAAATTTACAATTAAAATTGAAGTTTTAGTTATTTATATTATAAGTTTTATAACCTTTCATTGAATTTTCATTGAAGACAAGAATTTTGTTAAATCATAATATGATATAAAATTAAAATATTTCAATCGTGATATAAATGTGATATGAAATTGAATTTGAACTGAATAAATTCAATGTATATTCTTTTGATGTAAAAATTCCTCTTAAACTGATATATATTTTTTACATAGATTTTTTTATTGGCCCCAAACGATCGCTATGTCAAGAATTGCAAAAAGTCGAAGTGCATTAACAGATATTCGTAGTTGATAATCGCATTGTTTATTTTTAATTTCCTTTTAAATACTACTAATTTAAATAAAATAACTCATATAATCTTCATTTCAATCCTTTAAAAACCATCATCACCCTTGTTATTCTCATTTACTTATGATATAAAAAAAAAGAGTTGAAAAGTCAGTAGAAAATTATCACAATTTTTATTCTGATTTACCTAGAACATAAATAACACATGAAAACATTGGAATGAATGCTCATCTACAAAATTATCACCTAAAAAAAGGATTTCGGAATCACATTGTCTTCCAGTTAGTATATAAAATTCTGGAATTTTTTCATCCATTGAATTCTTTCATTCTCCAAGCAATAAAGTAAGAAATTTCTCAATAATGAGCATATTTGATTTAGATACAAGTAAAATTTTTTTTTGGGAAAAAATATTATAAATACTTCCAAGATGATTCTATTATCTAAAAAGGTTTGGTTTTGGATAATTTATTTCATGGGAGATATATATTAGGTGAACTGGAAAGTAATGTCGGTTTTCTACATTAAATTCAAACATATTTTTTTTAATTTTTAACTAAAAATGTAATCATCCTCGTTATCAACAACCTTTTGCCATCTAGTGTGTAAATTTTCAACGCTGGTTCTATAAAAATCAATTGATTTTTGATTAAAATATCTGAAGATGGTATTTTGGACATCATATGAATTTTCAATTTTTTTGCCACTTAGAAAATGTTGTAGCGATCGGAATAAATGAAAATCCGATGAAGCAATATCGGGCGACTATGGTGGGTGAGGCAATACCTCCCGTCCCAGTTCATTAATTTTTTACATTGTTCGTCTTGCGCAGTGTGGTACTGCATTATCGTGTTGCAGAATAACACATTTTCCATTGACAATCGCTTTTCACTTTTCAATTAAAGATTGATTTAGTCTATCCAATTGTTCCCAATAAAAGTCTGCATTCATAGCTTATCCAGGTTTCAGCACTTCAAAATGAACAACCCAGCAAATACCCCACCAAACACACAAAAGATCTTTATTGGGATGTAAAGCTGATTATTCGGTGAGAGTCATTGTCTTTTGCGTTTTGGATTAACATAGAGGACCCTCTTTTCATCTTCAGTGATAAAAATAAAAAAACGGTTATATATTGCGCCGCTGGAGCAATAAGTTGCATGTGGTGGATCGATTAGCTTTGTTTTCTTCAGGCAGATTATGCGGGACCCAAACACCTGCTCTGCTTACTATACCAATTTGTTGCAAATGTTCTTGGAGTTCGACCAAGGTTGGTTAAGAGTGTTCGACATTTCCTTGATCGTCTGACACGGATTTTCTTCCACTTCCGCCCTTAACATTTCATTGTCTAAAGTTGTTGGTCTTCCTGATCGGCAGGAGTCGGAAAAATCGAAATTACGATTAAAAATCGTTTTGAAAAGTTAGAAAACGAACGTCTAATGCGTTTGAATAAAATTGAAAATGTTTTTGGTAGCAACCGTTGCGTTACTACCCTAGTGAAACTTAAAAAGCATACAATACCGGATATGTATCTCTTCTGATATTTGGCTGGCCATTTCACCATCAATTGCAAAAAGAAATATAAGATTTTATTATTTACTAGTAAATAAGTCACTCTAACCTTACAATGACTTTGGCACGACTTTGAAGTACACAATGAGCTGATAAATGACTAACGGATATAGACATGTGTAGAAACGACATTACTTTCCGGTCCCCCTAATATGTTGGCTACTGTAAAATTATGCATAATACTGTGAAAATACTTGATAAGAAAATTATTGTAACACTATTTAATTTAAAATATATCTATTTTTCGAAAGCTAGCCTGATAATTCATTTGGTGTTTTCAAAATTTTGATAAATACATGAATTTAATAATCCCTCTCAAACAAATAATGATAAACAATATAGTAAATAAATAAAAAATTAAAAAAAAAAATAATTAAGTTAATTGTATTTATTAAAAAACAATGCAAATTCATTTGAACTGAGCAGATTAATTTAGTTAAGCAACTTTTACTTAAAAATACTTCTCTTAAACCAAAAAGATAAAACCATTTCTTTGGCAAAATTTAAAAAAAAATGACTAATGAGAGTTTAGTTAAAATGATTTCGTTTAATAATTAAAATAAGGCAGTTAGTAGTACGAAATATAATCATTTTTTTTTTTTTTTAGTTTTAAATTTTTTCTTTAAATATTATGAAAACGACAAGCTAAAAAATTTAGATATTTTAGTGTGTAATTAGATGAATTTACTTTATTTTTAAATGCAACACGCCCTAAAATATTTTTACAAATGTATTGGGAAACCACAAAAAAAAAAAAGCATCATCAGTTGTAAATGTATGAAGCAATATTTTCCACAGATTAGTACGTTTTAATTTAAGCAGTTCCGCTTACTGTTAAAAGAAAAAAATTTATTTTTATGTCGAATATTCATAAATGTTGACTTAAAAAAAATTTATTAAAATTACGTAAATAAAAGTTATTAAATTACGTAACTAAAAAAGTTATAAAGGTGACTAATATGCGAATTTAAAAAAAGAATTACATAAATCTGTTGAAAAGTATTAAAAATAAATATTCTTATGAAAATAATGTATTAATGATTAAAGGATTCATGGATTTGTGGATTAAAGCTATTTCTGTATTTCCTTTTCAAAAGATTTTTATTCCAGAAGCGATGGTCAATGTTGTTGGACAAATGTAAAAAGGTATTTATTTTTTAAATTATATTAAATTTACTTTTAATTTGCTTTAGATGATAAAAAAAAAAAATCTTACATTAAAACAACTTTAAGTAAAGGAAATTAATTATGAATAAAGTAGACAAGTATTTTTTTGTGCTGTGTCTCACTTAAGCCCTATTAAAATTTCGCGTGCTCTCTATGTAATATTTGCATAGTTTTTAATATTCATAAAATAAATTGTTCACTGAAGAAATTTAAATGATAGGTTTTAGCAAGAAATTACTAGTAAATTGAAGAAATGTAGTAAGTAAATTGCCAAAACTTATAATGTAGAATTTAAATTCAAGTAAGAAGTAATTTTAATGAAATATTTGTCTACACTACTTTAATTATCTATGATTATTTATTTAAATTTAGTGAGATCCTTACGTTTGTTGCTTGCTTCAAGAGATTTTATGTTAGGTTCAAATTCGATTAGTTTTAGTCTCAAGTCTCCCCTTTGCATCTTTTTTAGAGGCAAATCATTTATGGCATTAAATCCACATTCAATTAAATATTAAGATAAATAAATGAATAGTTTAAAAAAAACTAAAAAAACACGCTTTTAGAGTTAATCAAACAAAAAAGTAAAAAATAATTTAACATAAGAATAAAATGACTGACGAGAAAATGAATGTCACTGTTCTAAAAGCGTGGGGGGCTTTGTATGACATTTTTAAACTAACTCTGCATTTCGGAATGAAACTAGTGAAAAATTATAACGATTGATATCGAGCACCCCACGCTTTTAGAACAGTGACATTCATTTTCTCGTCAGTCATTTTATTCTTATGTTAAATTATTTTTTACTTTTTTGTTTGATTAACTCTAAAAGCGTGTTTTTTAGTTTTTTTTAAACTATTCATTTATTTATTACTTTTTAGTTTGATTAACTCTAAAGGTGTGGTTTTTTTAGTTTTTTTTAAACTATTAATTAATTTTTTACTTTTTAGTTTGATTAACTCAAAAACTTGTTTTTTAGTGTTTTTAAACTATAATATTTAAATGAGGTACCGGTATGGAAGAGTGGAACTATAGTTCTTACAATAATGTAATTGTGAATAAAACAAAGGCTATCGCTTAAAGTAGGGCAAAATCGAGCCCAAAGAGTCAGTTACAAGCAAACATACAGGTGAAACTAATATAAAAGCGTATTAAAAAGAATCACCTGTTTTCTTTCTGAAAGATGCCTGTAAATGTTTCTTTGCAGCTTAAATAGTGTATATGAGGAGAAACAGATCTCCAGGGGAAAATGTCAGTTACATACAAACATACATACATACAAACATACAGGTGAAACTAATAAAAGCGTATTAAAAAAGGTAACAATAGTTTCCTTGCTCATTTGGTGGAATTTAGCTAATTGATTTCTGTTTCCTCGCAAAGCAATACCACCATTATTTTTATACTAGTTAAAGATTTAACGTACTCTTCATTTTGTATTTGATACTGTATATTTGAAATAGTAGGCAAATCTCGTAACATTGACCGCATCATAGAAGTTGGAAAATTAATTTGTTTCTAATCAGAAAACCTTTCTTTTATATCAACCAATAAGATTTTCAGATGATCGACAATAACAAGCACAGCCACGTCACATTTTTGGAGCTAATGAAGTTTTTTAAAATTAAAGGTAATAAAACCAATTATCTTCGTTTTTGTATCTACACGAGTTTTATTTGCTCTATGAAATGGATTATTTAATATATTCTGTTTTTTAATGATATCGGTTAAAAAAATTCACAAATGCTTTACCATAGACAATTAACAGATACTTCACTTCAGGTATGTCGCTTAAAAAGATCACTACAAGTATCAAATAGTTCCACTAATCTTTTCAAGCAGTTCCCTTTCGAGAGCCATCTTACTTGTGAAGTAAATAGCATAGTCTCACATGGTCTACATTTGTGCTTCGCAAAATAATTAGAAGAAATACCCACATTTGGCATTTGGTATTGGCTTTAATAACATTGATACACTTTATAATTTAATTTAGTGCTTCATTTAAATATAAAATAAGCAATATTTTTCCTGTCCATCATATTAGGAGCACCATCTTCAGCACAAGATGTTATATTTGTATTGATATATTATTGACATCTAAGTAGTTTTAAATTTTTTTATATATGCTTCTGAAGGTAGGGGTGATGCCTAATGATAATCAACATTTCTTCAGCAAAAACTCCATTATCAAAATCTCTTATGCAAGTTGTCAATACGGTATCAGGGCTTCTCAAAGTTGAATCATACTGAGTTGCACTGAGAATTTTCTTGTTTTCAGCTTTTCTACAAGTTGCATTGAGTTGACAAGGATGAAATTTGTAGTTAATAATATTGCCAACTTCAACAGTTTATTATTTGAGATTAGCTTAATATTTTACCAACCTGTGTTTTTTTATGTTGTTGTTGGAAAGTTATGCATATGAATTCTTTAAAAAAATCATTTTAAACTCTAATAATATAAAAAATTTTGTTAAATAATTAATTTTTTTGAAAAGGGTACTGTCTAATATTTGTACTATCATAAAGTATGAGTTCTTACGTAGAACTACAATATCGAAACAACTTGAAACATTAGTGCATTTGGCTTTAGTGTTACTACATAGTAAACTGTATCAAATTGGTTCGCCAAATTTCGTACCGGAATTTTGACGTTACGAGGACAGCAGTAGACAGAAACAGAACTCAGGTATTTTGATCTCAACGATGATGAATTAAAATCATTGTTGAGTCTGACCCATCACATACTAGTACTAGTTGCTATATACTGTATACTAGTTGCACAAGGAATCACTAGGCCACAAAAAAAGGATATTGCTGCTTTGAGCTTCGAGCTGAACATTCCCAATCTGAATATAAAATGACTTGGAAGGAAACTCCACCCCAACCCCCGCCACTTCATGTTACATTTATGGGAAATCATTTTTCAAGGAATCACTAGAGTGGTATATATCGTACATATTTATCGAAAACAAATAATATATAAAAAAAATTTTTAAAGTCAATTCCTACTTTTTTTTCACAATATTTCAGAAATTCCTTTATAAATAATTTTTATTCATTTTTTTAAGTTTATCTGGCGCCATCTATTGCTAGATATATGCAACTTAAATCTAAAAAAACTAAAATTATTTAATTAAACTCATGTTTGTGAAAATTGCAACACCATGAAGGACTTACGTGAGTGAGCTGAAATTTTTAGGAATTGCAAATTGGCGCATGATATGCAAATGATTGGAATTTCAAATCCGCAGCGCATGCGTATGCTGAGCAGCGCCTTCTGAACGGCGTATGGATCCGAATAAATAGACTGCTGTAACGAGGCGTGTATGGTTATCTGCTAATGGTAAACGTTAGCTCAATCGTTACGTATGCCTCTTCGACGAAAGAGAGCGATATTTGAACAACTTACAGAATTTGAACGGGGGAGAATCATCGGCCTT
Organism: Caerostris darwini; assembly: GCA_021605075.1. Lineage (NCBI taxonomy): Eukaryota > Metazoa > Arthropoda > Arachnida > Araneae > Araneidae > Caerostris > Caerostris darwini. Next base: position 154,754 of record BPLQ01003767.1, on the reverse strand, counting down.
CGTGAAGCTGGATTGTCTTATCATGCAGTAGCCGCTCGTATGCAGCGTAACAGCAGCACAGTGATGCGACTTTGGAACGCCACAGTGGACCAACACCCGGAGTTATGGTCTGGGGTGCCATAGCATATCATGGACGATCTCAATTGCTAAGAATTGTGGACAATCTGAACAGCAACCGGTACATCAGTGAAGTTCTACAGCCCCAAGCTGTTCCCTTCCTTCAAAGCTTGCCAGGCGCTGTATTTCAACAGGACAATACCCGCCCTCATATCGCTAGGACTGTTCAATCCTTCTTTGCAACGCGGCAGGTACAGCTTCTTCCTTGGCCTGCATATTCCCCGGATATGTCGCCGATTGAACATGTGTGGGATTTCGTTGGTCGGCGTCTCGCTCGTGATCTTCGTTCTGTTGCTTCTGCAGACGAACTTTGGGTGCGCATACAAACAATATGGAATGCTCTTCCTCAGGCAGACATTCAAAATTTGTTTGACTCCATGCCACGTCGTGTAGCAGCACTTATTGCGGCGCGTGTTATTGTATTCCGATCTCTTGTTATTGTTTGTTTGCTTTGAACATTTAATCATTTATTTGTACCACTACCACTCAACTGTGTAGTAAATTTCATTCAATTATGACGATTCCTTCATGGTGTTGCAATTTTCACAAACATGAGTTTAAATTTAATTACTGAATTAGTATTTGAAAAAACTGTATTAACATTAGAAAAAGATATATATAGGGAGAGTGTGAGCTAATAGAAGGAATTGAAAAAGGGTTATTCTTTTGTGTCAGAAAATTTGTGTGATTATTGTCAAAGCATAATTAACAATAAAACCTAGAAAATGCAAATGACTTTGTATAAATATTATTACATTTAAACATTCATTTTTTTTCTAAAATATCATAATCAATAAACATTTTCTTTTAGAGAATTCCTTTGAAAAGAAAACATGAAATGGGTAATTTTAGTGACACTTCAATTGTATTCTATTTTTGCGGTGGGTTCTACGGAGGACGAAGGTCAGTAAACATTTTAGAGATAATTCTTTCCTTGCTATATTTACAAAAAAAGATTAAAACGTATAGCTAATTTATGACGGAAACAATTAATGTTAACTTCTTTTTTAGTGTATTTTCTACAAGAAATATTTAGCGTAAAATATGTTGATAAATAAATTGGAAATTCTACTTATGTTAAAAATAGTATAAGTTTCAGGAAATAAGCATTTTAGAAAAAGATTGATTCTTATAAAATTCTGAATGACAATGCTGACCAAATCGATTTTATTCAATAACAGGCATCTATCCTATGTGCATACTCTACACTCTAAGCCTGTTCAGTATCGTCAGCCATCGTCTGCTTTATTACCGAAGATTAAAAACTCAAGGCGTAGAGCACCAGTAAATCATAAGCACGTTCTTCTGTTGTGTTTGCTCTTTCCTATGAGCATGCGCGATAGGGAGAAAAAGCTTTCCTACGGTAACTCGTACGGTATGTTTAATATCTCATGTTTTTACCGTCGCATTCAATTTGATTTTCATTTATCTTCTTGAAATCAGTCTTCGGAAGAATCTCTAAAATACGATTTTTCAACAATAGGAAATCTGGATTTGTTTTGTGGGGGATTTTTTTTTTGTTTTGGGATTGTTTGGATTTGTTTTGGAAGTTCGATAATTTATCTTCCTTGTAAAGCCATGTCTACAATTCAACACGTGAGCTGTGAATCGACACTCGCAAAACACTCTTTCCGAACTTTTAGTACGACATAAATAAATTATAGTTTAAAAAAACACGCTTTTAGAGTTAATCAAACTAAAAAGTAAAATATAAATTATAGTTTAAAAGCACTGAAAATCACGCTTTTAGAGTTAATCAAACTAAAAAGTGAAAAATAATTGTTAACATAAAAATAAAATTACTGACTAGAAAATTAGTGTCACTGTTCTAAAAAGGTGGGGTGCTCGATATCAACCGTTATAATTTTTCACTAGTTTCATTCCGAAATGCAGAGTTAGTTTTAAAATGTCATACAAAGCACCCCACGCTTTTAGAACAGTGACATTAATTTTCTCGTCAGTCATTTTATTCTTACGTTAAGAATTATTTTTTACTTTTTGGTTTGATTAACTCTAAAATCGTGTTTTTAAACTATAATTTATTTTTTACTTTTATTAACTCTAAAATCGTGTCTATAAACTATAATTTATTTTTTACTTTTTAGTTTGATTAACTCTAAAAGCGAGTTTATTAGTTTTTTTAAACTATAATATTTAAATGAGGTCCCGGTAAGGAGGACTGGAACTTTAGTTCTTACAATAATTTAATTGTGAGTAAAACGAAGGTTAAATGCGAACATGTCGAGTCAGCCAGGATTCGAACAGTGTATATCCTGATCCTTAGTAGAACTCGTTATCCGTTGTGCCACAGTCCCACGTAGGTTTGAATGTCTTAGGTACTTTCATTCTACATGGGTTAAATTGCTTTTCATAAGTTAAAATAAAATCACTATTCTTGGCGATAATAATCATGATGAGATAATAAACATATCAAAATATTTTATTGTCGTTGGTCCTTGATAAGTCTACAACGTTTAAATTAAATCTGATAGCTTAAAGTAGGGCAAAATCGAGCCCAAAGAATCAGTTACAAACAAACATACAGGTGAAACTAATAAAAGCGTATTAAAAACAAACCTCTTTATTTCTCCCTCATCATATTTCGGAAAACAGTAAATCCTTTGAATACTTCACTAAAAAACCAATATTATCTAAATAGGAAATTTTGTTTTTCTTAGAGTTGGGAAACTTTACTTTGGGTATTCCGTCCATATTGAGTAGCTCATGCATTTAAACATGGGCAGGATGCAAGATTCATCGGTACAAATAAAAGTTTTTATTTGTGATGTCTTGCTAAAAGTGAGTGCCTACTAGATAATAAAATACCTACATGGTGAAGAGGCAACCAAAGATCAACCATTCAGATCTCCTACTGGCTATCTTTCATCGATGAGGGATTTTAGTACGTGAGATTTTAGTACTTAATATGTGAGGTGGCTGATTTGCTTTCTACAGGCAAAAGGGCTTAGTGCTGAAAAATTTATCGATAATTATCGAGCATCCCTTTAGAGACCAGCCTTAATGCAGCATTATGCAATTGTCCTTCTTCATAATGTCCTACGGAAATTGTTTGTTTCGCTTGAACAATTTAAACGCCTCACCCAATGAATTCCACGCATTTTTCTTAAGCTGAACAGCTGAAAAAGTCCTCTAATTATCAATAATGGACTTACAAAATACACAGGAAGTAAAATTCCAAGAATATGATATAAGAAAGCTTATGCCGTGGTATTATAAGTATTTAAAAGCGAATGAAAAAAATTCTGTTTATATACGTATGTGAAATCATTACTGAAATTTGCTTATATTCTTTTGTTTATTTTATCTTTTGTTTATTTCTTTCTTTATTTTTTTTTTTCTTTTGTTTTGTGTAGCTTATCATTTTAAAGACGCTTCATGTTTTATTAATTCAACGTAATTCAATGTCTGATTATCGTAAACCAATTTCTAATAACTTTTTACATTTTACTTTTCAGAAGGACACAATTGCTATTCGCTACTTTCTTATGGACATTGTTCAGCAAGCATGTCAATGTGGTATTACGAAACCTTGGACAACACTTGCAGAAATTTTATGTACAGTGGTTGTGGTGGAAATGGCAATCGATTTAATTCATCTGATGAATGCTACAAGGTTTGTCGAACAGAATCTCATCAAGCAGTTCCCTGACATAGATGTTAATGAAGAAGATATAGAATTAGCTGTTTTAGGGGATGTTTCTCCAAATACTTTTACCACAAAAATTGAGAGAATTTGGGAAGATGGGGAAAAGGACAAATATCGAAATAACACCGAAAAACAGAGTGAAAGTAATACAGTAAAGAAAAATAAGGAAGAATATATTAGGACGAGCAACAAAAGAAATAACATAACTGAAGAAAAAAATGAACCTGAGCAAAACGATGGAATAACAACAATTGAAATTAAAGAAAGGGAAAATAATAATGAGAAGAATAATAATGAAAAGCAAGAAAGAGAAAGAACCAATAGAATGAATAACAAAAGGAATGAAAGCATAGAAGAAGAAGATAATACAACGGGTAGAATAAAAGATAATGAAAGGCAAAGAGGAAAAAATAAGAATGATAGAAAAAACAGTGAAAGAGGAAGAACGACAAAGTATGAAAGAGAAGGAGACAGAAAGACAGAAAAAGATGAAAGAAAAGACAGTAAAAGTGACAGAACAAAAGAGTATGAAATGAAACACGAAGAGAATGACAGAACGAAAGGAGAAAATGAAAGGAGATATATAGCAGCAGAAGGAGTAATGGAACCTAAAAAGAATGGCAGCACAACAGAAAATAGGAGGAATCAAAATGGTAGAATGAAAGAAAATGAAAGACGAACAGAAATTAACAGCATTAGGAAAGAAGTGAAAGAAAGTGATAGGAATAGAAACCACAGCGATTGGGAAGGCACAAAAGAGGGAAATGACGAAGAAAAAAAGAGAAATGCAGGCCGAAAAAAGAAAAATAGAAAAAATAGCGAAAGATTTCTTTAAAATAGCAGCAGAGTACAAAGATAGAATAGAGCACCACGAAAGAATAGAACATCGAAGAATGAAAGGAAATAAAGAGCAGAAACGCTTAAAAAATAACAAAAGTGAATGGAAACAAATTGATAGAAGACGGAACACCATGAAGAATATTAGAAAATTAACTGCAACAATAAAAACGAATAAAAAAAGCACAAATGACGGAGAAAGAAAAGTGATTAAACCCCAAGAAACAGATGAAATCCTATATACAGTAACAATACCACAACAAGACGATTTTTATATTCTTATTCGACAGTTTATACAAAAATAAACAAATAATATAAAAAAAAATTTTTAAAGTCAATTCCTATTTTTTTTCTCACTCTTTTGCAGAAAGTCCTTTATAAATAATTTTCATTCATTTTTTTAAGTTTATCTGGCGCCATCTATTGGTAGATATATGCAACTTAAATCTAAAAAAAAAAATAATCAAATTAATTAATTAAATTTAATTAATGAATTATATGAAAAATCTGTATTAACATCAAGTGTCATCCACTACAAGTTAAAAAAAAATGTATTTGAATGTATGTGGATGAATAAAAAGTATTTTATTAACGATTGAAAATTGGAACAATATATATTGTATATATATAGGGAGAGTGTAAGTTAATAGAAGGAATTGAAAAAAGGATATCTCTTGTAATGTTACGCAATCCAAATAATGTGAAAGATTCACAATGAAATGCCAGTAAGGATGAATTATTCAAATGGTTGTTAGGTAAAAAGTAGGAATCACTAAAAAAAAAAAAAAAAAAAAAAAAAAATCCCACGATATTTATGTTTTTTTGGATAATTTCGGATATAAAATCAAGTCACTTAATGCTTTTTTTTATAAAGCCTGTATTATTTAGTTTATATTTGTATGCCTAGTATTGTGTTCCAATAATATAATAAAGCAATATTAGCCTAAATGTCATTTATATTTCTTTTAATACATTATATTTTAACCAATAACATCTTTGTAGTTGATTTATTTAATCTTATTATTTTTAAAAAATATTTGTTGAAAACCTTATACTTCATTTAAATATTTATATAAGAAAAATAGCTTCCTTGTGCCTATGAAATGCACTTATAGTAAGTATAGCAGCAATTAGCAAACTATAATAATATGTAACAACAAACAAAAGCTAATAATAACAAACAAGAATAATAACAAAACTAGAATAACGAACAAATGATAGTTATTTTTAGACATGTATTTTTTAAATAATATCAATTGTTTAAAATCTTAAATAACAACGCTTTAAATTGTATACATTTTAAATTTATTAAAACTGAGAATTTAAGACTTTTGCTCATTTAAATAATTTTAAAAATATGTATTGTATAAATCTGAATTTTATTTTCAAGAATATGAACTATGCTTAATCAAAAGAACAACAACGAATATTCAAGATAAATAAAAAATAAGAATGGATTGATTTGTAGATAATTTGTTTATTTTTATATTCGTAAAATAAGAAAATGTATTAAAATAATGATATATATTTGAAGAAGTATTTTTACCTAAAACCAAACTTTTCATGTTTTATTTTATAAAAATTAACAATAATAAAGATAAGATAATTAAACAAAAATAAAAATATTCGTGAAATGAATTATTAATTATTTTTTTTAAAAAAATTGCACTGAAATTAGTCTTTTAAAAAATTTTCTGAGATTCAAATTTAAAAAAAAAATATTAAACATTTAGCAGAAGTGTTTGATTGTAAAGAAGAATTTTTATCAAATATTATTGAATGTGGTACAAATTATTGGAATCTAATACAGTGCTATACATTTAATTATTGAATGATTATTATAATTCATAAATTTTGGAACTATTCCTTAGTTAATTTAATTTCTTTTCTGCAAAACCGAGAAATAAAAAAATAAAAAAAACAGCAAAATAATATATTCTATGCAAGAAATATCTTTAATCTACATAAAATAATAGCTAAATTTTATAAAAAAATTGTGTAAATAAAAATAAAATGTGTATTGGCAAAAACTTGTAATAATATAAAGCTTAAAAAAAATATAATTTAAAAGTAAAATTAAAACTTTCGTTATTGATGAATTAGAAATTTTTGTGATTTTTTTTCTTTTGCTTAATTATTTTTGCACAATTCAAAAACACATACACACACACACAGAAAAACATAAATAAATAAAATTTTGCGAACCAATTAAAAACTCAAAATATTTATTTATTGTTATTCTTTGGAATAAATGTTAATAGTATTAGAATTTGCTTTACATATTTCTTCCACATAGTCTTTTTTGTTCACAATTATCTGAAAAAGTATACAAAAATTAGGGCATTACATAATTTCTTAACAAAGATACATACACTCAAGAGCCAAAACATTATAACCGCCCCTACATTTTGCAATGAACTCGCCTGGATGACGTGGAAGGCACGTGATGAGGTGGAAGTGGTATTTAACTGGTATTAAGAGGTGGTATTAATCCATGCCAAGGAGGATAGAAGCTGTGTTGCGCGCCAAAGGTGGGCCAACTCGTTATTGACAGGTGGCCATAATGTTTTGGCTCTTGAGTGTAGATTTGATGTCATAAGAAGCAATTTTTCAAGCAAATATCCTAATATAACGTGTTTAAAAATTGCCAAATTTCATACAAATAAATTAATTGCAAAAAACTGTTTCATATTTTATATTAAATTCTATTTTTTATTAAGCTTAATATCCTACTATTTACTATTTTTAATCCTACTTCTCTTCAATATATGTACATACAGAATTTTTCAAAAATATTATCCGAAATTTAAAAAGTGGGGAAGGACACAAAAATGCTTTTCATATAAGAATATTTATCAAAATTATAGTTGTTGTTATGTTATTATTATATTTGTTTGGGGATAGTTTTGTTTAAGCCAGGGGTCTCCAAACTTTCCAGCCTTAGGGCCATACTGTTTACTCCAGTAAGTACCAAGGGCCAAAACCTCTTTAATTTTTCTGCCATTATCTATAATTTCTAGACTAGTCGCCAAGTACGCGCTCTGAACGAGCATACGCTTGCTAACTACAAACTACTGTCAGTGAAAAATCACAATTACATAAATCTCATTAGTATCTTTTTACAAGTGGATACCCCGAGGTTTCATTCGCGTTAATTTAGCTTTTCCATTGCTGAGGGATTTTCAGGATAGAAATCATATGTTTGATTCAGGAGATATACATTCCAAACATCGATATGCATACATATGTGATATTCTTTACCCCAACATAATTACCTAGGGTAACCGCGGGATATTCAACAGTTTATAATGTAAGTGGGATTCATTTAATTTATTTGTTAGTTGTTATGTTTAAGTTAAATATTTTGCTTATTATGCTTGTCATTAAGCTTCACCTAGCAAGTCAATAAAGCCGAGTTATTATATTTCTGTGTTTTTTTTATCCAACTTATTACAACAACAATAAGCTATTCGCTATCGCTGGCCGGATTGATGACACTGGCGGGCCGGATTTGGCCCGCTGGCCGTAGTTTGGAGACCCCTGGTTTAAGTTATTCCATAATATTGTCACCTTCCATTCGGAGTTTCAAAACCACACATGCAACACTTCTCAAATTCAGTGCTCGGAGTGGGATTGAAATTGTTGTCGGATTACTGCTACAATGGAGTTGAAACTGTTAACAGCAAATATGATGTTCAATGGAATAATGCAAGATAATGCTGTTTATTCAGATAATTTCGAAATATATATACATATATTTATATTTTCACTTGTTTTATAGGATATCGATGCAATGAAAAATTATTTAATTTTTTAATAATTATGCAATTGTTCCAATTAAAATTTATTAATTTTTATAAATTTTTAAAAATTATGCAATTTAATAAAATTATGCAATTGTTCCAATTATTAAGATCCATGTTATTCAATTCACCAAATTAATTATATTTGGCGAAACGATTTAATAAAATTTAATCTTTAATATACTTTTTTAAATCAGCAAATGTTTTACTTTATTTTTATTTATTAAAAATATCTTATTTTCTCAAAATTAATCAACAGTTTATTTAATTGATACGAAATCCATCTTCCCCCTGCAATATTTCAGGTATTAAAACTGTCTTAAGATATTAATGGGCTTTGCTGCCAACTGAATTAATAAATAGCATCATTGGGAATATGAAACATAATTGAAATGAATCCCACTAACATTATAAACTAGTGAATATGCCGCGGATACCCTCGGTAGTTATGTTGGGGTAAAGAATATCACATATGTATGCATATCGATGTTTGGAATGTATATATCCTGAATCAAACATATGATTTTTATCCTGAAAATCCCTCAAGAACGGAAAAGCTAAATTAACACGAATGAAACTGCAAAACCACTTGGATATCCACTTGCAAAAAAATAACAATGAGCTTTATGTAATTGGGATTTTTCACAGACAATAGTTTGTAGTTAGCAATCGAATGTTCGCTCAGAGCGCGTACTCGGTGACTGGTCTAGAAATTATAGATAATGGCAGAAAAATTAAAACGGTTTTGGCCCTTGAGACTTACTGGAGTAAACAGTATGGCCGTAAGGCTGGAAAGTTTGGAGACCCCTGGTCTACGAGATAAGAATGTACTCCTTCCCCTATTCTTAAAACTATAAGACATTTTTGGCTCACCATGTAATTTGCAATGTTTTTTTCTTAAAAGGAATAACATGTTGTTGATTACCTGGTTCTAAAGCCCACATTTTTTTTGGCAATCTTTTAAAGTCGGAAATCTGTTCTTGCTTCCTAAGCATCCTCCGTAGAGAAAAAGTCTGCACTGACCGGTATTGTCATCGTACGCGTAATTCATTTCATATTTTTTACAAGGCCCTTGAAGCACCATCATGTTGCATATCGGATCTACAAATACAGATAAACACATGTTACCATATGTAGCAAATGATAAATAATCATTAATTGAATAATACTGGAAAATCCGAAAAAAAAAAAAAAAAATACAATTTCAGAATTATTATAGATTTAAAAATTAGCAGCACAAAAATGAGGAGATACATCAGAGATGTACAAATCGCCTGTTGCATTATTTGCCATTTTTCAATTCCTTCTATTAGCTCACACTCTCCCTATAAATATCTTGTTCAAATTTTCAATCGTTCATAAAATACTTTTTATTCATCCACTCAAGTTCAAATACATTTTTTGGACTTGTAGTGGATGACACTTGATGCTAATACAGTTTTTGCAAATATTATTGCAGTAATTAAATTTAATGAATTAAGTTTAGTTTTTTTTAGATTTAAGTTGCATATATCTACCAATAGATGGCGCCAGATAAACTTAAAAAGATGAATGAAAATTCTTTATAAAGGACTTTCTGCAATATAGTAAAAAAAAGTAGGAACTGACTTTAAAATTTTTTTTTTATATTACTTGTTTCAGTGAATATAAAATATAAATATTATAGCATAAAAGAAGTAAATAAAAATATGATGCTTCATGTTTCATTAATTTAATTAGTATTTTAGTATTTATTTTGAATTTTGTGGTAATTAAGCTCCTATAAATCAATAGTTTCTCGTTTAAAGATTTTTTTCTATAATTCATGACTAAAAAAAATGTTTGTTTACAAATATTATTTGATTAAAACAGGTTTGCTCGTGCTACAATATTATCTAAGGATAACTGTATATACCTAGCTTCGAAAACTTTTAAGAGGTATCATGGGATATTATAGTAAAAATAAAAAAAATTATATATATAAGGATCTTACACTTAAGTTAGCAAAGTATCTGCTAATTATTGAGAAATGATCTGATATTCTAGTCTGCACTAAAATGAAAACAGTGAATAAAATATTTTTTTATAAAATTAACTAATTGAAAATTATTATTCTAGAAGTTGTTGATAATATTGAAGTTTGTTTTGGTTGTTTCTATGGCGGCTTTAGAGGGTCCAATTGGCTGCGGTGTGTAGACATTTTTTCAATTCCTTCTATTAGCTCACGCTCTCCCTATATATATCTTGTTCAAATTTTCAATCGTTAATAAAATACTTGTTATTCATCCACTCAAGTTCGAATACATTGTTTTTGAACTTGTAGTGGATGGCACTTGATGTTAGCACATTTTTTCAAATATTATTTCAATAATTAAATTTAATTAATTAATTTTAGTTTTTTTTTTTTTTTTTTAGATTTAAATTGCATAGATAGAGACCAATAGATGGCTCCAGATAAACTTAAAAAAATGAATGAAAATTATTTATTAAGGACTTTTCTTCAATATAGTGAAAAAAAAGTAGGAATTGACTTAAAAAAATTTTTTTTTATATATCACTTGTTATTTTTTTTTTTTTTTTTGCCGATGTTGTACTCAAAGAAAACTTGACATTTCATTATAGTATTGTGCTGGCGCAAATAAATTCGCCGAAGAGAGTGCACATCATAAACTTATTGTAAGGTAGCATGGAGGGTTTGCTTCACGTTGAAGGAAATAAAATAAACCCGTGTGATTTGCTCTTTACATAGCATTTTCTTTCGGGCGTTGAACCTTACAAAGAAAATGGCAAAGTTTACGAAAGAATTAACCCTATATTCAAATTTGCCAATATTTAACAATTAAAAAAATTATCGTCTTTTATACGTTTAGGGTTATTCTAAGTTTTCTTCACACTAATGTAAATTTTTATGTTAAGTATTGTTTTTGGATTATTGTGGAATATTATTAAAAAAGGTTTTTAAATTTTATTTAATTGCCTTTATTGTTCAAACATCTAAGGGCTTACATAGTCAAAATCTTTTCATTACATTACGGAATGAAAAATGATAAAAATGTAACTTATCATTTTCCTTAAAGTATGTATTTCGTCATAAATTTTCAGTAGATTTTATATTTTAATAATAAATATTATTTATATATCTCAATAAGTTTAGTAATATATTAATAGTAATAAATTTTCTTCCCACTAATGCAAATTTTTATGTTAAGTATTGTTTTTGGATTATTATGGAATATTATTAAAAAAGGTTTTTAAATTTTATTTAATTGCCTTTATTGTTCAAACATCTAAGGGCTTACATAGTCAAAATCTTTTCATTACATTACGGAATGAAAAATGATAAAAATGTAACTTATCATTTTCCTTAAACTATTTATTTCGTCATAAATTTTCAGTAGATTTTAAAATTTATAACTTAAATTTTATATTTTAATAATAAATATTATTTATATATCTCAATAAGTTTAGTAATATATAAATAGTAATGAATTTTTTAATTATATTATTTTTTAAAGATTTATCTTTAAAAATTCATTTATTTGTTATAAACCACTAACTTTATGGACTTGAATGACCATTGTTGTGCGTCAACATCACCTCCTAAATTGGGATAGTGTTGCTTTTCTTGAAATATTTTTAAGTGTACTATAATTGAACCCTATTTATGTCATATGTAAGAACAATTATGTTACATGCACCAAGACAACTAAGAAAATGACAGAGAAAGCTATTACTAATTCTGTATAATCAAAGACTAAATGCTATCAGATTAGTATTGAAAATTAGTGTTTCGATGTAATCCTGACGAAATTTCGTTAACAGTCCTGTTGATAAAAGTATTGTTGGACAATATTTAGAAGCAGTTTTTTTTTTGTAAAAAATTAAATAAAAATAAGGTTTTGAAAGCATATAATTCTTAATCAAAAATAATGTTAACAACATATAACATATATATAATAACATATTCATATAAAATTAAAATAATTTCTATAAAACAGTGGGCCTCATATTCCATTTATGAACGCCAAGACCATCCCACCGATGGTGATATTTCCATTTTAGGCCATTTTTAGGAGTAATTGGTCAACATTTGGGTGTTTTATAGGAGAAAACCCTGAAAGTCCCTGACCCTGCCTGACTCTCTATACGAGACTTTTTACATACATTATCACAATAGCCATCGGATTTTATTGTTTTGAATCCAGTGACTGCAATAGACGCCATCAGTTAATCCAAAAAATTGAAATTATAAATATTTTATTTCCATTTCTCTAGGTTTTGGATAAAAAATAATATTAAAAGTTTTATAATTTTTTTAAATTAGTTTTTACAAAGAAATTATTTCTCTTTTGCAAATTAAATTTATAAATTAAAAGATTTAGTTGAATAAAAATTTAGAAAATGAGTATACCAACTTTGTATTCCATCCTTAATACTTACGTCTAGTCTGATTAACTGTTTCAATGCCAGAAGTCAACAACATTACGATTACAAATTTTAGCCTCATATCACTGTCCAAAGATAATCTTCTATGTAATAAAAGATAAAAAAGAAATTCAGAGATATCAGAAAGCATTTTCTATTAAATAGTAACTAAAGTGTGATTCAGGTAGGTAAGCAGGTAGTAAAAAATTAACAATCAATCGATTCAAATTGGTGAAACATTTTAATGAAACGATTCAAATTGATGACACATTTTAGTCAAGTGATTCAAATTATCAACACATTTTTATAAAAAAACATTAATATTTATTTTAAGGAATGTAAAAAAAAAAAAAAAAAAAAAAAATTATGGGTGGATGATGAAGTGATATGTTTGGTTGATTGGTGTTGAATTTGTGACAATCAATGATTAATCAAAATGCTTAGTAGATTTTCGCCTTTCGGTTTTTTTTTACGCTGTCCTCCATGTTAGAAACCACTGACATAAGTTTCACAAAAAAATCTTGTTAATTTCTTCAGACATTATATTGGAGAATTATTTATTGATTTTCAGTTTATAGAAGAAGAAAATACCTTTCACTGAAGTATTTCTTAATTATAAAATAATATTTTATTTGATGAAATAATAGAATTGAAATTCGCGAAACGATTTTTATCCTAATTAGGGAAAATCTAAACAATACTGGGGCGTAAATGTTTAAATAACAAAATTTATGAATCAAAATGTTATCTCATACAGTAATAAGTTAACTTTCTAGACGTAATCTATTAATTCTGCAATTCGATTCATTTAATGTATATTTCTTCTTTTGTTTGCTTTTTTAATTTTTAAATTTATAAGAAATCAACTGAGCATTAATTTAAATCGTCAAAACAAATTCAATGCACATTTAACTGGCGCATAATATATAAAACTTGCCCTTCGATTTTTTTTTCGATGCTATCATAAATGTAATTGTGTTTGTTTTATGTGTAATTGTTTTTTTTTTTTTTTTGTTCTATTGGCTAGAGATCTAGTGAACGTGCAGGCCAGGGGGCAACAGCCGAACATTTTCCGTATCAAGGAAGGTCCGTATAATACCGGAAACACGCGGTCATTCAACCTGCCGAAACGTAGGGTTTTGCAGGACTCGATAGAGCCACGTAAATCACTAGAAATGTAACGTGCACTGTTCAAAATGGCGTCAATGAGAGCAAGAGGTGACCGAGACGTGTATCCAATAGCACCCCATACCATCACGCCAGGTGATGGGCCAGTATGATGATGACGAATGCACGCTGCCAATGTGCGTTCACCACGATGCCGTCAAACACGGATGCGACCATCTTGATGCTGTAAACAGAACCTGGATTATCATCTAACTCATCATCTTCAGATTAAAAAATGACGTCTCGCCATTTCTACATCCCAGGTCCGTCGTTGATCCCACCATTGAAGACGCTCCTGTCTGTGATGCAGCGTAAAGGGTAGCCGCAGCTATGGTCTTCGAGCTGAGAGTCCATGCTGCTGCAAACGTCGTCGAACTGTTCGTGCGGGATACTTGTTGTCTTGCAGACGACTCCAATTCTCGACTCGGAGTTCGTGACGTGGCTGCACGATCCATTAAGGTCATGCGGGTAACATGCCTGTCTTCTCGACTGCTAGTGATAGGGGGCCGTTGAGATGCAGCGCGGCGTTGCGTATTATCGCCCAGAACGCATCGATTCCATATTCTGCTAACAGTCATTGGATCTCGACCGACGCTAGCAGCAATACTGCGATACGATAAACTGCAATCCCGGTACGCTACAATTTGACCTTTATCAAAGTCAGAAACGTGCTGGTACGCATTTCTGCTTCTTGCACGAGGCATCACAACAACCTTTCACCAGGCAACAACGTTCAAATGCAATTTGTGTATGAGAAACTGGCTGAACAATTTCCTCCTTTAAACACATTGTAGATGTCGCAACCGATGCCTTCTTTGTCTGAATGATATATATGGTCATGTTAATGCTGATGTTATACATTATGGTAATGGGATAATAAGGAAAACATTTACAATACCGCTATGTCTGAATCATTTGCATATCACAGCACCTTCTTCCAAACGCTTAAATTTCACGTCTGTAGCATGCCGCCTTCTTGGTGTAGCAATTTTAATGACCAGTAGCGTATATGATATATATGGTTCATGCTAATGTATATAAGATGTGATACAATATGGTAGCAAATATGGGATAATAAGGAAAACATTTACAATATCTTCCATACATTAACAGAGAACCTCTAATGAAGGCATGTGGATGTGTAGCTAGATGCCCTACACTTGGGGAATGTGCAAATAAAAAAATTCCGTAGTGCGTAAAGATCATCGTGGTAATTATATTTGCAGATAAACTCGGATCAATGTGTTCTGCTGTAAAATCAATAATTGTTATACAAAAGCAATTTCTGTATACCACATTGTTATACAAAAACTCATTTTTTAAGTGTGTTTTCTCTTAAAACTTGTCCCATGAATTCAGATAACTATCTCTTTTATTTGGCCTTAGCCCTGTATTTTTGTAATATCACATCGTATTTTCAAAAATAAATTATACTTTTTAGAGATTTAGTTTTTAAATTATATGACGAGAAAAAAATTAATAATAAGATGAAATATAGACCTTTACTTACCTAAATGTCATTTCCCAAATGTTATTTTGCATTAGGCACGTTTCGCTCTAGTTATTCTGTATCATGAGTCTAATTAATAACAAAAGAAATGGCTTTCCCATTCTTGTTGAAAAAAAAAACAAACAATGCAGTAAAATAAATTAAAGAATAATTTAATTGTTATTGATATAATTGAATCATTGCACCAAACTCATGTGAATTTTAATTAGCTTCAATTGCGAAATATGAATATTTTCCTGATTGAAAATTAGGCAATATTTTGTAATATTCAGTTTCTCGAATAAAATTTTTTTTGAATGTTTGCGAAATATTGAAATAATTTATTTCAATATCCTCGCAGAATGATACGGCAACTTGCAAATTTTACATTAACAAAACTATTAACAATCGTAAGTAAAATTTAAAGTTAAAATTGCGCATGGCAAAAATTCTTAAAAAATTAATCTATGCAAAATTTCATATTTCATATATATAATAATAATATGGTTTTGTTACAATTAATTTAAATTTACAATTTCAATTACATTTACAATTATTATTTTTAAAACTAATAATTAAATTTATAGTTAAATGATTTCATACTAAACAAATTTTTGATAGGTGTATGAATAAATTATGAATTAAAATGTCATTTTATATTAATGTGAAAATTTAAGCAAAAGATAATTAATTATATATCAAAATCTAATTTAAAATTTCTATTGCAATGTGCTGGTTGGGCAACTGGATTGTAACTGGTTGTGGTTGGGTTGAGATACTTGAGGCACAGGTTTGAGAACTCACTGTTTTATTTATACACTCACAACCACCACACAAATACAAGTAGACACAAACAATTTTAACACAGAATTTAGAGCAAAAGAACGACAGTTATAGCTTCGTGGAAGACTCACTTTGAGCTGGAACTCGACTATACGAGGTTGTGCAAAGATGTACAGGTTTGTACTAAATATACTTCCTCTCCATGAGAGAATCACGAGGCTAATATATAATATATATATAACAGGTGGGCTGAAAAGTTCATAGGCTGACACACAGATGGGGCTATTAGTATTAACTTCATATGATTTTTAGTTAGCCCTAACCTTCAAAAGACACGTGTATAAATTTGACAGCTGTTGCACTATTAGTATGTGAGTTATAGCATTTTTAGTGAAGTTATAGCATTTTTAGTGTTCATCATATGCAGCCACTCGGCTGACTGTCGATTGGACTCCGGTGTGAAATAATGGAGCAATGTTTCATCCATTGTCACATATCGCAATCACCATTGTCGACGCAAAATTTCGGGTTTATTACGATTGAACAGCTTCAAACACTGCTTAGAATCATCAATTCGTTGTTGTTTTTGGTCGATTGTGAGCTCTGCGTGGCACCCACTTTGAACAGAGCTTTCGCATATAAAAATATTCATTCACGATATGTCCAACACGTTCCTTTGATATCTTTAGGGTCTCAGTTATCTCAATCAAGTTCACTTTACTGTTATCAGAAATTATTTTGTGACTTTTTTTTTATGTCGGTAACAGCCTCTTTGGGGCGTCCACTGCGTGCATCATCCTCGGTGCTCATTTCGCCTCGTTTAAATTTAGCAAACCACTTCTCTACGGTTTATTTTCCTGGTGCAAAGTCCGAATAATGTTTATCAAGCAAAGCTCCAATAGTATTTTTTTTCGACGAAAAGCATTGCTTTATTAACGCAAGAAATTCCTTTTTATCAATTTTTTCAAACTAACAAAAGTTGCTTCATTAAAAATGCTATAACTCACATACTAATACTGCAACAGCTGTCAAATTTATATACGTGTCTTTTGAAGGTTAGGGCTAACTAAAACTCATATGGATTTAATACTAGTAGAGCCATCTATGTGTCAGCGTACGAACTTTTCAGCCCACCTGTTATATATATATATATATAACTTCTTCAAAGGGGACTTAAAAAAGGATTAAAAAAATGCCTTCCAACACAGTGCTTATAAGAAAGAAACTCATGAATTTCTGATTATTACATGTCACACTGAAACATCTGCAATCATCAGATTTCTAATAAATAGAGAATTTATGAGATTTACTAGAAGCCTAATTCCAATTAAGATTTAATTGTAGTGGGCGTGCTAAGTTTGGCGATGAACAAAGGTTGAACAACTTTAGCATGTAAAGATGCATTAAAACTAAGGAACTTTTTGCCTGAGAGTCTGTTAGAAGTTATAAAAATAAATTAACATTCTATTAGCTTTTGGCAGATATATAAACAAAATAAAATATTAAAAAGTTAGTAAGAGAACTAAGTTTTAAAGATTTTATTTGGTTTATGCAGAATTTTTTTTTTTCAATTATTTTTTCATGTATTGTTCCTTAAATATAAAGACAACCATTCAAAAGCCATCAATTTTTTTATTTATTATATTTATTATTTTTTTTTATCTACAGCGAAATAAGCAGAAGCTTAGTATATCATTCAACGTATACATATTTGTTTAGAATGACACTTTATTGAAGTTACATAAACAATTTTTTTTTTATTATGTTATATATTTGTTCGAAATACATTCTATACATAGAAACATTTTTACAATGAGAATGAAGTTTTTACAGTTTTAGTATATGTTTGATTGCAAAAAAATTTGTTCCATGCATTTACTTGGTAATCTTCTTCTGGAGTATATTAACATGCGTTTTTTTTACCACCTGAAATAATAATAATAAAAAAAAACATTTTAATGTATTAGAATAAAAATTTACATTTTTTAAATGAAATTATAAAGACATACAATGATATTATAAACCTATTTACTGGAATATTTGGAGCTGAAATGTTAAAGAGATAAAATGTTATTGCTAATATTTCCAATTTTTTTTCCATTCTTGGATAATTATTATTAATCAGCCTCAGGATTATCATCAGAATTATAGTTAACTATCACAATTAAATGCTTTTATTATTAGAAATTTATAATATCTTAATCTGAAATGACATGTTTGATTTTTTTGTTCAATTTGTTGTATTTTGATAATATATAAACAGCAAAATTTGTTGTTGTTTCTTATCCCACTTGGCTGGCCAAGCCCACGAGCCCATACGTACTCATGATTGAAGGGGAAGGAAGCAGCTTCTGTTGTGATGGAGCACCCGTAGGTAGAAGTCTGACTTTGGCTCCGTGACGCTCTTGCAGTCATAGGAGACCGGGACCTACGGCTTAAAGTGGATCCCGAACCACTACAAACATCCAGGGCACCACCAGGACTCGAACCCGAAACCTGTGGCCCCGAGCGCCAGAGCGCTAGACACTCAGCCATTCAGATCCCAAATGTGTGAATGCCAACCACACGTGGTGTTCCCAGGTTGTCACCCACCCAAGTACTGACCGCGCCCAATGATGCTTGACTTCGGTGATCTGACGAGAACCGGTATATTATGAATGGTATGGCCGTTGGCTAGAAGAGCATTGGGTTCGGCCGGGCAAAATTTTTAAAATCAAAACTAAGTATTCATTATTATTCACAATAACATTCATTTGTTTATTTGCATGGAATTTTTTTGTAATAAAATGAAATGTTTTAATAACTAAAACTATTTAATTTATTTGAACACAAACGATTAAACATTTAAATACCAAGGAGAATCGAGCAATGGTCCTTTTTTAAAATATTAAAAGTTGTCATGTCTTTAAAAAAAATTAGCAGTAGTATATTGAAAAACATTTGTTCTTAACCTGATGCCTATGGTCAAATAAAGTAACATTAAGTAGGGAAAGTAATAGGGTTAATAAATTTAATTAAGAGTATAAGTTTTAAAATTTAAAATTTCTTTCTATCCTAAAACCTTAACTAATAATAATCAAAATTTCTTCTTTTTCATATTTTGTTAATTTTGTAACTGACTTTAGAAATTTAGTTCGTATCTGTGAGAAATATATTGCTCCCTCCATGAAGGCATGTTCTATAGTTTGAGAACCTCTATTCTATAGGTTTGTGGAGGAGGTCGGAAGCTGAAATCCATACCTAGAGAGTATTTGGTTTAAATTGAGACAAACATAATAAGACCAATTTTTTTGAGGGCAATGGCAACTATTGTATTAAGGAGTCAATCCTGATTAATTGCATATCGTCATTATTTCTTCATGCACTTTACAAACCACTTTTGGAACATTTTGAGAACTTCCGTTCTATAGGTATGTGGAGGAGAATGAAAGGTGTGATCCATTCCTAGAGAGTACTTGGTTTAAATTGAGACAAACATAATAAGATTAATTTCTTTGAGGGCAATGACAACTATTGTATTAAGGAGTCGATCCTGATTAATTGCATATCGTCATTATTTTTGCATGCACTTTACAAACCACTTTTGGAACATTTTGAGAACTTCCGTTCTATAGGTATGTGGAGGAGAATGAAAGGTGTGATCCATTCCTAGAGAGTACTTGGTTTAAATTGAGACAAACATAATAAGACTAATTTCTTTCAGGGCAATGGCAACTATTGTATTAAGGAGTCAATTCTGATTTACTGCATAGCGTTACTATCTCTCCATGTACTTTACAGCTTTTGAAACTTTTTGAGAACCTCTGTTCTATAGGTTTGTGGAGGAGGTCGGCAGCTGAAATCTATCCCTAGAGAGTATTTGGTTTAAATTGAGACAAACATAATAAGACCAATTTCTTTGAGGGCAATGGCAACTATTGTATTAAGGAGTCAATCCTGATTAATTGCATATCGTCATTATTTCTTCATGCACTTTACAAACCACTTTTGGAACATTTTGAGAACTTCCGTTCTATAGGTATGTAGAGGAGAATGAAAGGTGTGATCCATTCCTAGAGAGTACTTGGTTTAAATTGAGACAAACATAATAAGACTAATTTCTTTCAGGGCAATGGCAACTATCGTATTAAGGAGTCAATTCTGATTTACTGCATAGCGTTACTATTTCTTCATGTACTTTACAGCTTTTGGAACTTTTTGAGAATCTCTGTTCTATAGGTTTGTGGAGGAGGATGAAAGGTGCAATCCATCAATAAAGAGTATTTGGTTTAAATTGAGCCGAAAATAATAAAACCAATTTCTTTGAGGGTAATGGCAACTAGTGTATTGATGAGTCACTCCTGATTGACTGCATATCGTCGCTATTTCTTCATGTACTTTACAGACAACTTTTGGAACTTTTTTAGAAACACTGTTTTATTGGTTTGTGGAGGACGATGGCAGGTCTATCCATCTGTTGAGAGTATTTAGTTCAAATTGAAACAAACATAATAAGACTAATTTCGTTGAGGTCAATGGCAACTATTGCATTAAGGAGTCAATCCTAATTGACTGGTCACTATTTCATGCACTTTATAGACTACTTTTGGTACTTTTTTAGAAAATCTGTTCTATAGGTTTGTGGAGGATGATGGAAGGTGCAATCCATTCCTAGAGAGTACTTGGTTTAAATTGAGACAAACATAATAAGATTAATTTCTTTAAGGGCAATGGCAACTATTGTATTAATGAGTCAGTCCTGATTATCTTTATATCGTCATTATTTATTCATGTACTTTACAGACTATTTATGACACTTTTTGTGAATCTCTGATCTATAAGTTTGTGAAGGATGATGGAAGGTGCAATCCATTCCTAGAGAATACTTGGTTTAAATTGAGACAAACATAATAAAACCAATTTCTTTGCGGGTAATGGCAATTATTATATTAATGAGTCAATTCAGACTATCCGCATATCTTCATTATTTCTTCAAGTACTTTACAAACTTTTTTGCATTTTTTGTTATTTTTCTAAGCAAAGATATATGCGAATAGATATTTGTTGTTATTTTTATGCCAACAGAATAATAAGAAAGTGTATTAACTTACCAGTCAGTGAAGTGTTACTTTTATTTTCTAATCAACTATAGGAAGAAGTTAGATTTTTCTCCCTATCCTATGAACCATTGATGTTTATTTACAGGATCCTCATTTGTCCCTTCAGTCGCATCATCATAAACATCTTCATTTATTTCTTCTTCGTAATCCACATCATAATTTCCATCTTCTGCGTCTGCCATATCATCAATATGACCATCTTCACTATTTAATATTCGACCATCATTGTCATTTAGATCTATCATGTCATCCTCATCAGAACTATCATCAGTATCTATTATACCCTCTCCCTGTTGGTCCTTTAAATACATATCATCATCATAACTGACTTCTTCATCTATGTTAACAGGATTATTTGCTTCCAAATTTTTGTCATCATAATCATTTTCTTCTTCTTCCGTATCATAATCGATATTGTCATTATTGAATTTAACTCTTTCATCATTATCATATTCCTCGCCATTTCCACCCCTTCCATCAGTATTCGCAACTCTCTTATCCGGACCGTTATCATCCAAAAGATTAACTGGATATTTACTCTGTCTTGGGATAGCCACACCACAGTACAGCAGGCATAGGAAAATAAAAATATTTATATTCATTTTCCTTTCTTCAACTCTAAATAATAAATAAAACAGATTAATAAATCAATAAATAAGAACATTTAAGACAGTTTAAGCATTATAAAAAAATTATACTAACAAATTAAAAGAAATTTTTTATAATTTCTTGCAATTGTATGGTAATTCTCATATACAGGTAGCTCTTAAAAATGCTTATTTTGAGATTTATAATAAAGTAGTTGAATTAATTTCCCACTGTCATTAGAAAATAAAATAAAAGATATAAATTTAATAATTCAAAAATGGATTTTTCGAAATGAACTAATGAAATATCAAGCTTTTAAAGTTTTATATAATTTCAACCGACTTCTAATCAGCATTCTTTGCTGATTTTGATCCCAATTGATATCTAGAAATAAAATTTTGTATTGTTGTAAAGGACAGTTTGTCTAGTGTCCGTAGATCACCAAGTTGCCCCTAGCAACACCTTCATATCAACAGTAGCAGATATAATCCGGAGTTACCCAAGATTTGGTTTGGTTTGTAGCTCTACGTTAATTTTTTTTGCACACTTTAGGATAATTAGACTGGGACCTACAGTTTAACGTGAATTCCGAACCACCAGCAAACATCCCTGTCACCGCCAAGATTCGAACCTGAAGCCTGTGGTACCAAAGGTCAGAGAGCTAGCCAATTGGACATCAGTCAAGAACATTGTCCCGGTGTTAAAGAAGACAAAATATTTTTAGGTTTGAAATATTTTATTAAGAAAATTTTTTTTAATGAAATATTTTATTAAAAAAATTTGAAGGGAAACTAAAATAAATAAATTTTTATAATTTTTTTTATAATAATAAATTTTTTTAATGAAAAAAATATTTCATTAAAAAAATTTATTAAGAAAAAAGTATCCGTGAAAAAGTTTAAGATTTAAAATAAACTCACATGAAATAAAGAAATAATTCCAATAATTTTCCCTTTAATCTGTTAGTATTTATTTTTAAGATATAATATTGTTAGTTTGGAAAATTGATTAACAATTAATATTACAAATTCTTTGCCTTATTTTCACATTAATTCCACGGGAGCATCTGATGACAATAAAAACAAGGTTTTTATCTAACTAATTAGGAGGAAATTTAGTTGCAGAAATCGAAGCAACAGCCTTCCATTAGCCTACAGTGTTACGTAGACCACAGCCTATCAATTTTGAAAGATCCAGGTTCAAAACTTAGAATTTATATAACGGATTCATAAACAAAATTCAGTATATATTCTAGCAAAACTCGGCATGTCCTGCCAAAAAAATGCATTGTAGAAAATTACATATCACGAATATATTTTTCATGATCCAATAAGTGTGCATACTAATTTTCATGGATATCATTTGAACGGTATATAAGATGAAACGCTGCATCATCATCTGGTGGCAAGTAACAATAAAGTGGATGGTGTGAACGTATTTTCCATACTCGAATACATATTATTACCAATTTTTGTAGTGATTGGTTGAACGGTACAGAAGTTGATATACTGCAGCACCATCTGGTGGCGATTTACAACAAAGGGGATAGCATAAAAACATTCTTCATGTTTTATCAAACACACACAAAACATTTAATCAGAATAGATCAAGCCGTTTAGGAGGAGTTCAGTGACAACACACTTACAGAAGAACCTGATTGCAGCGCCACCTACTCGATCCGATTGTGAATCTAAACCAGGGGTCTCCAAACTTTCCAGCCTTAGGGTCATACTGTTTAATCCAGTAAGTACCAAGGGCCAAAACCGTTTTAATTTTTCTGCCATTATCTATATAATTACATAAATCTCATTAGTATTTTTTTACAAGTGGAAACCCTGCGGTTTCATTCACGTTAATTTAGCCATTTAAATTTTTTTTTTCCGTTCCCGAGGGATTTTCAGGATAAAAAACATATGGTTGATTCAGGATATATACATTCCAAACATCGATATACATACATATGCGATATTCTTTACTCCAAATAACTACCGAGGGTAACCGCAGGACATTCACTAGTTTATAATGTTAGTGGGATCCATTTCAATTATTTGTCAGTTGTTATGCTGCAGTTAAATGTTCTGCATATTATGCTTGTCATTAAGCTTTACCTAACAAGTAAATAAAACCGAATTATTATCATTCTGTGTTTTTTTATCCAACTTATTACAGCAACAATAAGCTATTCGCTGTCGCCGGCCGGATTGATGACACTGGCGGACCGGATTTGGCCTCGGGCCGTAGTTTGGTGACCCCTGATTTAAACCATCCAAACACGCATAAAAAATGTCATCAACATCGGTCAAGCCGCTTAGTAGAAATTCAGTGACAAATACACGTACAGAAGAATTATATATATAGATATATAAATAAATTATATATATATATATATATATATATATATATATATATATATATATATATATATATATATATATATATATATATATATATATATATATAGTTCTTTTGATTTCTGAATTATAGATGTTTATTTCAAACTCTGCAAGCAATCAAAATTGAAGGTTACATGTCTATTCCAGGAGTTATTCCGGTAAATCTGTTCGCCTGAATGCCTTTACATATATGCTCGAAGATAAGAGGAATAGGATGCAAATCATCCATAAGCCTTCTCTGGAGGGAATGTCCGTTCATGATTGCAGTGGTACGATGCGCATGCAGTGTAACAGACCTTCGTTGTGCACCCTGTGTTACACTGAATCTGATGTACCTCAGACATACTAATGGTGAAGGATTTAGATCAAAATGACTGGCATTCAAAAACAATATAAAATTAACCACTTATATGAAGTTGGCAATTAAGGTATTAACTGACCAACTTTGATTTTAAATTGAGGGATTTTGACATTTCAGTTTATGAGTTTAGTTATGAGAATGAATGTTTCCTTCAGTTTATGAGAATGAATTTCTAAGAGGAGTACAAAATTTATTATTAATTTGAGTCATATGTAATTAGAATAACCTATCTAGTGTTATTTGATTGAGAGAGTGCAGGATTTTAGAAGTGGAGGAGTTGTTTGAAACTCGATAAGCAAAGCCGAACAGAATGTTTTTATGTTATGCCGTGAATGGTCAAGCAAATGTAAAGTTTTGAATTCTTAGATTTCACTCCTGGATGTCTTCTTTGTAAAAAATGAATGCAATTACACTTTGATAACACTGAATCTGTTAAATATTTGCTGTTTCAAATGAGAATGACAAGCTCAGAGTTGAAAATAACTAATTATGTAAAAAGTCTCAGATATATATATATAAAAATTATGTTACTCTAAATAATCCTTTATTATCATCTATATTACTGTCTATTTCTCCTTTCAGATTTTTTAAATTTTGTATATCGATTCAAACCGCAATGATACAGGTGCAGTTTCGATGAAAATGACAAATGAATTGTTAAATGAACTACAAAATTGGCTTTATTGATTGGAAATCATTATAAAAATGTTGTTGAAAAAATTATGAATTAGGAGTCTTGGTTATTTTTAAAATATCACTTAAGCTGTACGTAGAATTTCAAAAAATTGAGTTGAGATATTAATAAATCAACATATAACTTTACCTGTCCCACAACCGTGGTATATACATTTTGTTCGATTTGCAAATAAGGCCTGAGAAAAGGAAGACATGTAAATAAATGTTTAATTCAGTTGAGTCTAGTTAACTGCATTATTAATTATTTGGAGGTATCAATAAAATTATGAACATTTTTCAGGTATTCCAAACTACAAGACAAGAAAGAAATTTAAGGTAAAAAATAATTTCATTCAAAACAAGGAAAGTAAGCATATTTATAAGAGTGCTATTAAAAATATCAGGAAGGATTTTTCAAAAAAAGAACCAGAAAGAGAGAAGAAAGCCTTATTAATAAGAAAGTATTATTCAAAGCAAGAAAAGTAGTACTCAAAATACGGCAAGAAAGTGGTTTTCAAAACAAGGCAAAAATGTGAATAAAGAAGAAAGTAGTACTCAAAACAAGGCATGAGAGTGGTACTCAAAACAAGGCATGAAAGTGGTACTCAAAACAAGGTATGAAAGTGGTACTCAAAACAACGCATGAGAGTGGTACTCAAAACAAGGCATGAAAGTGGTACTCAAAACAAGGCATGAAAGTGGTACTCAAAACAACGCATGAGAGTGGTACTCAAAACAAGGCATGGAAAATGGTACTCAAAACAAGGCATAGAAGTGATATTTAAAACGCATGAAAATGGTATTCAAAGCACGGTATAAAAATAGTACTCAAAACAACGCATGAAAGTGGTGTTCAAAACAAGGCAAGGAAGTAGTACTCAAATGAGTAGAACACAAAACAAGGTAAGAAATTAATAGGTATCTTTATTTAAAAAGATATTAAATAGCAGTGATTTGAAATGAATTTTTGTTAAAAAAAAAAAAATAGCAGAAAATATAATTTTTTTGCCTACCAAATTAATAAACTCAATGCGAGATTGTAAGTAGTGATAAAAATCATAGCTATCTTACAAATTATTGATTTTCAACTGTTGGTAAAGATATTCATAAAAATTTGCCTTTTTTTTATTCCTGTTTCTTTTTGAACAAATACGTTTCTGTTACGAATGTGTTATTTTCAAGTAAAGCTTGTCGCGAATAGTTTTGTGAAGTTTTTTTTTTCTAAAATTATATTTAACGTCACTATTGTAAAAATAAAGGGCTATTTTGAAAATAGTTGAATTATAGTTTTTTAATCCTTCAAAACATGTCATCACAGCTATTCTGCATGCTTATTTTTTATCCCATGAATTAAAAAAAAATATAAACTTTAAAATGTTCATTATTAAATGATGGAACAGTTTTTAACCTTCAAGTGTGCCAAAAAAAAAAAAAAAAAAAAAAAAAATAGTTGAAGCTCATTAGAAATTTTAAGTTCAATAAAAACTGTTTTAAAAGGTTTATATTCATCAGATGATTAATGAAGAATTTTTTTGTTTAGTTTTTAAAATAAGTTTCAAGAATCTAAAATGACATACAAAACGAAAATAGTCCTTTATGACAAATAAATATAGATTTTAAATTTTAAGCGATCTACTAACGTTTACGATCATAATATATGTTTAATTAATATATGTTAGGCACTCTAAATTAAAGCCTGCTAATTATTCATCAATATTAAAATTTCAATGACTTTAATGAAGGAAAAAATGCTATGTTAAGCCATTTTTCTAATGTTAATATCGTAGAATTCTTTTGTTCGATTTGTTTCCTGTTTCTAAAGTGCCTATTTCTTTCTTTCGAAAACATTTACATTTCATCCATGGTAAGCATTTATAATTAACTATTCAAATATTATATATACTGTATTCAGTATTTTTTTGTAATATTGAATTTATACAATAAATAAGTGTTTCATAATGATATATTTAATGTATATATAACGTGTTTTAACTTAATTTTTATTTAAATGCGTTATACATTAAATGAATGTTTATATAACATGATCATTATGATCATGAAACCTTTCTTTCAAAAGTGACTGGAATTATAAATTAATTTAATTCTAATATAAGATACGAGAGCTTGGTTTGTCCCTCTACGGTCATTTTTTGCACACATTGGGCTAATTAGACCTACAGTTTACGTGGATTCCGAACCACTAACAAGCATTCATGCCACCGCCAGTATTCGAACCTGAAGCCCATACGCGAAGCCTGGAGACTAGTGCGTTAGGTTGTTTCATCCAGGAAGTTTTATTCGAAGCCTGATAAAAGATGTTGAACCGAAAAACTTCCATGCTTATGTCAGAGATGACGCGATAAATTTATAGCTTAAATATCCCTCAGGAGAAGAGGAACAAGCCAAATATCAAAATTTGGAGTGTTTGCTCAAAGTTGTGATGTACCCAGGGAATTCTCAAACTGCTTTGTATATAAAGTTCTCCTGGCGAATAACCTTAAGCAAAAGTGCATAGAATTTGAAAAAAAATAATTCTGACGTAATATTTGTAATTTACATGTGTTTAGCTTCTCGAATTTTCATCTATTTTATCATCAAACTAAATAACTGCAATATAAATGTAAAAAAAAAAAAAAAAAATTACCAGTAATGTTCAAAATAAACAATTATTGCTATGAAGATTTAAGCAATGAAATTGTTTCACACAGACAACAACAGAATTTTTATAAAGAAATATATTTTACAAAGAAATGTTTTAATTATGTTATAATGTTTTAATATTTTAATGTTTTAATTATGTTATAATGTTTTAATATTTTAATGTTTTAATTATGTTATAATGTTTTAATAGCAGAATAAAGAGAAAATTATTGCGAACATACCTTATTTAACCAGAAGAAACTACTGCAAAGCGTTTCGTAGTGTTGTAGCGTTTGTAGTGTAGAATATATTTGATAGATTTATTTATTTTACAGTTACTTAAACTTCTTAGTTAGAAAAGTGAAAATTGAAATTATCAACAAAAATGTTTGATGAAGATAAATTAAAAATTTTTTCCATTATTTACGTATGTCGTGAGGCAATATATTTCAATTCTATTATCAAAAAACTTCTTTTGAAATTTAAATTAATGAGCATAAATTACAACACAATCAGCATTATTCAGGACAGATTTATTCATTAATAAACGAAGGACAAAATTATTTCGTAATACTTATAAAAAACAAATTTTTTTTTTCATATTAAACAAAGACACTGAGGAATTATTGAAATAGAATGCGGTAAACTTTTTTTTTAGAACTTTTAAAAGCAATTAAAAAGTAATTTTGAGAAACACGGCTGATGCGGAATTTTTTTAATAAAAGGTTAAATGGATAAAAATTTTTGATTTATCAATTCAAATAAATTATATGGGAATTGCACAAAAATCAAATCCAATTTCATGCATAATAACCATGCAAAAATATCTTATAAATGCCTGTAAAAAAAAGAAAAAATTATTTTCTTTTTTCAGATAAAGGTATCCTTCAAATAAACTGAGAACATTTCCAGTGCCAGTTTAATGTGAAACTTATTTTTATAATAATGTCTGATTAATATTGAAATCTATAAATATTTATTCAAATGGAAATTTTCGCACTTTCTTACGATATAAAATTGAAAAAAATTTTTTTCAATTCCTTCTATTAGCTCACACTCTCCCTATATATATCTTGTTCAAATTTTTAATCGTTCATAAAATACTTTTTATTCATCCACTCAAGTTCAAATACATTTTTTTAACTTGTAGTGGATGACACTGGATGTTAATACAGTTTTTTTTTCAAATATTAATTCATTAAATAAATTTAATTAATTAATTTTATTTTTTTTTAGATTTAAGTTGCATATATCTACCAATAGATGGGGCCAGATAAACTTAAAATGAATGAAAATTATTTATAAAGGACTTTCTGCAATATAGTGAAAAAAAAGTAGGAATTGACTTTAAATTTTTTTTTAATATTATTTGTTTATTATCTATTATATATATCTTTAATCTGTATCTTACGTTTGTTAGAGAAATATCTTTATAAAAAAACGAAACAAAATAAACACGAACTAAATACAAGAAAAAATCTTTATTCATTTCAATTTTGTAATAAAACAAAAAGATATAAGAAAATTTCATCCTTCTATACAATACATAAAATATGTTGATTTTTGTATATTTAATAACTTGAATATATTTAAAATTCTTTACGATAAAAATAAAGATATATATGAAATTAAATTAAGATACAAAAAAAAAAAAAAAAAAAAAAAAAGAAAACATTAAAAATACAAAATGACCAATCAAACATTCTATTATCTTTAGCAACACATTTAAAAAATTAATTTTTAATACGTATGCTTATTTTGTTATAGAATTCAAAAACGTTCTGGACATATATGCTATATAATTAATTATCAATGCTAGTTAAATTATATTTTGTTTAATAATAATGTGCAAAATAACTTTTTATTATATCATATATATATACATATATGTATTATATTGGTAGTAAATAATTCATACTAATCTAAATAAAAAAATGCCCAGAAAAGTAGGATTATATTAAAAAAAAATGGTAATGAACGAAATTAAAATTCAGTTTAAAGTTAAGCAGTGAAATACAAATATACATAAAATAGAATTATAATTTCCAAGATATCAAAATATATTTGAAAATTCATTTTTTGTCAAAAAAAATATTCTGTTTTAAACAGACACATTTGGAATAACATTAAGATACATGTAAAATACATTAGAATCCGTTTTAAATCACATGGTAAATATACAATATCACAAAGTTTCAGCAGGAATGCCCACCATGAAAAATATGATTAAATGCATGAAAATAAGCACTATTACTTCGTTAGATATACAAGGAAGAACATTCTTCCGTTGTAGAAGCAAAATTTCATTTAACCATATTAATACAATTTAAAAAACTTTAAGCCTTTTCAAATATTATTGCTGTAATTAATCATTTTATAAATATAATTCAAAAGTTATTATAAATTAATCAGTAGATAAAAACATTTCGCACTAGAACTTGAAATATTTCGAAGTCTTTTCTTTTTTAAAATATCAAAACATATTAATTTTAACCAAATTAATTTTATGAATTTATTTTTTCAATTTTTTTTAATTTTTTTTATTTATTCAAGAATTTTTTTTTTTTTTTTTTTTTTTTTGAGGACTAATGATAATCAATTTTTATAAAAAATTAAATTATTTTACCATTTCATTGATTATTAAATTAAGATTTATAAATAATTTTTTATATATTTTCAAGTACACTGTTGAAAATGTTCATGTCAACAATATTAATTTTTTTAAACCTAAAAAAATGCAATTTTTGGTATTAAAAAATTAAATTAAATTTAATTGAAATAAAACAAAGTTTATTTAAATTAAGACAGTTTTTTCCATAAAGAATGATTTTTGGATACAGTTTTCATAGATAAGTGTTAATAACATAATAAGTATACCAATAATTTTAATAAGTGTTAATAATATAGGTGTTTTAAAAGTATATAACATTTGTTCATAACAAGAAATATGCGAAATTTATACAAAGTTTTAAAAAATAGTGCAATAATGTTAATGTAGTGACAATTATAAAACATTTTTTAGTAAAGAGGGATTTTTGGATACAGTTTTCATAGATAAGTGTTCATAATATAAATGTTTTAAAAATATATAATGTTTGATCATAGCAAGAAATATGCGAAATTTATACAAAGTTTTTTAAAAATGAAACAATAAAGTAAATGTAGTAAAAATTATAAATCCTTTTTCGGTAAAGAATTATTTTTGGAAACAGTTTTCATAGATAAGTGTTCATAATATAAGTGTTTTAAAATTATATAACATTTGTTCACAACAAGAAATATGCGAAATTTATACAAAGTTTTTAAAAATGGAGCAATAGTGTTAATGTAGTAACAATTATAAATCATTTTTCAGTAAAGAATGATTTTTGGAAACAGTTTTCATAGATAAATGTTCCTAATATAAGTATTTTAAAAGTATATAACATTTGATCATAACGAGAAATATGCGAAATTTATACAAAGTATTTAAAAATGGTGCAATAATGTTAATATAGTAACAATATAAATAATTTTTCCGTAAAGAATGATTTTTGGATACAGTTTTCACAGATAGGTGAAACTAGTGATCATAATATAGATGTTTTAAAAGTATATAACATTTGTTCATAACAAAAAATATGGGAAATTTACACAAAATTTTTAAAAATGAAACAATAATGTTAATGTAATAACAATTATAAATCATTTCAACATTTGTAACGTGTAAAAAAATGTTAATAAAGTAACTCCTAGTTACAAGATTTATTCTAATTATAAGTTCATATTTAAAAAATCATTATTCCTCAAAGAAAAAGTAAAAAAATGGACCAATGGAAAAAGTCGACGTATTGTAAATATAATTAGAAATTAGTGTATACCGTTAGTAATTTATTTAATTAAAACTGTTTTCCTTACTTAAAAATCCTCCTTACATCAAAACCTGAACAACTACTATTAAAAACTTAATTAGCATTAACACATTCATAATGTCGTTATTTATATGCTGGTATTTTTTAATATACCGAATGAGCAATATAACAAGAGGCTACTGTATTAAGTAGAAGCAGGCTTTAAATGTTTTAAACTATCCTTTTTGTTGGGTCTGTTGATCGTCTTCTACATTTTGTTCGGCTACATATTTCACTACTTCAGATTTTGGTTCGTCATTTCGCTTCCCTTTGCCACACATTTCCCAGAAAGAAATTTCATGAAAGATCTGAAAATAGAAAAAAAATTGATTAAGTGTGAGAAATTAACATTAAAAATTAGTTAAAATAATTAACTTACTTAAAAATTGGTTAAATGCGAGAAATTAAAAATTCGTTAAATGAGAGAAATTAAAATTAAAAAATTGGTTAAACAAATTAATTTGATTAAAAAATGGTTAAATTAGAGAAATTAAAAGTTAAAATTGGTTAAAATAATTAATTTAATTAAAAATTGGTTAAATGAGAAAAATTATAATCAAAAATTGGTTAAATGAGAGAAACTATTATTAAAGATTCGTTAAATGACAGAAATTATAATTAAAAATTGGTTAAATGAGAGAAATTAAAATTAAAAATTAGTTAAAATAATTCATTTAATTAAAAATTGGGTAAATGAGAGAAATTAAAATTAAAAATTGGTTAAAATAAATAACTTAATTAAAAATTGGTTAAAATAATTAATTTAATTAAAAATTGGTTAAATTAGAAAAATTAAAATTAAAAATTGGTTAAAATAATTAATTTAAATAAAAATTGGTTAAAACAATTAAATTAAATAAAAATTGGTTAAATTAGAGAAATTAAGAATAAAAATTGGTTAATATAATTAGTTTAATTAAAAATTGATTAAATGAGAGAAATTAAAATTAAAAATTGGTTAAAACAATTAATATAATTTTAAATTGGCGAAATGTGAGACATTAAATTTAAAAATTGGTTAAAATAATTAATTTAATTAAAAATTAGTTAGATAAGATAAATTAATATTAAAAATTGTTAAAATAATTAATTTAATTAAAAATGGGTTAAATGAGAGAAATTAAAATTTGTTAAAATAATTAATTTAGTTAAAAGTTGGTTGAATGAGATATAGTTACAATCCAGCTGCACAACCTGTACACTACACCTTAAGATTTTGAGAAATAATACTGGCCATTATACAACGACTGCTCGTACCATTAATGCAATTTTTCTAAGCTTTAGGACGTGTGTTGTTTAGGAAAATTTTATTGCCTTCTTTTACCATTGTAACTTGAGAGTTCCTATAGCACTAAAGTGCGAGCCAGATTTGCTGGATAGAATGGGAAGATGATTATCTAATGTAGATCTGATGATTATCTAATGTAGACTGATATAGAAATGGGAAGATGATTATCTAATGTAGATCTGTAAAGATGTAGTGAGGTCAATTCCTTTATATCTAGACTAATGTATTCAGTATTATTAAAAAAAAAAAATGCGTTCTCTTATAAAGAACTGAAATTCATCCAGTGGATTATTATTATTTTTTTATAATAATTCACTTTCTTAAACATTTAAACTGCTTACAATGATAGGTTTTTAGACAAATCTTCTAACATTAATCTACCATTAAAATACCTTATTGATATAAAAGAAACTTACAAAAAACAAAGTAGCGTATGGCTTTAGTAAGTTATATATGTAGATAAACGTAAAAAATATATGGCTTTTTCTACATATGGCTTTAAGACATATTGTTTTTAGGAAAATGTCTTAACCCCATTTACTATTGTATGTTGATTGAGAGATCCTATAACACTAAAGTACGGGCCAGATTTGCTATAGAGAATTGATGATATAGAATGGGAAGAAGATTATCCAATGTTGATCTCTAAAGATGTAGCGAAGCCATTTTTTTTTATATCTAGATTAATGTATTCGGTATTATTGAAAAAAAAAATGTGTTTCCATGTGAAGAATTGAAATTCGTCCAGTGGATTTTGTTTTAATAACAATCCACATTCCTAAACAATAAATTGTTTATAATTGATAGCATTTTCGGCAAATCTTGAAACATTGATCTACTATTAAAATACACTTATTGACATAAAACAAAGCTATACTTACGAAAAACAAAGCCAACATAATGAGATGTAATCGTAATAATTCACATACATAATTTGCATACAATACATACATCAATGCATAATTCGCGAACATAATTCACATTCAACATAATTCGCAATCAACATAATAATTCACTTTTCTAAGCAATGAATTGTTTATAATTAATAGCATTTTCGGCAAATCTTCTAACATTAATCTACTATTAATATATAATATGTAAATTATATAATAAAATAGATTTTACTTATATATATATAAGTATAATCCACTATTATACTTATATATATATATATATATCTAAATATTAAAATACAATCAATCTACATTAATATATTAAAATATTCTACTTATAACAAAGCTATACTTACGAAAAACAAAGCAACGTAATAAGATGTAGAGTGACGCTTATACTGAAAAGGATTCGAAGTTCATTAGATTTTTCATTGACAGCGAAAAATCCAAATAGCCAAGTCAAAACTGAAAATTTGAATAAAAATTTATTCGTCATCTAAATAATATTCATTAGTATAATTAATATTTTCAGAAATAGAACATTTCCTAATCATTAGAATCTTTGGAACATTTCCTAATCATTAGAATCTTTTAGAACATTTCCTAATCATTAGAATCTTATAGAAAATTTCCTAATCACTAGAATCCTTTAGGAAGTTTCCTAATCATTAGAATCCTTTAGAACATTTCCTAATCATTAGAATCTTTTAGAACATTTCCTAATCATTAGAATCTTTTAGAACATTTCCTAATCATTAGAATCTTATAGAAAATTTCCTAATCACTAGAATCCTTTAGAAGTTTCCTAATCATTAGAATCCTTTAGAACATTTCCTAATCATTAAAATCTTTAGAACTTTTCCTAATCATTAGAATACTTTAGAACATTTCCTAATCATTAGAATCTTATAGAAAATTTCCTAATCACTAGAATCCTTTAGGAAGTTTCCTAATCATTAGAATCCTTTAAAACATTTCCTAATCCTTTAGAAAATTTCCTAATCCTTAGAATCCTTTAGAACATTTCCTAATCACTAGAATCTTTTAGAAAATAATTTCCTCATCATTAGAAAATTTTCTAATTCTGATATGCATGATTTAAAATATATCATTAGAATCAATTTGTTTGAATAATAAAATATTATTTTACTTCTTATTGTACATGGTACAAGTTAAAAATAATGATTTAATTTCATTTCAAATTTCAATTATAAATTATTACAGCTTTATGTATTAATTTCAACAATTTACAGTTATTCATAACATTTCATAATATCAATTTTTTAAATTTCTAAGAAGAGAAAAGTAAATTTTTATGTCTCACTTTCAGTTTTAATAAATTTAATATATTCTTCTTCATTGGCTCAACAGCCCCATGGTGGACCAAGGCATTCTATCTACTGGCAGATTTCGAAACAGGAGACATTTTCTTTTTACGGGATAGGGTTGTCATTCCTATGCCCAAACGCTCTACAGTCATATTAGAACGGATTTTATGGTTTAAAGTGGCTTCCGAACCCCTACAAACATCCATGGCACTGACGAGACTCGAACCTGTATCATCGAGCATCAGTCACTCGGCCATCAGGCCCCAATACATTAAATCACATTTGGTTTTTAAAAGTAAAACGGCTAATTTAAAATCTACTTTTATTGTTAGCATCAGTTTGAAATAACATTTTCGTTGCTTTTCACCAGACGATCGTTTTGAACACTAATGGGACAACCTTGGTCCATCACGGGGCTGTTGCGCCAATGAACATTATCATCATCATTGGCGCAACAGCCCCATGGTGGACCAAGGCATTCTACCTACTGGCAGATTTCGAGACAGGAGAAGTTTTCTACAGGGTAGGGTTGTCAGTCCAATACTCAAAGGCATATTATACCGGGATTTACGATTTAAAGTGGATTCCGAACCACTACAAACATCCATGGTATAGCCGTGGCTCAACCCGAAACCTGTGGCATCAAGCGCTAGTTACTGGGTCATTAGGCCCTAATTAATTCTTAATTACGCATGCTATATTATTTTTATCTACCAAAATTATTAGGATTAAAACAAATTAACTTTCATGTAGTAAATATAATCAATGAACTTCGATTTTATATAGATATTAGCTAGTTTGAGAATAGTTTAATTTTTATTAAATTTCAATGGCTTTAACTCATAGTCCATTCATTTAATTTCATTAGTATAAATTCATAGCCTAATTTTCACATGTTCATTTTTGAACAAAAGTATGCTAATAACTATGTTAATAAAATGATATGGTTATTGCTATATGAAATGGTTAATATTATGGGTTAATGAAATGGTTATTATATGGTTAATATTATGGGTTAATGATGTGGTTATTATATGGTTAATATTATGGGTTAATGAAATGGTTATTATATGGTTAATATTATGGGTTAATGATGTGGTTATTATATGGTTAATATTATGGGTTAATACTTACCAAAGAAAAAGAAAATTGTCACCGCAACACGAAATTTAACCACAGAGTCCTTATAAATATGATTTCCGATTAAAAAGTCCTTTTTGAAGCGGCAGGACACTGCATAGATGGCACAAACATTTAAACACAACGTTATGAAGATCACAATTACTATGGGAATCACAGCAGCTCTTGAAACGTCCGAAACAGTTTTCAAACAACTGAAAATGAGCAAAACAATAATTGACTTCACACAGTAAACTATATCTTTAAATGAAGTAAACTTGAAAAAATTATAGATAAGGCATTATTTCTTACTACTTTTATGGCATTAATTTAATATATTTATGATATTTTCTAAATATGGGCTCTTGACATGAAAGCATTTGCTATTATACCAGATTAAAAATTACTCAAGGTGCATCAATAAGTCAATAAGAGGACACACACAAATTGTGTCCCCACATTTCATTCTCCACGTATCGAAAATCCTCCTCCTTAATTTAATATGTATAGGATGTTTTCTAAATATGGGCTCTTGACCTGAAGGCATTTGCAGTTGTAGCAGATTCAGAATTACTCAAGATTTGGTTTGGTTTGTCGCTCGACGGTCATCTTGTGCACACTTTAGGCTAAATAGACCGGGACCTACAGTTTAAAGTGGATTCCGAACCACTAACAAACATCCATGCCACCGCCAGGATTTGAACCTGAAGCCTAGGATACCAAATGCCAGAGCGCTAGCCACTTGACCACCAGGCTGCCGAATTACTCAAGGTGTATCAAGGAGTCAAATAGGATAGGACACTGCACACAAATTTTTGTCCCCACATTTCACTTTTCACATACTGAAAATCTTCCTCATCATCATCATCATCAATAGCATGACAACCAACAGTGGGCCATGGATTTCCTTTGAAAAGATTGTCATGCATTCCTCTGGGTGACAATGGTCCTTGAAATCTTAACCTTTAGTGGAACAAAATCTTTTTCAACTGCCTCTATCCATGGCCATTTGGGTCATCTTCTTCTTCCTCTTTGCCTTGTGGCTTTGCGAAAACGCACCTTTTTACGTGGTTTCAATCATTCATTCTAAATTCATGATCAGACCAGTTTAATCAATTGATCTTAATAACTTTTTTAATATCTGGGTCTTTATAGCATTTATAAATTTCTGCGTTGTACCGTGTTCTCCAGCAATCACTTTCACTAAAATCTTCAAGAATAGCCTTTAAAATCTTCCGCTAAAATATATCCTCATCAGGTATTGTCAAAGACCAAGTTTCAGATTCCAAGTTTCTAATAAGGGTTTTATATAACAATAATTTTTGTTTTATGCTCATGAACTGTGTTTTAAGTAGATTTTTTAATCCAAAAAAGCCTTATTGGCAGATACAATTCTATTTTTTTTATTTCAGGTAAGATATTATTTTGAAAAGTAATTTTTGATCCTAGGTATTTAAAACTAAGTACAGATTTAAAAGTGTAAGTGCCTAAGGTAATATTGGGTGTATCCTGACAAATATGTCTTATCGAAAATCCTACAATTCAAAAATCAAACAAGCCTAACCCCATAAAACTATTTACAAAAATCTCAGTTATTGTCCTAATTTAGTATAGAATGTCTTGAAATTGTTTTATTTTGTCATAGTGAAACTCCTAAGTTTACATATGTAGTCAGATAAATAATTAGTTAGATATTAACATATATTAGAGATTACAAACTTCAAATGATTCTAATTACAGAAAAAATATTTATTTTTCGAAAATTTATTTTGTTTAGAACCAATAAAAAGTGTAAAATTTCCTTAGATGATTAAGATTTTACTAATTGCAAAATTCAATATCAAACATATAAATAATTTTTAAACATATAGCATTGGTGAAATACCTCAAATACCTGGTGAAATAAATCAAAATTGAAATTTATAAATAAAAACTCAGATGAACTTTAAAATTAATTTATGAAATTTAGTAATATATGCAATCAATATTATTAGTTGGCCTTTTAATATCATGGCTGAATTACCGGAGTCTTTTCTAGAGACAGTATTTTCTCATGCATCTGTTTCATTATTAATTAAATTGGAAGAATTTATTTATAAAAATTTTCCGACGTAATTTTCCTCTTTTTTCATATCTGATTTTTTTTCAAAAACAATTTTATAAGTACAATTAAAAAAATATACTTACGTTTCTTCACCATGATGTACGTAGTCTTTAGTAATCCATATTATAATCATAATAATAATTGGTACACCTAAAAATATACAAAATTTTATTAATTTTTTTAAATAAATAAAATTTCAATCGAATGGTAAATTACAATGCGAAATTTTGTGTTGAAATAAAATTGTTATTGAAATAATAATTTAGAATAATAATATTAGACGGATTCAAACACAGCGATGTAATAATGGAGAAAGGTAATTTTGGAAGGGTTTAATAATTTTAGTTTTTAATATTTATTTTTAATTACATAATATCAAAAGAAAAATTTGAAGGAAAAAAAACAGTCCACATTATCTGTTAAACATATTTTCGTTCATAATTATTTTGTGTGGCGTATATTTGACCAGAACATATAACAAGTTCGTCCATATATTCGTTCATGTTAAAACCAGATGTTTAGTTCAGATATTTAACCAGATGTTAAAACCAGATGTTTGGTTTAGATATTCAACCAGATGTTTATCCTTTTTCACTTAATAGCTGCTAGAACAGTATTTTCACCCATTATTTTAAAATATTCTCATCCAAACTTGATTCAACCAATATCTTCAAAATAATTTGTACATAAATATAACATTTAAGACTGATAATTAAGAAATTTAAAATTGCACAGATCTAAATTTCATCGTAACGTAATTTTTTGATCACCTACAAACATTTATTAAAAAACACATGAAAAATACTCATATCTCAATGTGAATCAGATGAATGGAAAAGAGATCTTAATCTTCAGTCAAATGGATATCTTAAATTTTCAAAAAATCTTAATGGAAATTTGTTACACAATTGTTTTGTAAGAAGGAGAAAATACAGTATAAATAATAATAGCCAATAGGAAGATGATCACCTACTGGAGAAATGCACTAAAACTGTGATATGTTAAAAGATGGAAAGTGAAGTTGTAAAAATTAGCTGTCCAAAGAAAGATTGCATAATAAATTAGTGCATGTTCATCACAGCAGCATGTACACTGGAGAAATGCACTAAATCTGTGATGTGTTAAAAGATTCTGGAAAGTGAAGCTATAAACCATCTGGAAATTAGCTGATCCAAAGAAAGAAAGTAATAGATTAGTGCATGTATATCCCAACAACATGTATACCGTAGAAATGCACTAAAACTGTGATTTTTTCAAAAAATTCTGGAAAGTGAAGTTGTAAAACTTCTGAAAATTAGGAAAAAGTGGAAGGAAAGAATAGATGAAAAAGCAAGTGTAATAGATTAGTGCATGTATATTGGAGAAATGCACTAAAACTGTGAATTGCTAAAAGATTCTGAAAAGTGAAGTTGTAAACTCTCTGGAACTTAGTGATCCAAAGGAAGTGTAATAGATTAGTGCATATACACTAAAGCAACGTGTATATTAGTGGAGTACAAAATTCATAAATTATGTAACATCTGTAAAAGATACACCTCACACTGTTCAAAAACATGCAGCTGTGACGAATCGAAGAGTATTACAACTGCTGAAGCGTTAAAAAAGGAAAATCATAATAAGATATGTGAAGAGTGTGAAAGAGTGTAGATAAAATAGCCGTTAATGTTAATTTTATCAACGGAAAAGGACCTAAGAATAACCAATGATGATGATTACTCAGCTAACCAATCTTTTTCTTAAGAAATTGAAGCACTTTGTAAGCATGAGGGTAAAAATGATGCGCACTGGTTTCTTCATTTGTACCGAAATAACTACTAACGTTAATTTTTATTGGCGGATTGATTATGGCTAATTATCCATGATAATGGTTTCAAAATAAAAACACATATGCACTCAGTGGACTGTAAAAACTCAATTCTTTTATTCGAAAACCAAACTCACTCTGGCGATATTACATTTCTTTTCCCTTCCAGCCAGCTCACGCCAAAACAGACGAGAATGCTTATAATCTCTCTGGTGCCAGCTTACACTTCAATATTTTTTACATATTATACACATGAAGCTATTTGTCCATGAGGTAAAAATCCAACCAAAGGAAGCGTAATAGATTAGTGCAAGTATTTCACAACAACATATATACCGGAGACATGCATTAAAACTGCGATTTGTTGAAAAAAATCTGGAAAGGGAAGTTATAGAACTTCTGAAAATTAGCGATCCAAAGGAAGTGTAATAGATTAGAGCATGCATATTGGAGAAATGCACTAATGTAGCCAGCTTACGCCAAAACAGACGAGAATGTTTATAATCTCTCTGGTGCCAGCTTACACTTCAGTATTTTTTACATATTATACACATGGAGCTATTTGTCCATGAGGTAAAAATCCAACCAGCTAATATTAAAAAAAAAAAGAGGCACTTTGCAAAACTTGTTTTGATCATGAGGGAAAGGTATAAAAAAGTGTTTTCTCATTTGCATAGTAATAGCCACTAACGTTAATTTTAATTGCAAAAAAACACACTATTTTGACCCCTTCCATGCAAGCTCGCGCCAATTCAGAAATGTTTTCATTTACACCATTATTTTCATAGTTTCCGTCATTTTCCATGAAAACAATTTAGCCAACTTTTTAAGCATTTGCATTTGTTTTGAGCATAAAGGAAAATGTAAAAAAACAATGTTTTCCCATTTGCATAATAATAGCCATTAACGTTAATTTTAATTGGGTATAGGAAAATATTTATTAATGTACGATTACTTTCATAGTCATTTATCATTTTTTTCAAAAACCTTTATACACTTTGTAAGCATCGCATTTGTTTTGAGCATAAAGGAGACTTTGTAGAAAAGTGAGGCATGGGTGTTTTTTTTTTTTTTACGCAATAAAATATTTTTAAGTCACTTTCATGGTTTTCATTTGTCTGATAAAGTTAAGAAAATTAATTTTAAAAAAAAAAATCACTCACACCAAACACTTAAGGCAGACTTCAAAATGAAGTGAGGGATTTCTTCTATGTCCGACTTGTTTGCAAAACGCAATCGATTCATAACAGCCTGAACTAAAAGCCATCCGAAAACTACCAGGATTGTGTAATGGAGTAGCATGGCCATCAGAAGACAACCAGGTTTCCACAAGAAATTCATTTCACTGATGAACAACAAAATCAAACAGCAAAGTAGGCTTAGAGCTAACCAAAACAAAACACTGTGGTCTACAGTCGAACGCCATACTCTGAAATGACAAGAAATAAATTAAAATTATGATGCTTGTGTTAACGATATGCATTTTACAATTTCTGATCAATAAGTCTTTTTACAGAAAACATATTAATTAGTTCCTATTGGTACTTATATCTTTATTAAGATTCATTATAGCCTTTTCCATAAATTAGATCTAATATCCTAAATATACCCAACTCGTAGGTTGTGGTAAGCTATGCCACCATCATGCAGAAGAGTTCTCAATGGAGCCGTTAGTGGTGTCCGTTGCTTTCATTACTTTCTAAAACAAGGACAATCGATGTAAATGGTAACAACTTGTACAAACGTATCACACCGACAATAACGATGCCTGGTGGGATAGCTTTAGCTTACATTCTCATAAGGTACAAATGAGTATGAGTTACCATTAAAAGCCTCAGAGGGCATTTTATTGCCTTCATAACATATTGATATGCTGCTCACGGTATATGTAAGTAGAATGTGAGGTTTGCTAAAATGCAACTAACATCTTGAATCTGCTAAAGACATTTCTGAGAATAATTATGAATAGAGATCAATGCATTATGAATAGAGATCTTCTTATTATATTTAAATTGTTCTGAATTGAACTAATTCCACAGAGGGAATTGGGATTACGCGGTTTAATGTCATTTTTGATTAACTGGATTTATTCTGATTTTTTTAATATTCTTCTTGTTACGATATGTGACATCTTTATCCCTCCCCGGTGTGGGTCCAAGTTAGAATATGCTCACTGTAGCCCATGCATATCGTAAATGGCGACTAAAATGACCATCCATTTCCCCGGGTTATAAAAAAGGGTGGGTTAAAGTCAGGCTTTTCCCTTTGGGTGCCCCATGTATTTGTGACCCAAGGTGCTGCATTTTTTACCCTTTATAAAGGGTGAAAAAAGGGGTAAAATAACCAAAAGGGACTCGTGATAAAGGGTAAAAAAAAGGGGCGATAAAGGGGCGACTTTGTCGCGGGTTCATGGACTTGGTCTAAAAGTTGCTGTCGACCAAATGGGATAAGTAACAACAACACATCTTTATTTATATATCATTATAATATACCTATTGTACAAACAGATTGAATAATGCTTACGCATTTATAGTGTTATACCTTTTTTTCATCTATTCTTAGATATTGAAAAATATGTGTAAGCATTTTTGATTAAAAATGTTAGCAAAGAAAAAAAAATGTATTAAAATCTGTTGACGAATCTGTTGAAAATCTGTTAAATTTTGTTTTGTAAATATGGTAATATTAGACTAACAGACTAGTACAGAATCGGATAAAATATGC
Organism: Caerostris darwini; assembly: GCA_021605075.1. Lineage (NCBI taxonomy): Eukaryota > Metazoa > Arthropoda > Arachnida > Araneae > Araneidae > Caerostris > Caerostris darwini. The sequence goes on along the minus strand of BPLQ01003767.1, from coordinate 111,581 downwards.
ATACACAAAATTTTATTAGAAACTATAACAGAATTTGTGTCAGAATGAGATCATTATATTTGTGAAAAACATGAAGTACTGCTGTAGTATTCCTCATTGAGAAAACGTTTTCGTTAGATATTTATCATGAAAAACATAGAGTACTATTATAGTGTAAAAAACTATTGTCGTAAAAGGTGGGCTGTCAAATTTATGCATGTGTCTTTTGAAGGTTAGGGCTAACTAAAAATCATATGCATTTAATACTATTAGCGCTATCTATGTGTCAGCCTATGAACTTTTTATCCTACTTGTTATGTGATTCATGTGATTATGTGATACTTGTTATGTACCTCACTGTGAAAATATTTTCGTTAGGTTGTATATTATATAGCTACACATTATTATGTTTTGTATAATTATTGCGAGTTTTTCTAATTTTTCTAGTCCTCCGAATAAAATTGGTACAAATATAAAACAAATAAATGGTTCTCAGACGCCAAATTGAATAATATTTTTAAACAATCCTTTCTAAAAAAAAGATTTATGCAAAAATTATTTACTGGCTCTCAAGTTTACAGTAATTTTTTTTTATAGTGCAGTGAAAATTTTAATGAAATGACAATGTCAAGAAAGCTTGACTCGTAATTCATTGGTGATACATACAGAAGGCTTCAGGTTCAAATCCATTTCTGCCATGCGATAAAGTGATTGATTTCAGAAACGATTTAGTATATTTATTATTATTATATTTATTTTATTTATCCAGATTCAATATATTTATACATACATTTTATATGTTTTTCAGTATGTTTTAGTATATTTCATTTCGAACAGCACACGTAAACGTCTCGCATTGATGATTGAGCTGACCAATAAGAGCTTTCCTTTTTTTTTCCATATGATAAATGTGTTACAGTTACTTTACAAAATTTCTTCAGTGGAATTTTCGGGACACACATGAATATAACTCGAGGTCTACTGATCTATTGAAGAATATCTCGGTATATTACAAATATTACTTATTGGAATTTTTTCCTTATACAAATTAAAATCTTAAAAACAGATAATGAAATTAAAATAGTTTGGAACATTTATCATAAAGTTATTAAATTATTACAGAAGGTTGAGCTTATATAATAATTGATAATATAAATTTATTATTGCATTTGGGATAGCACACATAAACGTCTTGATGATTAAGTAACTGATATAAGTTCTCCATTTTTTTTTTTACATGTGATGTGTGGGGAACTGTAACTGTACCACATTTGTATGACAAATGTGGTACAGTTACTTCACAAAATTTTGTCAGTGGATTTTTCGTGGCACATATGAATCTAAGGCGAGGTCCACTGATCTATAGAAGAATATCTCAGTATACCACAAATACTACTTCTTGGAATTTTTCCTTATATGAACTGAAATCTTAAAAACAAATAATGGAACATAAAATAATTTGGAACATTTATCATAAAGTTACCAAGTTATTATAGAAAATTGAACTTATATAATAATTTGAAAATTTAACTTTTATAGTTTATTCAATTTATATAATTTAGATATTGATTACATTCACTGAAAGTTTCATGCTCATTTATAATATCGCTGAAACAACATTTATAACCTATAAGCAATGTTTTTATGCTCTTATTATCCATATAAAAAGGATCTTACTTTGATAGAAGATATAAAACAACAGTGAACGACAGAGCAATTATTGACACAGCACATCCCACGTAGACAGCAGTGCCCAGACGAAATTGTTCAGAGCTGGTATCATATTTCTCAGACTGTAAGAACATAAAACATTGTAAACATATTTTGTAATTTTACTAACTAAACAAGTCAATTCCTACTTTTTTTCACTTTATTGCAGAAAGTCGTTTATAAATAATTTTTATTCCTTTTTTTAAGTTATCTTTTTTGTTTTATCTGCCGCCATCTATTGGTAGATATATGCAACTTAAATGTAAAATTAATTAATTAAATTTAATTAATGAATTACTATTTGAAAAAAAACTGTATTAACATCCAGTGTCATCCACTACAAGTTAAAAAAATGTATTTGAACTCGAGTAGATGAATAAAAAGTATTTTATTAACGATTGAAAATTTGAACAAGATATATATAGGGGAGTGAGCTAATAGATGGAATTGAACAAAAATGAATTTTTACTGAATCAAAGATTGGTATCCTTTGAAATATGTTTCTTCATTAACAATTTAAATTCAACGAATTTATAACAAGCAATACCTTTCCGCAAAATTTTGCGCTATTAACACAGGATAAAACAATGTATAAATATAATGATATATTTCTTTAAATGAAACTTAAAATAAATTTTTTTAATCGTTGAAAATTTTTTATTTTATTGAATGTATCATCTTTTATGATATTCTTCGAAGGAAAATTTACTTCTCTTTTTACGATAATAAAATGATAGCCAATTATGTAATGTTTTCGAATGCCTATAATTTTAATCTGAGGTCATTCTACTCTAAAACGGCTGATATGTAACAGATCCAACGTTATCTAGAGTACATCACAGGATGTCTGCAACACTAAACTCACATTCTGCAATCACAAATTGAAGCGAACAGTCCTAGTACTCTAGCCTTTGAGAATTAGCACATACTAGCCTTATTCCTAGAGTCCAATTATGTGACATTTTGGCTTATAAATTTAATGTGTGTTTCCCCCAGATACTAAAATCTCTCTCAGAGAATATCAGCCAGGTGGTAATTTGTTATCCTGCCTATACAGGCTTCTTTATTCTTCAACCCAAAATTTCTGTATCTGATGGAAACCCACCTCCCACCTTCATTGTGTCCATCTTCAGTAGATACACAGAAGCTTTTACTTCGGTTTCTCTTATTGAATATCCCATCAACTATTCTCATTTTAGGAACCTAATGCCCTATCCATCCCTAACAATAGGCTGATAGATAGATATCATCCCTACTAATAAGTATCATCATAGGTGATAATAGATATCACCCCTACTAATAAGTATCATCATAGGTGGTAATACATATCATCCCTACTAATATACTAATAAGTATCACCATAGGTGATAATAGATATCATCTCTACTAATAAGTAGGTGATAATAGATATCTTCTCTACTAATAAGTAGGTGATAAAAGATATCATCCCTACTAATAAGTATCATCATAGGTGGTAATACATATCATCCATACTAATAAGTATTATCATAGGTGATAATAGATATCATCCCTACTAATAAGTATCATCATAGGTGATAATAGATATCATCCCTACTAATAAGTATCATCATAGGTGATAATACATATCATCCCTATTAATAAAGATCAACTGTATAATAGGCTGATACCCAGCCCTATTATTAAAGTTTATGCGAGAAAAAGGTTCGGAACTTAAACATTCATATACATTTAGTCGTATCAAAAAAAGAATTTCTGTCCCATCATTGCTATGAGATTCAGAGATATCTAGGTTTACTATGTATCCCCTGGAAATTTGTAAACCTGCTGTTGGAACAACCTGTATAATTTCTTAAGTCTTTCTTTTTTTTTAAAATGGTTAAGTAATATTTACCATGGGATTAATACCAATAACTTACCAATATAACAGCAAATATAGATAAATGTTGACATCGGCAAATGTGGAATCCATCTTTCATGCCTCCGTATTCACATCCTTCAGTGTTCCAACCTCCATTGTGATCGTCCACACGAGGATCAAAGTGGGAACACACCGGATTCTCTATTTTCCTACCATGCTGTTTTACAGAACATAAGAAAGCATTAGAATGTCACATGTATCAAGTAGAGTTTCATTTCACAATAATTTCTAATAACTCTTAAACATATAACTTCTCCTCTTTCAACGATAGAACATGTGCAAGGTCAAATTAACCTCAATTTTTCAAGTAATGCATTCATTAACATTGTATTCACAAAAAAATTGGAATAATCTGTCAGAAAGTTAGAATGAAATTCATTATAACACGATTTCACTATAACGCGACCATTCAAAGACATCTACTATATCACAGTTATTTAAAAGCTAAAATGATAAAAGAAAAATATAATAATAATGCTAATGAATAAAACAACACTTTTAAAATTGTACCTAATGTAATAAATAAACTTCAGATTGGTAAGGAGTAAAATTAAGTATAGAAAAAATAAATGTTTTATAAAAGTAATTGTATTTATAATTTTATAGCCGAATTTCATTTTTATAATGTTTTTTCTTGGAACGGTAAACTACGGTAATTGAACAATCTCTAAACATTTATCCTTATAGCATAATTGAAAAAACAATATTGTGGCTACTTATTTGAATTTAAGATACAATAAATTAACGTGCAGAATTACTTTATTAGTAAGAAGTTATTATTATTATTATTACTATTTTGCTTTCAGGTTACAATTTTTTTTATATATGAATTAATATTCTGTAAATGTAATCAGTAACATATTTATTTCACGAAAAACAAAACTTTTGATTTTTAAGACTCTAATAAGGCCGAGTGTAATGTATGCTGGAGAAATGGGAACATAAAAGCTAAGAACTTGGATTACATCAGGGTCTTTGAGAGGAAAATTTTGAGAAAAACATTGAACAAAGAGTTGGTAATAATGTATGGATTAGAAGACCAAACAAAGAAATTGAACACCTAAATAAAAATAGAGACATTGTTAGATGCATCAAATCACAAAGAATCCGCTGGCTTGGACATGTACATCGCAGAGATGAGAGAAATATCATTAAAAGAATTATGTATCCTTAAAAGTATTTGCAAGATAGATCGGAAGGACAATTAAACTAGACAAAATAAGGCGATAATATTAAGCAAATATTTGTAAGGATAATTATAATTCATATGTAGATTTCAAGATTTTGGTTATAAGAAAATTAGAATTAAAATTGATGAAAACCGTTAGGCCCCCATGAGAACTACTGTCATCTTCGTATTCATTCTTTGAATTGATAGAAAGTAGTATATGATTGGATGGCAGGAATATTTTCTGACATCCCTTCGTTACAAGTATTTTACAAGTATTTAGTTTAATCAATTAAAAACCAGGGTTGGCATACACCAACATTTCAGCTTGTTACAAATTACAAATTATCATTCCCCTCAAAATTAGTATTATAATAAGAAATTATGTTATTTAGAACATAGAAATTCTACTTACTGTATCTTTAAAATATAGATGAATAGGAGATGTCAGATTCCAAGCAGGTCCACCAGACAGAGATACATACATCACCAATGTGGGTATTACCTTGTAGTTTCGTTTATGCAAAACCTCCATTGGTTTTGGAAAAAGTACCCAATCTCTGAAAAGGACTAAATTTATTCGGCACGGATACTTGGAAGGAAGTTCGTTTTCCCTTTTTATCACCAACTCTGGTGGTAGCAGAAAATAAGCCAGACTCTCATGTTTTGGATAATTTGTAGAGGTAGAAAGAAACTCAACGGTTGTGTTTTCCAATGTATTTCCATACTTTGATGGTAAAACAGCCATTCCAATGATATGGTCTTTCGGGTCTGTAGGTACTTTAGTGTACTTAATGTCGACCAAAAGTTCCTTTTTTGTTAGAGTAACTTGCTTGCTCTTCTCTTTAGCATATAACAGCACATTGTCGATAACTTTTAGTAATCTGTAAAGTAAAAGTATGCAATAAAAATTACACGTTGTTATTTCGTAGTATTGCATCTTGAATATCTTAAAAACAAAATTTTAAATAGTGCAAAAATCCACACTCAGTATAAAGGACGCATTTTTTTCTCTTATAATTATTACTTCTCATGAATTGTCACCTTTTTTTTGTTTGTTCTAACGTAAAATTTTGACGATTTTCTGTTGTTGATAGGACATCATAAAAACAAATTTTTCATTTTATAAAATGAAAAATAAAATACAGACTTAATAACATTTTTTTTTTTACTTTGCAAAATTAAAAGTTCTTGAATTAAATACCTACAACTAAATCTCTTAAATGTATAAAAATACATATGCTTGTGAGAATATATATATAAAAATCAGTATAAATTATAATAATTTCATAAAATGCATAAAAACGGTGGCATCTATCCAAAATGTTTTAGAAAAAAAGTTTAAACATTTATAAAATATTTTAAATATACATCAAATAATCATTATTTTAAATAAAAAAAGCAAATTCATAAGTGGAATCAATATGACACAGTAAAGATTCAAATACGAAAAAGTAAACATCTAGCAGTTTATTTTGTAGTACTATATTAATTTTTTTTTTTTTTTGTATTTCTTATAAAGTTTTGCTGTATTTTTATTTGACTAGTTTATGTATCTTAAAGACAATATTAAAAATTAAACAGTTCTTCAAATACATGGAGTAAAAAATAAAAAAAAAAATATTGATAATACCCTCCTTTCATATAAAAATATTTATCTTGCACAGAAAATGTAATAATGGAAAAGTTATTTTTGTAAATAATTCGTGCTTATTTGAGATATGAATAAACATTTTACCTGCTTGTAAATTTGATTGTACCTTTGGCAGCTATCAACTCACTTCGGTTTGTTTCCGCAATGTTGTTAATCACAGTAAAAGTTTCGTCTATTTCCTTGAAGTAAAAATTTGATTGATATACAATTACATAATTTAATAAGATGCTTTAATAACAATTTATTGATTTTAATAATTTCATTATTTCGCAAATTTTATATTTTCTAATATACACTCAAGAGCCAAAACATTATGACCACCTGTCAATAACTAGTTGGCCCACCTCGTACACCTTCACACACAGAAGTAAGTGAAAGAATTATTCTTCAGACTCTCCAGCAGCAGTTAAATACCACTTCCACCTGATCACGCGCCTTCCACGTCATCCAGGCGAGTTCATTGCAAAATGTAGGGGTGGTCGTAATGTTTTGGCCCTTGAGTGTATATTGGGAAAGATATACAGATAAAAAATAAATATATGTAAAAGGCTGTTTTCCTATATGTGCTATATAAATTTTATATTTTAGTCATATTACATTTTCACAATCATAAGCCGATTCAACAGATTCTTTACAGATTTTCGGTTGCAAATATTTAACTATAAATTAAAACCTGTAACTATGGGTAACCTTAGCCCTGTTTTAATCCCTCAAATAGCGAACCAACGTCCTTAAACATGCGACAGTTTTCTCATCAGTATTAAGTATTTTTTCGATAGCGTAAAGGGTGTTGAGAATATATGCTGAGACCATTCAGAAACACTTTATTACATCTTTTAATGGTTGAACTGTAACTATATTTTGTGTCCTTTCAGAAAATATTTGGAAATTTCGTCGAAATAAATTTGAATAAATTTTTACATACGTATATTCTTAATTAGAAGTTAAATATGTTCCATCTTAAATAGCAACTACGATAGAAATAATAAATTTTTAAGATACTCGTAGAAACTAAATAAAAAAAATTTTTATTTACCATAATTAACAATACCCTTTCTCATTTATAATAAGGATGCACTACCATATCGTTTAACACATACTTTTTTATATTGTTTCTTCTAGTATCCTTTAATTACTCTAAAAATCCTCTACTCTATCAAAATACCCACATATTGTGTATTGTATTGAACATGAAACGGTACTTACGTATTAACGATACCTTGGCGACAGACTTGGCGGTTTTTAAGTGGCAGCAATCTAACAGCTGCAGATTTGCTGAGTTTTGACGCCATTTTGAAGTGCTACGAAAATGCGTATTTGGGATTTTCCAGAAACAGAACAAGATGCAATTTCATTTTTTCCAAGAGCGAAATATTTTACCAAAACAACGAAAATGTCCCAATTAGACTGTTTTCAATCCATGTTAAACTCTATATCGGCCTGTTTTAAACTGAAATCTGTTTGACTACTTTGTGTTTAAATAAAGTGTTTTGAATTTTGAAAGCGTTTTGATTTTAAATGAAGTGCTTTATATATTTTATTATTTGGAACAAAAATTTTTTGAAAGCGTTTTGATTTTAAATGAAGTGTTTTATATATTTTATTATTTGGAACAAAAATTTTAAGTGTAGATTGGCGCCACTTAAAAACCGCCAAATCTGTAGCTGCGGTCGGCGCGTGCGCTCTTTATTGGCGCAACTGTCGCCAAGGTATCGTTGATACGTGAGTATCCATGAAACTTTATAAAAAAACGAATGGATCATAACTGTAAGGATTTTAAAAGGTAAAATTTTTTCTCCCAAGGCATTTTAATGAATACGTTTAGTTTACCATGAATTTTAATACAATAATTTGATGCTTAAATATAATAAGGAAATATACTACAGCAATTAAATTTGCATAAGATACACAAACATATCGATCATCAAGAAATTTACCTCAGGAGTAAGTTCTGGAACCTCAGATAATTCCGTCAGGATGTCGAGTACAATGTGAATATCTGTCACACTTAAATGAGCTGGGCTGTCTGTCAGTTGTTGTAAATTTTGGATATATACTGGTTTAGGATCATCTCCGAATTTCTACAAAAATTTGTAATTTATAAATATATTTGCATTAAACTAATAAATATTTGATATTTTTATGCAATAGTCTACATAAACTATTAGTTATTTTTTATAAACAGAAGATCTTTTTTTTTTTTTTCACATCAGGTACCCTTTCCGATACTTTTTTTTCTACCTTTTGTTGTGTTTTATCACACACAGATTATCTAGAGCAGTCCTTGCTGGGCAGAAAAGGGATGTTATTGTTCACTGAAGAGATTTTCAGGTGCATATTACTCTGCATATGTGTGTCGTGTGAGGTAAAACCGAAAATTCTTACCTAAAAGGTTTCCACAAGTTGTCACAATTGCAACCAAGTTTCCTTGCTTCTAATCGCATTTTTTTATCGTCTTAAAGGTAGAAACATAACTTCCATTTCAGACAATATATAAATCAAGCACAAAAACTGTTATAACATTAATATTTTGAACATCACATAACGATGTTTCAATATTTTATTAGATTAGGTTAGATTATATTAAAAGATAAGATGTAAATTCGAATCTGCTGATGGTGTAGTATATTGTAATCACTGTTTTCAGAAATAAGGATAAGAATAAGGATTCCAAAGTTGCCTAGTGGAAATTTATTGAGTTTTCACCTGTACGATCACAATGAAATTACACAGTAACTATACAATTGAATTTGTATCACCACTATAGCATTCAACTTGTAGCATCATTGTAACATTGAACTTGCATCACCCTTGTATCATTGAACTTGCATCACCATAGTATCATTGAACATCATTGTAACATTGAACTTGCATCACCCTTGTATCATTGAACTTGCATCACCATTGTATCATTGAACATCATTGTAGCATCATTTCAACATTGAACTTGCATCACCCTTGTATCATTGAACTTGCATCACCATAGTATCATTGAACATCATTGTACCATCATTTCAACATTGAACTTGCATCACCCTTGTATCATTGAACTTGCATCACCATTGTATCATTGAACATCATTGTAGCATCATTTCAACATTGAACTTGCATCACCCTTGTATCATTGAACATCATTGTAGCATCATTTCAACACTGAACTTGTAGCATCATTTTAGCATTGAACTTGTATCATTATTACACCATCATTATATCATGAAATTGTACTACTGAGGAGAAGAAAATATATATATAGATAGAGAGAGAGGCAGAAAATATCTATAGGAGAAAAAAAGTACTAGATGATTGCTTCGTATTCACTAGAAGATATCAAATCTCAGATTTGTTTGCCTGAAAATTTACCAATCTTTTTGAGGAATAGAAATTTTTTAAATAACAAAAAAACATTAAAATAACTTTTCCAAGATATTATTATTACACTCACATTGTAGAGGTTCTTCAATTCTGAAGTTAACTTGGAAGGTGGCATGTTGGGTTTGGAGGATGGATTCCCCCAATGAGCTCCACCGTAAAACGAACCTGTGCACAACCGCGTTACTGCCAAACCATCTAAAAAATAACAAACATAATATTAAGGAATCTTCAGAATATTTAAAAAGAAATTTATGATTTAACTGCTTACATTCATTGTTAAAATAAAGGCTTTTTATCAAAGATAATTGAAATTTGTTCCTCATAATGAGAAATATTTTTTACAGTGAATTTATCCATGCTTTTGTATCAATCATGATTACGATTAGAATAATGCATTCTAGAAGAACTGTTCCTGTAATTTTTATATTTTCGTGATAAATAAATGATTTTTCATGATATTGTAATTAAATAAATTAATTAATAAAATAGGTGATGAAAATATATAACTAATTAATAATAATATAAAATTCTGTAGCTTGCTTTGTCATAGATCATAGAATTTTATAATGTTATACTCAGATTTAAATTTTACGAATTGATAAAAAAATTAACATTCATTCAAAATTTCGGTAGCTTAATCTAATACTAAGCCTTTAAAATATTTGATATCAAAATAATAATAATAGTAATAAAACATTTTTGATGCTGCATTATTTTTTAATAATTCTGAACACGAAAAAAGAGAAACTGCATTAAAAGTATTCAAATTTTATCGTACTCTCACTCAAGCTAATGAGGCTACTGTCAGTCATTGATAAATTTTCAATTTGTGTACAACATACCTATAACATTTAATTAAATAATATTAATAAAATAAATTTATAAGCTCTGTCTTGTAAATTTTGGAATAGCTATGCAATGCAATGATGTATTTATAAAGGCTAACTCAAAATTAATGATTTAACTCAAATTAATGATCAAATTATGATCAAAAGGAAATGTATCTTGAAATCAGAGCACGAATTGCTGCAGGGAATGGCTACTATTGTGTACTACAAAATCTGTTAAGATCATCGTTCTTAAATAAAAAGTTAAGGATTCTCATATATAGAATCATCATCATTCTAATTCTTTTACATGGCTCTGAAACATGGACTATGAGAAAGTGTGATGAAGAGTTATCGAGAGTATGAGAGACAAATTTTTAAGAAAGGTTTTTGGAGAAGTATGTGAAAGTGACGAATGAAGAATTAGAAGAAATAAAGAGATATATATGAAAGTAACAGGGAATCAGATATCGTTACGCAGATAAGGAGAATCCAACGGCAAGTTCATGTATGGAGAATGGAGCCAAATCGAGCAACAAAAAGACTCCTTAAGGAAAACCCCAGCGGATCTAGACCCACAGGAAGACCAACAATTAAATGGGAAGATCAATACGAAGAGGACTTGAAAAGACTGAGAATCATTAACTGGAAAAAGACAACTAGTCGCTTGGAATGGCGAAAAGTCTTAAAGGAAGTCAGGGCCCTTTAAGGACTGTAGAACCAGCGTTGATAATTACGCAGTTAAGGTTAATTATTGCCACACAGGTAAGGAGAAGAAGAATCCAACGGCAAGTTCATGTATGGAGGATGGAGCCAAATCGAGCAACAAAAAGACTCTTTAAGGAAAACCCCAGAGGATCTAGATCCATAGGAAGACCAACAATTAAATGGGGAGATCAATACGAAAAGAACTTGAAGAGACTGAGAATCACTAACTTTTAACAAAAGGCAACTAGTCTTGTGGAATAGCAAGGTAGTCAGGGGACTTCAAGGGCTGTAGAATCAGCGATGATAATTACACAGTTAAGGTTATTTATTGGTATGCAGATAAGGAGAAGGAGAATCCATTGACAAGTCCATGTATGGAGAATGAAGCCTAATAGAACAATAAAAAGACTCTTTAAGAAAACCCCAGCTTATCTAGACCCACAGGAAGACCAACAATTAAATGGGGAGATCAATACGAAAAGGACTTGAAAAGACTGAGAATCACTAACTGGAAAAAGACAACTAGTCGCATGGAATGGCGAAAAGTCTTAAAGGAAGTCAGGGCCCTTTAAGGACTGTAGAACCAGCGTCGATAATTACGCAGTTAAGGTTAATTATTGTCACACAGGTAAGGACAAGAAGAATCCATTGACAAGTCCATGATTGGAGAATGAAGCCTAATAGAACAATAAAAAAACTCTTTAAGAAAGCCCCAGCGGATCTAGATAAATAGGAAGACAAACAATTAAATGTGGAGATCAATACGAAGAGGACTTGAAGAGACTGAGAATCCCCTAACTTGAAATAAAAAGCAACTAGTTGTGTGGAATGGCGAAAAGTCTTAAAGGAAGTCAGGCTCCTTCAAGGGCTGTAGCATCAGCAATGATAATAGAGAGTTTTTGCATACCGTATTTTGGACGTGCGTTAGCTTTTTCTCCCTAGCGCGCATGCTCATAGGAAAATGCGCATGCGTATCTGTAATAATGTTTTCTATGAGCATGCGCGCTAGGGAGAAAAAGCTAATGGACGTCCAAAATACGGTATGCAAAAACTTTCTAATGATAAGTAAATTTGTACAAACATAAATTAATTAAAAATTTTGAATATGAATAATAATAAAAATTACTAATAAGCAAAAAATGTATATATATATGTATAGAAAAACTTTATACATTTTCTAAAAGAAAGTTTAATATAAATACAAAAAATTTCTTTGATTAGATTAAAGAACCTGTTAATTTATTTATGATTATATTTTTTAATCACACACACACACACACACACACACATATATCAGGTGGGCTGAAAGGTTCGTAGGCTAGCATAGAAAAATTATGAATAATTTTTTTTTTTGATAGAATTTAATTTTATTATTCAATATAGTTGCCTTCGAGGGCGATACAACGATTATAGCGGTCATACAATTTTTCGATACCATTTTTAGAGTACGATTTGTCTTTAGCCTCAAAATAGGCTTCATTTTCGGCGATTACCTCTTCATCGGTGCGCAATTTCTGTCCAGCGAGCATCCTCTTGAAGTCTGTGAACAGTAAAAAGTCGCTGGGCGCCAGATGTGAAGAATACGGTGAATGCGGAAGCAATTCGAAGCCCAATTCTTGCAATTGTGCCATCGTTTTCATTGATTTGTGACACGGGGCGTTGTCTTGATGAAGCAGCACTTTCTTCTTCAAATGAGGCCGTTTTTCCGCGATTTCGTCTTTCAAACGCTCCAATAACGCTACGTAATAGACGCTGTTTATGGTTTTCCCTTTTTAAGATAGTCAATGAATGTTATATCATGCGTATCCCAAAATATTGATGCCATAACCTTGCCAGTCGAATTTTGCCTCTTTCCACGTTTTGGAGTCGGTTCATCACGTGCAGTCCACTCGGCTGACTGTCGATTGAACTCCGGTGTGAAATGATGGAGCCATGTTTCATCCATTGTCACATATCGACGCAAAAATTCGGGTTTATTACGATTGAACAGCTCCAAACACAGAACAGCTCCAAACAGAATCATCAATTAGTTGTTGTTTGTGGTCGATTGTGAGCTCTGCGCGGCACCCACTTTGAACAGAGCTTTCGCATATCCAAATATTAATTGACGATATGTCCAACACGTTTCTTTGATATATTTAGGATCTCAGCTATCTCAATCAACTTCACTTTGCGGTTACCAGAAATTATTTTGGGACTTTTTTGATGTTTCCGTCGGTAACAGCCTCTTTGGGGCGTCTACTGCGTGCATCGTCCTCGGTGCTCATTTCGCCTCGTTTAAATTTAGCAAACCACTTCTCTAGGGTTGATTTTCCTAGTGCAAAGTCCGAATAATGTTTATCAAGCCAAGCCTTGGCTTCAATAGTATTTTTTTTTCGCCAAAAAAGCAATGCTTTATTAACACACGAAATTCCTTTTTATCCATTTTTCCAAACTAACAAAAGTTGCGTCACTAAAAATGCTATAAATCACATATTAATAGTGCAACAGCTGTCAAATTTATACACGTGTCTTTTGAAGGTTAGGGCTAACTAAAAATCACATGGATTTAATACTAGTAGCGCCATCTATGTGTCAGCCTACGAACCATTCAGCCCATCTGCTATATATATATATATATATATTATATTATTGTAATTTTTGCAAATTCAATACATACTAAACTATGACCAATTATTAAGTTAAAAAAAACTTTCTTTTAATTTGTATAATATTGTATATAGTTTTTTTTTACTTTTTAACAAATATAGATCCGTTTTTTACTTTTAGAAGACCAGGCTTCAATTGGAATGACAACTTCTCCAATATTTGCAAAAGGCCATGTTATTTCTTTTGGTGGTTCTCCAGGTACCAACGTTGTATCCTGGTAACACCCAACTAAAACCAAAGAGAAATTGTGAAAAATATTTAATTATAGTAAAAAAAAAAAATAATAATAATTTCAAGAAAAAAAAAATTCAAACTGGTTTGATTTTTTAAATAAATTATACTAAACAAAAATTATTAAGTTTGATAAATAAGCGTTTTTTTTTAAACTATGTTAACAGAAATTTATACTAAAGTTTAAACTTAAAAATGATCATTTGACACATTTATCAAACTTGGTATTAAATTTGATTCTTAAATCAATGTAAAAAAAGTAAATCTTGCTACTTTTTGTTGTTAGATCAGAAATTTATTAATTAATACAAGCCAATTATTTAAATGTAATCTCTGTATACTTAATTAAATTAACACGATTTAAAATTTTTATTAATGCACAAATTAAAATCTAACATTAGGCTTAACATTAATTTGGTTGGATCTATTTTCAACGAAGTTTTAATTTTCTTAAAAAATATTTTCATATATATATATATATAAAGGGGATAATAATTAAAATTCTACTTTCAAAATGCTGTAAAAAAAGGACCATTCGTCACAATGAGTTCAAATTTGAACTGAAGATACTTGAAGCAGGGGAAAAGTTAGGGCATCAAAAAGAAATTTCAAAACAAAGTTTCACTGATTTTTCTCATCCAATTTGTATTACCTTGCCGTGGTGGATGGGCTTTCCATAAACAGTGTCAAAACTGTTGAATGACTTAGAAGCCATTTTTTTCTGCCAAAAAACCAAAACAATTAAGGCACATTGAACACTACAGTTGGTTTAATGTGCAAAGGCCAAATACGTTGTAATTTCGATTCAAAATACCACTGGCAGCCGAATTCATTCTTTATGCCGCTAATAGCTCCATTTATTAATACACTTTGGAGCATATTTTTTTTTGATGCCGTATCAATACCTCCTTCTTCAGGTATCTTCAGTTCAAATTTGAACTCATTGTGACGAGTGGTGGTTACAGCATTTGGAAAGTGGGACTTTAATTATAATCACCATGTATGTACGTATTTAATTTGAAAATATACATGCAAAGATTTTTATTTACTCACGTGTACTATACAAACGAATTTCATGTATGTTAATTCCTCTGAAATTCGTCCAGTCGAGTATTTGCTGGTAATGCATTTGGTCCACGCTAATAGTTTCGTTATATAAGTACTCAAAAATAAATTCCAGTTCATGCTGATCTTCCACAAGGTCTCTGTCATACGGGGTACGTGGATGAAAGGCTTTTTGGACGAATAAATAAAACTGCACCTCAAGTCCTGACCTGTTAAAGCAAACGACAAAAGTGACAATCAAAATCAGAATTTATATCACAAGTTCTTAGAAAACAAGTAATATAAAAAAAAAAAAATTCAAGTGCTACTTTTTTTCACTATATTGCAGAAAGTCCTTTATAAATAATTTTCATTCATTTTTTAAGTTTATCTGGCGCCATCTATTGGCAGATATATGTAACTTAAAAATAAAATTAATTAATTAAATTTAATTACTGAATTAATATTTGAAAAAAACTGTATTAACATCCAGTGTCATCCTCTGCAAGTTAAAAAAAAATGCATTTGAACTTGAGTGGATGAATAAAAAGTATTTTATGAACGATTGAAAATTTGAACGAGATATATATAGGGAGAGGGTGAGCTAATAGAAGGAATTGAAAAAAATGCAAAGATGGCAGAAATCGTTGAAGTAAGAGTTCTCTCGCACGCCAGTAAAGCGCCGCCTTCGAGTCGCAGTCAAGTATCGCACGTCGTTGGAGGTAATCCTGTTCTTTGGATCTGTTGAGTTACATAGGGGCCAGCCAGGGTTCAAAAAAATTTTAATGCGATGGAGATGTTGTGCTAAGCAGATATGGCTATTCAGAAGATGGAACTGGGAGACAGCATGTCGTTGCGAATTGCTGGGTATTGTTAAAAGATCTTCGGCTCTCCAACTCTTTGACTTAATCTCATCTTGAGCTTGTAACTTGTGACTTTTTGCCATTATTTGTTTGATATATAATTTTATAGAATGGAGTCACAGTGTCTTTTCACAGATCTCATTCAAAGTAGTATGGAGTCTCTTTTTGCCAGACAATCGGCCTACTCATTCCCAAAAATGCCACAGTGTCCAGGTATCCATTGAAGTACCACCCGTTACATTTTTAAAGTCAGTTCTCCCGCAAATGATGTCGACATTGGGAGATTTCCTCTGATGAACTAACTGGCTTAGTTGAACTAATAGCCTGAATTGTGACTTGGGAACCAGACAAAATAACAACTCCATCTAATCTATCCTCAAAAATCCTTCAATATTTCAAAGCAATTCGGATAGCCTCCACTTTTCCATCAATGCCTTGTATTTGTCTTTCCATTGGAAATAAAAAAGTTCTTAGAGAAAAATGATTTCTATTTGTTAGTAATGAAAATTCTGACCATTTTCTCGATTGAAATAAAACCGACAACTTAGTCAATATATTTATTTAGTCATCAACAGTTACCATTTTTTTCAGTGGCATATTTCTATCAGCTTTTCGATGCACTTTTTTATAAAATTGTATTAGATGCGTTGTTTGTTTGTGCAGATGGAACTGGGTGTGGTCGGGTTGAACATACCCCTTTAATTACTAGCACGTAAGCAACACAACATACAATAATTAATACGCAACATATAACTCATTTAAAACATTTAATTATACATTTGTGGAAGGATTCCACCTCTAGCGCTCTAAAGGCATCTCCGGTTTTGCCATACGTCCTCTCGGGCGAGAGTCTCGATGCCTACTGATGATTTCTTCTGCACGCCACAAGGGGCGCTCTTGCAGTGCGTAGGAGGAAACATGGTTGCTTTGGTGGAACCACGGTTACAAAACTCATTTAGTTTAATCCTGGAAAAAAATCTAGCTCTATTTCAATCTCTTTTCTTGAAGTTTACATGAGTCCTTCTAAAAATATTGTAATCTGTTTTAACAATGTCGTGTGAGGAGGATAAGCGAAGTATAATTATCCAGCCAAACTTTTCTTGGACAATGTTTGTCACTTTTGCAGTATGGGGTTTGACACTGCTTCTGCTACAGATATCTGTCCACTTAGCGACTATGGCGTGCCCAGGATTGGAGAGCACCTCCTCATATGCCTTACTGTTCTTAAATGTGTCCCTTTTGTGTTACTGTCAATGCTTTTCGTGATTATTTTTGATTTTCTTTACTGTATCGGTCTGCTCGTCGACTAATGATCGAGAGGTCGGAGAAGGGCATAGGATAAAAAATATTAGTATCAAAAAGAACTCTTAAAATTTAATTATATTCCCAATGCAACATCTCATTTCTTACCATGATCAATAGATAAACTTTGTATAGTTACCATTTTCATAAAATGGAAGTTTGCATCAATATAAAACTGAAACACCAAGAAATATATATAAATTCTGATTTTATTAATAAGTTTTAATAAATTTTAGCATATTTCAATATTGAAAAAAAAAATTAATTTTGTTTGTTTGGAAGTTTGCATCAATATAAAATTGAAACACCAAAAAATATATATAAAATCTGATTTTATTAATAAGTTTTAATAAATTTTAGCATATTTTCATACTGAAAAAAAATTTAAAATTTTGTTTATTTTCGCAAAATTAATTAATTTCAAAATATTTACCACTGAATTTTACTTACTTTCTCTCTATTATATCTGTTACATATGTATTAGGTTTTGGAAGGAAGTCAAATAGTACTTCTTGCAATTCATCTTCATAAATTTGTTTTTTGAGAGCAGTTTTTTCCTTAATGCTTAGTTCAACATCTTCCTCATCACCCAAATCATCCTGTGTTGATAAAAGTTTTCCCACGTACGTCTTTACCTCTAAATCGAAGGAACACAGGTTTTATAAAAGGCAATTATTAATATTGATATCTATAGCAAATTAGCAGATAGGGTGTGACGTTCCCTATTTCAATGCAATTAATATTGTTTTATTTTGGCTAACTTATTTAATGGAAATGTGAGAAAAAAATACTTTCAATGAAATAATTTAATTAAAATATGCAAAAAAAAAATACTTTCAATGAAATAATTTAATTAAAATATGCGTGGAGACATTTTAATGTCATGTGGAAGCTTAGTCATAATTAATGTCATGATAGAACTTAGTCATTCGGCGTGGAGACATTTTAATGTCATCAGAGACCTTAGTCATGGCGTGGAGACATTTTAATGTCATGAGAGAGCTTAGTCATGGCGTGGAGGCATTTTAATGTCATGAGAGAGCTTATTTGGGGGATTTTAATGTCATGATAGAGCTTAGTCATGGCGTGGAGACATTTTAATGTCATCAGAGACCTTAGTCATGGCGTGGAGGCATTTTAATGCCATGAGAGAGCTTAGTCATGGTGTGGAGACAATTTAATGTCATGAGAGAGCTTAGTCATGGCGTGGAGACATTTTAATGTCATGAGAGAGCTTAGTCATGGCGTGGAGGGATTTTAATGTCATGATAGAGCTTAGTCGTGGCGTGGAGACATTTTGATGTCATGAGAGAGCTTAGTCATGGCGTGGAGGCCTTTTAATGCCATGAGAGAGCTCAGTCATGGTGTGGAGACAATTTAATGTCATGAGAGAGCTTAGTGATGGCGTGGAGGCATTTTAATGCCATGAGAGAGCTTACTCATGGCGTGGAGACATTTTAATGTCATGAGAGAGCTTAGACAGGGTTAAGTACCAATGGCGCAATTTACAATTAAAATATGGTTTTGGTTTAATTATAAAAATTATAAACTTGAACACTATTTTTAATGCCCACCAAATAAAAAAAACAGTAATAATTCTAGAGATAAAATTAACTTCTGAACATTATTAACTATATATATTTGTGTTTGTTTGTATTCATTCATTATAAATAATACACTTATTCCTTTAAGTTAAGTTATCCAAATATAGCATAATTTAATGATGGTTTACAAAATAAAAGTGCATTGTTTTAATTTTAAGTTTACGCGTTCTAAAGAATATAAATTAATTATGAATTCCAATATACGTTGTTAACATTCTTAATTATAACACTTGAAACATAAATTAAAAAATGGATTTAACTTATTAAATATTTTAACGACATTATATTATTATTTAAAAATAAATCAAATTTATTCAATAATATTAAAGAAACTTACAGTTAGAAATTTTTTTATAAGCTGATTTAAAATAATGTAACGTAAATATATTATATAATCGTTTACTAATTTTATGCGTGGTGCAGATAGCATTAATTATTAAAATAACATATAATGCAATTATTTAAATAAAATTATAATATATATATACATATATATTAAATAAAAATTAATTAATAATATATTATATAAAATATAGTTATTTAATTATATATATATATATAATTATTTATATGCAGATAGCATTATTATAATAATCTTGAGTCATTTAAATTGAATTGTTGGTGTTTTTTTTAAACTTGCTGCAACGTTAATAAAAATCTAAATCTAAATTTTGAAACTGCGCAACAAATATTAAATAAAAAATTCGTAATGTTCTGCATTTCACAAAAACTTATTTTAACTTGAAATAAATATCAATAATAAAAATTAAATATTACAAATATAAATTGATTTATACATTTATTTATGCTATAGAATAAAGATCTTAAATTATTTAATTAAAATATTAATTCTTTGAAATTTCTTTAAAATAAATAAATGAATATTTATTACCCGTGATTCTGAATAAATATCTGAACACAACAGAAGAATTTATGTAGTTGGTTTCACACCAATAATATCCTTGCAGCTTCAGAGGATTATCAAAATGTACTGAAGAATCATTGCTTAAAAGATCAATTAATGATAGTATATGATCAGAAAGACCAACGCCACCCTTTTTCAAAAGTGCATAGTCCTTATACCACTTTACTTCACTGTACTCCTTGTACTTTGTTCTACATGTCAGTACAGGTATGTTAACCTCAAACCCCAAGGAATTGTCCAGCATCCATGTAGACTCAGTTATTTCCGTTGTTTCACCTGAAAAATAAAATAAGTTTTAAAAAATATCAATAAAATATTTTGTTTATTTCAATTTCTTTTAGAGATATTGACATTCTGAAATTCGTTAAACTGAACAGAATGAGATGGGCCGATCATCTCATGAGAAGGGAAAGTGATAGAGCTGCTTTGAAGGTTTTCAATGTAACCCCTTTTGGACAACGACCGAGGGGAAGACCGAAAAAGAGACGGGTCATCTGTTTAGATTCTGATTTTAATGTTATTAAGATCAAAAACTGGAGTTCCACGGCCAAGAGGAGAACAGACTGGCTGAATCTTTTAAAGAAGGTCAAGGCCCACAATGGGCTGTCGAGCCAGTTATGATGATGATATTTCAGTTTCAGTAAAAAAAGATTTCAGCTTAACAATTTTAAATATTATTTATTTTACTATGTATTTATTCACTTATTATGAATTTATGGTATGATAAGATATGATATGATATGACTTATAAAATGGTATGAAATAGGTCATATATAAATGAATAATAAGTTATAAAATCAAACAAAATAAAATCTATATTATTGTAAAATCTATTTTTAAAATCTAATTATGCTAAGAACACAAATATAAGGAAATAAAAATGCATTAAATATTTAAATAAATAATTCAGGTTCGAGTCTCGGCGGTGCCATGGATGTTTATAGTGGTTAAGAATTCACTTTAAATAGTTCCAGGTTTAATATGACTGTAAAGCGATGGGTGTAGGGCTAACAACCCTACCATGTGAAAAGTAAAACGACTTCTCATGTTTCGGAATCTGCCATTAGGCAGAAGACCTTGGTCTACCATGGAGCTGTTGCGCCATTGAAGAAAAATCATTGGTATTATTTGATAATTAATCTTGTATCAAAATTAATTTTCTAACATTATAATACAATGTTACTTACCATCTTTAAAAGAAATTAGCAGAATCAAACAGAAAATAACAGCATGGATAGAAAAAGAAATTTGATAGTTTAAAGCCAGCATTTGTGATGAAGTATATACGAATGATTGCTTCTGGAAAATAAATCAATGAAATAATATGAAGAGTAAGATAAACATTTTTGTTTGTATATATATATATATATACATCCACACCCACAAAAAAAAACCCGTTTTACTAACATGGCATTGATTTCACGAAAATTTATATTTATACAAAAATAAAAGACACACGTTCATTCTAAATTTTTAGGTGTTCTATTAATATAGATGATGTATATTAATTTCTATAATTAGAAAAATAATTATAATAATTTCCCTGCTTTAAAGGCAGAAATAAATTTTTCACAGATAATACATATACATATTATACATACATATACATATTAAACATATAGTTTATATATATTATACATATAGTATATATATATTATACATGTATATACATATTTTAACATAAGTTAAATTTTTTGTTAAGAGCAACTTAATTAAAAATATTCTTAAAAATAATATGCGATTGCTTTTTCCACAATAGTGAATATTAAATACTTCTGTATAATAAGGCATTACAGAATTTCTAATTAACGTTTGTTCATAAAGAACAACAGAAACATTTAATTCAATGCATAAAATAAATGAAATAAATAATATTTATAGATACATAAAAGTTTACATTTTTCTGATTTTCTAAAAGCTATAGATGAAATGTTTCATGATTATTATATTGTTACAAACCTTTATACAATGCATTTTTCTATATAAGAAAAATGGTGTTAAAATAAATATTGTAGGCAATGCATTTGTATCAAAGGTAATATAGATTTTTGTGTTATTTATTTGTTATAAAAAGGAAATTTAATGAAATTAATAAACACTTAAGTCAGCAATAAAAAAACCACAAATATTTCATATATTATATCCTTAAAGGCATAGACAACTCTACAAATAAACAAAATAATATTATTTATCTGAAATGTAAAATATTATTATATTACAATTACATTGCATGTTAATATTAAATTTCGTTATATTGTTATATATATATTTATTGAATACATATTTATAAGCTCAAAAAATGGAGACAAAATATTGTATTGCATTTGAATAAAAGCATTCTAGGTTTTTGTATTATTTGTTTGCTATAATAAAAAAAAAAAAATAACTAATGAAATTAATAAACTCAACAACATCAAAAAAACCAACTAGTTAATATGTTTTTTATATTGTAAAATTAATAACACAGATAAAATATTGTTATAAAAAATAGTGTTATTTACAATTACATTGCATTTGAATTACATTCAATTTAATTACATTTTTGCAAATCTTTATAAATGCTCTAAAAATGTATAAAATACTGTATTCTATTCGTACGCAAAGCGTTCATATGAAAAATATTCTTAGATTTCGTGTATAAGAAGAACATTTATGCTTTTAATGCTATTAATTTATGCTATGAATTTATTTTTGTTTGCTATAAGAAGAAAATTTAAGGAAATTAATATTTAAGTCCACTATAAAAAAATCTCGAAAATATTTCATTTATTATACCATAAAAAGTATACGCTACGATCCACATAAATATAATAACATACTTTATCTGCATTGTAAGATCTTATTATATTTCAAAAATATTGCATGTTAATTACATTGAATTTCTTTATTTTGTTATATATATTTATAACTACAATGCATATTTATAAGCGCAAAAAATGGAGATAAATTATTGTGTTCTACGCATTGTGCTTGCATCAAAACATTCTAGGTTTTTATATTATTTGTTTGCTATAATAAAAAAGTAATTAATGTAATTAATAAATTCTTAAATCAACAAGCATAAAGCGCAACTAGTTAATATGTTTCTATATTCTACCACTAATAAGACAAAACCGTTTAATGTTAACCTTTTAAACCGTTTAATGTTTCATCTATTAACCTTTATACAATGCATTTTTGTATATAAGAAAAATGGTGTTAAAATAAATATTATATAGCTATACATACATAAACAAAATACTGTTAATTGCGATTACATTGAATTTCAATTAGACTTAATTTAATTGCATTTTTGTATAACTTCATACAATGCGTATTTGTATGCGCTGAAAATGAAGACAAAATATTGTATTCTATTCGTATGCAATGCGTTTGTAGGAAAAACATTTTTAGTTTTCGTGTTATTTGTTTGTTATAGAACATTAAAATTAACTAATTCAAATATTTAAGTCAACAACAAAAAAGTTACTATAATTAAATCAACAAAAATTTTATATATATATATCTATATAACTGGTGCTTGATAGCCGAGGGACTAGCACTCGGGCTCTCGGTGTCACAGTTCAAGTCACGGCGGTGTCATGAATGCTTGTGGTGGTTCGGAATCCACTTTAATCCGTAGGTCCTAGTCTAATATAACTATTGGGCGTAGGACTGACAATCTTACTCCATAAAAAGAAAACATCTCTTGTCTCGAAATCTGCCAGTAAACAAAAAGTCTTGGCCCACCATTGCACCACTGATGATGATATATAATTATATGTGTATATAAATATTAAGCCAACAAAAAAATAGATACTATTAGAATTTCAATTTCTATTAAACTATATCGAACTTGAATATGGTTAAAATAATTTTTAATTAATTAATTGTTATAAACTTACGTTTCAAAAAATATGAAAGTGAAGATCTTACATGTTGCCACTCGCTCTGCTTTAATTCAAGTTTTAAAATTCTTCTGATATTGAAAATTTCAGAAACAAAAACCTTTCGGTTCGAAATGTGTGACAACTGGTGTGACAACTTCCTTGTAGATAAAGCGTTTCACCGGAAGTTGCGTTTGACATCCTCCCTGGATCCGAGGAAATAATCGGAATTCGTTTCGGTATTCCGGTGTAAGGTTGTGAGTATCATACCGCATGAGACATGCATGATACTTCGTTTCGTGTATTACAAGAATTCATTTCGTAACTGTATTAGTGGTCTTTTGAAAATAATGCATACGGAGAAATTTTTTTGTCATGATAAATCAAATAAATGCGTTATCTTTTTATAACATTAAAAATGTTTTATAGTTGACCTTCATGGATTATAATTATAATGATAATAAATGTGATAAATGCATCTCTAACTTCTTATGCATCTAAAGAAAAATACTAAGATACTTCATTTTATGTATTTTAAAAATTAGTTTTGTAACTTAGTAGTGGACCTTTTAAGACAATGTATTCGGAGAGATGTCTTATAAATGTGAAATAGGAATTTTATTTATTAGGATAAATATTTGAGCATATTTTATAAATTTCGCGCATCGTTTAAAAGTTGCTTTATATGGTATCTTTATTGGTTGCAACTATATTGTTTTTCTACTATATATCTCTAATAACACTACTTATTAATTTAAACTTACTATTATTAATTAAATCTCTTATTATGAATACCACATGAAGTACGTATGAACTTGTACAACAACATGAAATACGTTTATACTTTTTTTCATGTTTTATAAGAATTTATATCGTAACAGTATTAGTGGGCCTTTCAAAATAATGCATACGGAGAAATTATTTTTTATGATAAATCAAGTAAATGCGTGATCTTTTTATAACATTACACACCTCTTTCTTAAGAAAATTTTTTCTATATTTGACCTTCATCGATATATTGATAGTATCTTCCTTTAGATGCTTAAGAAATACAAGATACTTCTTTTCCTGTATCTAAAAAATT
Organism: Caerostris darwini; assembly: GCA_021605075.1. Lineage (NCBI taxonomy): Eukaryota > Metazoa > Arthropoda > Arachnida > Araneae > Araneidae > Caerostris > Caerostris darwini. The sequence goes on along the minus strand of BPLQ01003767.1, from coordinate 86,695 downwards.
AGGTTGTTAACTTAGTAGTGAAACTTTTAAGATAATGTATTCGGAGAAATGTTTTTTAAATAGGAAATGTGAAGCGTATTTATTAGGATGAATATTAAAAAAAACTCGCATTTGAGCGTATTTTATATACACTGAAGTGACAAAAGTCATGGGATACCTCTTAATATCGTGTCGGCCCTCCTTTCGCCCGGCGAAGTGCAGCAACTCGACGTGGCATGGACTCAACAAGTCGTTGGAAGTCTTCTGCAGGAATATTGAGCCATGCTGTCTCGATAGACGTCCATAATTGCGAAAGCGTTGATGGTGCAGGATTTTGGGCACGAACAGACCTCTCGATGATGTCCCATAAATGCTCGATGGGATTCATGTCGGGCGATCTAGGTGGCCAGATCATTCGTTGGAATTGTCCAGAATGTTCTTCAAACCAATCGCGAACAGTTGTGGCCCGGTGACATGGCGCATTGTCATCCATAAAAATCCCATCGTTTTTTGGGTATATGAAGTCCATGAATGGCTGCAAGTGATCTCCAAGTTGCTGAACATAAGTATTTCCAGTCAATGTTCGGTCCAGTCGCACCAGAGGACCAAGTCCATGCCATGAAAAAACAGCCCACACCATTACGGAGCCACCACCAGCTTGAACAGTGCCTTGCTGACAGTTTGGGTCCATGGCTTCGTGGGATCTGCGCCGCACTCGAACCCTACCATCACCTCTTACCAACTGAAATCGCGACTCATCGGACCAGACCACGGTTTTCCATTCATCTAGGGACCAACCGATATGCTCACGTGCCCACGAGAGTCGCTGCAAGCGATGTCGTTCTGTCAGTAAAGGCACTCGAGTTGGTCTTCTGCTGGAATAGCCCAAGAAAGCCAAATTTCTCCGCACAGTTCTAACAGACAAGTCCCTTGTACGTCCCACATTGATTTCTGCGGTTATTTGACGCAGTGTTGCTTGTCTGTTAGAATTTACGACTCTTTGCAGACGTCACCGGTCTCGGTCGTTAAGTGCAGGCGGTCGACCACTGCGCTGTCCATGGTGGGATGTTATGCCTGAAATTTCATACTCTCGGTACACTCTTGACACAGTGGATCTGGGAATGTTGAATTCCCTAACGATTTCCGAAATGGCATGACCCATGCGTCTAGCTCCAACTAACATTCCGCGTTCAAAGTCTGTTAATTCCCGTCGTGCGGTCATCATCACGTCAAAACCTCTTCACATGAATAACTTGAACAGAAATGAAAGCTCTGCGAAAGCACTGCGCATTTATACCTGTTCTATGCGATGCTACTGCCATCTGAAAATTTGCATATTGCTATCCCATGACTTTTGTCACTTCAGTGTATTTCTCGCATCGTTTAAAAGTTGTTTTATATGTTATCTTTACGTGTTTGCCAGCTGCATTAGAAAAAAAAAATTTTATCTTTATTGATTGCAATTATAGTGTCTTGCTTGTACCACATGAAATATGTATATCTTTTTTCATGTTTTATAAGAATTTATTTCGTAACTGTATTAGTGGGCCTTTCATAATAATGCATACGGAGAAATTATTTTGTTATGATAAATCAAATTAATGCGTGATCTTTTTATAACATTACAAGGCGCTTTAAATTTTTTTTATATATTTGACCTTCACCGATTATAATGATGAAGCATCTAAATGCACCTCTAATTTCTTATGTATCCAAAGAAAAATACTAAGTTACTTCTTTTTATGTATTTTACAAAATTAGGTTCGTAACTTAGTAGCGGACCTTTTAAAACAATGTATTCAGAGAAATGTCTTATAAATGGAAAATATGAAGTTTATTTATTAAGATGAATATTAAAACAAATTCGCCTTTGCACGTATTTTGTACATTTCGAGTATCTTTTAAAAGTTGTTTTATATGTTATCTTTATCGATTGCAGCTATAACTTTTTACTTGTTCCCCGCTAAATACGTATTATACTGTTTTTCATGTATTATAATAATTTATTTCGTAACAGTATTAGTGGGCCTTTCAAAATAATGCATACGGAGTAATTATTTTTTTATAATAAATCAAATTAATGCGGGATATTTTTATGACATTACAGACCTCTTTTTTTATTGTTTTATATTTGACCTTTATTGATTGTAATGATAGTATCTTTCTTTAGATTCTAGATTCTTTAGATTCTTTTTAATTTATTTTAAAAAGTTATGTTCGTAACTTAGTAGCGGACCTTTTAAAACAACGTATTCTGTGAAATGTGTTATAAATGTAAAATATGAAGTTTATTTATTAGGATGAATATTAAAACAAATTGACATTTCGACGAATTTTGTACATTTCGCTCATCTTTTAAAATCAATCTAATTTTTTTTTCATCATCTTCTCATCTTTTTTTTTCTTCGCATTTCTATCATTTTTTTGTTTGTTTTATATTTAATCTTTATATTGATTGCAACTATAGTTTTTTGTTTGTATCACACGAAATACGTATTATACTTTTTTTCATAATTTATAAGAATTTATTTCGTAACTGTAATAGTATGCTTTTCGAATAATATGCTGTAATAATATGTTGTAAATTAATTATTTTTTATTAGAGATATACAGTAGAAATTTTAATTAATAATGTTATTAGAGATATATAAAAGAAAACTTAATTAATAATGTTAGTTTTAATTAATTAATAATGTTACTAGAGATGTATAGTAGAAGTTTTAATTAATTGATAATTTATTAAAGATATATAGTAGAAGATTTAACTAATTTCTAAAGTTTTAATTAATTAATAATGTTACTAGAGATGTATAGTAGAAGTTTTAATTAATTAATAATTTTATTAGAGATATATTATAGAATATTTAATTAATATAAGTTTAATTAATTTTAATTAATTAAGTTATTAGAGATATATTAGAAGATTTAACTAATAATGTTAAGTTTTTATTAATTAATATTGTTATTAGAAATATATAATAGAAGTAAATATTATTTATCATGAAAAAGCAAGCAAATATTTGATCAATTTGTAACAGTATGCGAGTCTTTTAAAAAATATTTTATAGTTGACATTCATAAATTTCAGTGATAGTATTTTTCTTATAACGCATTGTGTTAAAAATTTATTTTTTTTTTATATTAACAGGGCTTTTAATATAATATATTCGAAGAAATTTTTTCTGCTAAGCAAAATTGAATGTTTATTGTGATAAATATAACAAAAAGATATTTGTGAGTATTTTGTAAGTACGACATTTAGAAAATGTTATTTGAGCTGGTAATATTTGATAATATTTTCTTTTCCATTAATAATAATCTTTATCATAATATTTTCTGTTTAAACAATATAATTCCTTTCAAAATGATGTATTTGAAGAAATTATATAAGATATAATTCAAACTTTAATTGTGAAAGATTAACTAAATACTTAAAATTTTTTTTAGTATAACATATCTCTTATAAAAATATGTTTTATATTTGATCGTCATCGATTAAAATCAACGATTATTTTCGATTATAATTATCTTCATCGATTTTCTTATACATCATGTGACAAAAATGATAATTTTTGCATATATTATTTCGTAATTTAAATAGTGGACTTTTCAAGCTAATGCATTTGGAAAAATTTATAAAATTTAAGGCTTATTTAGTATTACATAACTCTTATAAAAATATATTTCATATTTGATCGTCATCGATTATCTTCGATTATAATTATCTTCATCGTTTTTTTTATACATCATGTGGCAAGAATGATAATTCTTTGCATATATTATTTCGTAATTTAAATAGAGGGCTTTTCAAGCTAATGTATTTATAAAAATATTAAAATTTAAGGCTTATTATGATGGCTCAAACAAATGCGTATCCTGTTTGTGCGTCTATCAAAAAAAGGTATATGTTTGACCTTCATTGATTGCAATGATAAAAATTTTCTACCGCATGAATCATATATCATGCTACTTTTTACGTAATGTAAGAATTTGAATAGTGAATCTTTAAAATAATGTGTTCAAAGAAATAAATTATAAATAGAAGTGAATAATGTTTCTCATTTTAAATCAAAGAAATATGTCATCTTTGTGCATCTATTAAAAAGAATTATGTTTGTCCTTCATCGATTTCAATGATAAAAACTTTCTACCACGTGTGTCATATATGATGCTACTTTTTATGTAATATAAGAATTAAGTTCATAATTTGAATAATGAATAAAATAATGTATTCGAAGAAATAAATGATAAACAGTAAAAGTGAATATTATTTATAATTTTAAATGAAAGAAATATGTCATCTTTTTGTGCTCTATAAATAAAAAATTATGTTTGACCTTCATCGATTGCAATGACAATTTTTTCTTCTTATAGCCATGCATGTCCTATGATGAATGCATAATATTCCTTTCATATTTTATAATTGAGTTGGCGTTAATGATGCACAGGGCCGGAATTTCCTATATGCCAACTAGGCTTCAGCCTAGGGCCTCCAGATCTAGAGGGGCCTACATTCAAATTGTTAGCAAAATTAGAATTACACTATTCTAAAAACAATATACACTAAAACACTGAATCGAAAATAAGGAGAAATTCTACACATATGACTAGTAAACAAACATAAAAACAACGCGTTCTGCTCATTGGGTCTGTTCATTTGTATATACTAGATTGCACCAAAGTATAATTCATACGTTCACTACTAGCAATCTTCTTCTTCACTTCAAACTTCAATTTTCACTGATTGCTATGGCAAATATTGACGTGCCTTATGCTACTAAGCTCTGGTTTGTTCTTGCATAAATAAAGTGCAGATTGGAACTTTAAAAGCGAATTATTATGAAAAAAATTTATCTGAATTGAATTTACTTTAATCTTCAATGTATTGAATATATTTAATTTAATTTGATAGAAAATATGATAATTTTTATTGCATATTTTATTTTCGTAGTCAAAGATTTTTATTACTTTGTAAATGCTGTGTGTTACAAGTATTATATATGGTGCTGAGAATAATTGTCCAAATAAGTGTTCTCGACTTTTTTTTAAATTTATTATCCGTGCCACATTTTTTATAAAGATTAGTACCCATCACAACATGTTTCATTTAACATATTGATTTATATCACAGTAATGAATGTATTTTATTACCTCTCATGTAATTTACAAACTTAAAAATGGGAGGTGAAAGGGCCTCATAAGTGGAATAGCCTAGGGCCGCTTTTCATCTAAATACGGCCCTGATGATGCATTCTGATAAATTAATTATAAATAGTAAAAATAAACATTTTTTAGTATGCTAAATAAAACAAATACGTAATCTGTTTGAATGCGCAATCATGAAGTGCGTATTTTAAAAATGAACTATGCGCAGTCTTCATCGGATGCATTAATAATATTTTTCTTATACGGAATGATACATGCAGGATATGATATATGGATTTCTCAACTACAATTGCGGTTTGCTTTAAAATATATTTGGAGAAGTTTATTGCGTTGTAAAATTGGGTTTTCTTTAATGTCGTAACTCAGACGAATATGTAATACGAATGTGTAATCGCTTAAAACTTTACATAGATTTCTAATTAGTATTTTATTCATCGATTTAAATGACAATATTTTGACCTCTATAATACAAACACAGTTTTCATAAAATTTATTTCTTGTTAATTTTGCTTTTATATATTTATTAATATATTCATCAAATATTAATAATTTCAAAGATCTCACAAAAATAATATTATTTCATTCTTTTTTTTGAAGATAAAAATAGATTCTTTTCCCTTTAAATATCAAATATTTTTTTCTCTTTCTAATGCAGCTGGCAAACACTTAGACAGCTTGGTCTCGGATGCCTTAAGGCAAGCGCTGCACAGACGTACTCACTTTGCATTACCCAGGGGGCGCGTGTAACTTGAAGATAAGCCATGGAGTAACAATGCCCCCGTAACGCTCTACGATTTTATTAGACCGGGACCTACAGTTTAAAGTGGATTCCGAACCACTACAAACATCCATGGCACCGCCAGGACTCGAACCCGAAACCTGTGGTACCGAACGCCAGAGCGCTAGCCACTCGGCCATTCAGGCCCTCATATCAAATATAAAGATAAGACTTTGCAAATGTAAGCATCATATTACCGAATATTCCAATTGCCATATTTTGTAAATATGTCTCCAATACAGATTAAATAATCATTTATGAAATCAAATGACATAATTTGATTCATTAGTAATAAAAATAATCGTTAGTGGTATAAATTAGCTTAAAAATTCGTATGCAGAATTTTTAGATCAGTTAAAACAAAGCTGGAAAAAATTATCCTTTAAAACTCCACTTTCTTATTGTTGTAACATTTTTTTTTTATATAACTTCCAAAATATTTCTAACTTCTAGTTAAAGACCAATGAAGGTTTTTAATATTCAGAAAATATATAGAAATGGATTAGAATAATGTATATAAAATATATAGAAAATATTACATTTAACTTTCTTTTCAAACACATATAATCGCTTTAAAATAAAAATGGCTAAAAAAAATTCGTTTTTAATTCGCTTATTACAAAAATTGCTTATACTAAAATTATTAAAATATATTTTTGGCCACAGGAAATGTTCTTTATCTATTTAAAAAAAAAAATTAATATTTTAAATAATTTTACTAATGTATTCCTTTATCTGTGAACTAAATTTACCTTTTCAAAGTTATAAAACAAATACATAGAAAAAAATAATAATAAGCTTAACAAAATTAGTTAGGAACCTAAATTCAACAATTAATGAAATTTAAAAAACATTTTTGTTTCCGTTATTATCTAATATTATTTTTTCTCTTTACTGAAAAAAAAAAAAAAAAAAAAAAAAAAAAAAATTCTGTTTACTTAAAAAAAAAAAAAAAAGGGTTAAAACATAAATTTATTTAAGCTATATTTTGACAATAGATGGCAGCACATGTGTAATTTTAAAATTGCTAATTATAGTTTGCTTCAATTAGTATGTTACATAATTAAATATGAAATCAATATTACAGACATCAGCAAGTAGAAATGATAAAAATTATAAAATATATTATTTTAAATTTTTATATTTATTAGTATAACTACATTTGACAGTAATTTGTTAAAAGAAGAAAAAAATATGCAATTTTCAGTACTATTGATACTTTTCTCCGTAATTATGTTTCAATGTCTTTTTAATAAAAATGTAAATAATTCTATAAATTATGTGGTCATTTTCCATAGCTTGAAAATTAAAATAACTAACACAAATTTCTATAAATCATAATATTGTAAGAAATTGTTAAAATATTTTTAATTAATAAGATATGTTGCATTTGAGCTAAAGACAAAGTAGACAAATACTTATTTTTTATAATTGTATACTTATTTTTAACACGCATACATTTTATAAAGAAATGAATTTGGATATTTTTATTATCTATTTCTATTGGTGAAAATATCTACTTTCATTTTCATGAATTGCTTTTGGAATATTTAAACTCCAACAAGGGGGGAAAATACAGTTTTACATCTTTTTTTATTTAAAGTAGAAAGTAGAGGTTTAATTTCAAATATTTTTTATATGGATAGTTCTGTTTTATATTATAAAGACTTTTTGTTTTGTATTGTATTATTTATTTTATTTCTAAATTAATAAACATATTTCAAATTCATTCTCAATATTATAACTAGAAATATTTTATAATTTAACTTTAAATAATAGTTCCTGCAAGAAGTGTTGAAAGTGAAGGACTCTTATAACCTTAATTCAGAGTTTGAAAATTTGCAAATATTTTTAATATATCTTGTTCCCGCTGTCCGAAAATTAGATACTAGCTGTCAGATTCTTAGAAGTATTTCCTATGAATAGTTCTGTTTTATATTATGGAAAGACTTTTTCTGTTTTTCTGTATTGTATTTTTGTATTTATTTTTTATTTTTAAATTAATAAACATATTTCAAATTCATAAGTATCTCAATATTATAACTAGTTATATTTTATAGTTTTTGCCAAAAAAGGAACAACCATCACCCAAACCTTTTGTAAAGACTTCTCTTTTCACTAATGATCTGACTATTTAAAATTAATCTAAAGAAATCAAAACCTGGTTTAACAATGCTTTAAAGCTGTTGCCCTTTTCAAACATGATTGTATGGCCAATCAAAAATACTTGCAAGCCCAAAATGCATGCTCTGCATCTTGGACTATTCATCTCCTGCACTTGCTTCCTCTACTGTGTATGGTCCTTACTGGGAGGTCAGGAGCCTTATGGGCTAAACATATCACTATGTGATTTCTTTAGTTTCTCGTTGTTGTTTTCATTTTCCTTGTGTTCTGTTTCTTTTTTTCTTTTATTACTTCTACTAATAATATTTAAAATTTAAGAAATCAAAATCAATGCTAACTTGAAACAGTTTACAAACTTCAAGTTATATAACTGTGTGGAATATGTTTATTATGTTAAGGTTTTAATATAATAAATATTTAATTCTTAAGAAGTTGCCTTTGTAAAACATAATATTAATACAGAATAACGAGAATATTTAACAATAATTTAATTAGTATGTTAATCTTATCTTATTTATCATTAAATAACATCATAAAATTTAATAATAAATTAAAATAATTTTACAATTCATGCTTTAAAAGTCTATTAGGCTTTTCGATTAACCAGAACGATTATATCAAATAAAAGAAAAATTATGAGTCACTAACAGAAAATATGAATTATTCACGACAGATGGCAGCACGATCATCGTAAAAAAAAAGAATGTTGAAAATGAAATCGCCGATATTAATCAGTTTTCTAAATTAAAAAAAATATATATAAGAAGAATAAATAATAATTATAAATAATTTTATAATAATTATAAATAACATAATAATAAAATAATAATAATAAATAAATAAATAATAAATATATACAATTCATTAAACTGCAATAAAACATAATATTTGATGTTAAGCATATTTAAAAAAGTTTAATAACTTATGATTAAAAATAATAATGAGGAATTTTAATGAAAAGGGAATCTTACTTTCTTTTATCTTTCGTATAGGTGATAATGAAATCTATATACATCCTTAAATATCAATTTATTTTGAAACAGATAAGTTTTAAAACTATCTGCTTCAAAATATGTTTATCTGTCACCTTATACATTAAACAATATTAATAGTTCACAATTTAGAGACATATTCGTTAACTTTACTTATTATTATTATTTTAAACTTAAAATAAGCTTGAAAATTTAAATCATAAAGATATCCAGCAAGACACTGTTTAAACGTAGAGCAGCAGTTTAAAATAAAATGAAAAGTTCTTTCTTTCCTACATGCTGTCCGTACTAATGGGACACAATAAGGTCTTAAATTAAATGACTAACTCTTGGATGTTTCTTTCTCCTTTGCATAGTTTGCTCATCCCACTTGTTTGTCTTCCTACTCTTTGGAACTTTTCCAACAAACTCTTCCTTCAAAAGCGAAGCTCTAATATTTGCCGATTTTTATAATTAACCGTATTCTAAAATTTATTTTTATCTATTTCAAACCCATGCATTTTATATATATATGAAACACAATAAAACTTCTTATATTACACTTTTTTTTAAGCATATTTCTCAGTTGTACATCCACTTTAAAGAAACTTCACAAAATTTAATTTGACTTTCGTTAAGGATTGGAAAGGGTTGACGTATAATGTTTCAAATTTCAAAATTGGCTGAATCGGTAGCAAATCCAATTGGCGAAGCCAAATCGAACGCTTACATCAGGGATGGGTCCGATAAGTCTTTTCAAGCTGAATCCTTCCATTGTGCTTGAAGGGGAGGAAAGAAAGGTTTAAACTTCGTAAAATTTCCACATTGGAGAAGATAATTTCAAAATATGTTGGCAATATATAGGTGTAGTTGCCTTCGTAAAGCACCCTGTATAACGTTGAATATGCTGCATACTAGCAATTGTAATGACGAATGACTTCAGATCACAGGTCCTAGAGCATTAGAAAACAGCTTTTTCTTAAGAAAAAAAAATTATTATCAATAATAAAACAGAAATATATATTGTTTACTGTTATGTAAATCAGAAATATTAAAAATGGAGGTATATTTTCTCAATACGGTCTGTAAATATGATTATATTTTAAAACTTTCGTTGTCGATCTCGCGCCAGCGCGTTATGTCGTGTCAACACTAAAACGCCAATGACGCGCCCGCCCGTTGTGTATAGCAAAAATGCGACATTTAGAAATTTTACCTGTAGTGCCTTTCACGTGCTGGCGAGTAGTAAAAACATTCCATCAGCAAAGTCTTAAATATAATTTAGTATAGTAATCAATATGAGAAATAGTAATCGTTATGATGCACATAATTATGTTTTATTACCATTTTCAATCATATTTGTTATAATAAGTAGGTGCCCTTCTGGGAAAAATCCATTTCTACAACTGAGCAATAACTACCAACACAGCCTTACGTAATCGAATGCGAAAGTATTAATAATTGCGTTTAAATTAAAGTCGGCATTTGATATCATAACATGAACATTGTTCTAATTACAAAATAATAAAATTGCACTGGCTCTGTGCAATGCCAATACAATGTTTCTCTCATTCACATCGGGATTTTATTCGTTCCAAATTGTGTTGACAATATAACTTTAGGGCATTAATACAATCCTCTCTATGGGATCCTCTCCTGTGATAATGTTGATTCTGCTGCATAGCGATGTCATGTCAAACTCTCTGGCAATTATTTTTCCAAATGCAATAATATGTATTTTCATTAATGCATGTCAGTTTCTAAGGTTATCTTGGTTGTAAGTCACTAAAATGTTCATTTAAAATAATTTTACCAACGATTAATACCCATTTATTTATTGGTTCCTAAGATTCTCGGACATTTGTGAGTGCAATAAAACCGTTGAAAACGTTACACAATGATTCATTTGAATAAATATTTTTACATTTTTATAAACTCGAAAAGATGTTATAGTTCAACAATCGGCATGTAGCCACGTCCGACTACAGCAAACACAGCGGTGTTATAAGAGTGGAATGCAATTTCGGGGAACTTTTAAATACAATAAAAATCATTTTAATTTTTTAATTATTAAATTACATAATATCCAAAGATAAATTAATTAAAAATTCCACAATAACTATTAAACCTCTTTTTTTTTCCAAAATTGCTGTGCGCAGCATATGCATGACTAGCATCCCTAATAGGAATCTATTCGACAGTTTCCGTCTTTAAACTGGATCTGCCTACCAAATAGCTGATAAAACTATATAAGCAATAAGAAAAAATGTCTCTATGAATTTCAGAATATAGCCTAACTTTTTGTGAACAATTAATCAAATATGCAGGAGGAGTGATTTAACGGCATGTATTGTTAATACATAAGAATATTATAATGTATTGTAAATAAATTTCACTTAATTTTTCGTAGTATCTAAGCTAAAGTACATATTACGATTATTCATTATTATGAATTAGAGAAACAGGCTAAACTGATACATAAAAACTTGCAAACTTCTACAAACGTGTCAAACTGTAACCACTAAGGAAAGGCAAAGAGCGAGGTAGAAAAGCTTTCTTGGAAATCTTTTAATACGTGTTAAAGCATATTTTCGTTCATTAATTTAATTTGCAAGCAGACTATTATCAATCATTTAAATTTAAACACCTCCAAATAATCATAACTAAACCATTTTTTTAACATAAACTAAACCGTTTTTCACATGTCGCACTTATGTATGCCATATGCCATAGATTTTTTCATTTATACCATATATGTTAATTTTTATTTCTATGTATTCTGTCTACTACTAACCATGTGATTTTAAATATTTCCTTAATTTATAAGGTATTAAACCTCTTTACAATAAAAACTAGCTGCTTAGTGGTAACGTATGCCGCTGGTGAGCATTAATGCTACTACTGTTGCACCACACCACATCACTATACTTAAAACTGAGTTGTCCCTTTACAGTTTGGAGATGATGTGGGTGAGAAGAAGTCTGATTGAGCTCTGTGACTCTCTACGGTCATATGAGACCGGGACCTACGGCTTCAAGTAGATTCCGAACCACTAAAAACATCATGGCACCACCGAGACTCGAACCCAAAACATGTGGTACCAAGCTCCAGAGCGCTAGACACTGGGTTAATCAAGGCCCCAAAGCATTTAGGCCGAGATTCAATTCACTGGTGACAATATTGTAGACTCTGTTACAAAAACGAGAAGACTGGATGGCGTTTGTGACGTTCAGCATCTTGCCTCGTTAGTCAGACTACCTGGTAGAAGTTTTCCGGGTTTTCTCCCATACAAAAAGCAAATGTGGGTTAATTCCCCCTAAAAGTCCTCCCGGAAGCCACTTTCCTCCTTGTTCAGCATCATGGAGCCAAATAAGACTTCTGCCTACGGTTGCTCCATCACAACAGAAGCTGCCCCTTTCCCTCCATCCATCCAGGAGTAGATTACTCATGGGGTGTCCATCCCGAGCTGCCGAACACTGAGGATTAGTCACAGCAACAACATAATTCTGACAAGTTTTGTATAACGTAAAAGTTTGCATTTCTTTTCAATAAATGACAACAATTTTGAATAGTAGTTTTTATTTTCCTTTCCAATAATGCTATTCAATGTTATTTTTCTCACTTATTCAAATTCGTAAATCATATTAAGGTGTCATCAGCGATTAGGAAACAATAACTCTTCTTGATATAAAGCTGGTGACAATGTTAGTAAATATTGAAGAATAATATGCAATAATATGTTTTTTTTTTTTTTTTTTTTTTTTTTTTTTTTTTTTTTCTTTTTTTTTTTTTTTTTTTTTTTTTCTTTTTTTTCTTTCTTTTATTTTTTTTTTTTTTTTTTTTTTTTTTTTTTTTTTTTTTGCAATATTCTGATGACGATTTTTGAGTTTTGTATTATATTACAGTATAACAATCAATACGATATAAACTTATAAATTAATTAATAATATTTGAAATTGTCAAAAATTTCGCACAGATTGATATGTAATACAACAATTATAAAATTGGAAGAATAGCAGGAAATTTAAAATTACATGTAATTCAAATAAGTGATGCCAAACTTATTGTCATTGTATGAAATATGTATTGAAATTAAATTTTTTATTTGTTACAAATATATATAGTTTGTTTATTTGGTACAAATATATATATGCTCGATTTCATTGTAATTCAAGAGCCTTAAAAGCGATGAAAACAATTTAAATAAACTCATACAAATGAAGATTAATCCATTCTTTCTAAATTTCTGAGATTCACGTTAATTCTTAAAATAAACACATCAGTTTTTTAAAACAACCATCCTAGAGTTTTCCTTCCACTTCAGTTTTCTCGCCAATATAGCCAAGGCCGACGTATATCGCCAACTAAAAGAACTACAATTTAATAACCGCCTACGCGTTACCTTCCAAATCTGCAAGATAGCGTATTGTGTGTTCTCTTAAGACGTCACATGCCTTTGGAACTATTGCAAACCTAACCATAATTTTATTTCCGTTCTCAATGATTTGAATAAAATTTAGCATGCTAAACTTATCGTTGTAAAATCATAAGTAACTGCGTGTAAAAATAAGTAAGAAATATCACATTTTTTGAAGATGAAAAGATTATTTTTATAAAATACAATGTGATAATATGATTTAAAGTACTGCATTTTAGATTCATATGAATACTTTGTATTTATACAATAATCTAAATTTTGTCAGTTATATAATAGAAAGATATTTAAGGTGTGGTGAGATACACTTAATTGCAAAGTAAGTTATTATTTATAAATTATTAATTATACTGAGATATACAAAACTCCTTATGTTTTTTTTAATGCTGGGCACTTGGGTAATTCACCACAGGTTCGTCAAACCTTATTATCAAAAGGTATTAAGTAAATGAATAGTAATTTTAATATATTTTACAATCTAATTCAATGAATTAATAATGATATAAAATTACGAAAAGATAAAATGATAAGTCAAGTTCTCGTAGCAGGAATAAAAATATAAAATAAAAGTCCATGAAAGGAGCATCAAATCTTAAGATTGGAAAAAGTAATACGATGTTATATTTTATATATTTTTACATGAAAAATTAAAGGAAGGAATTTTTCACAGTAAAATGCGATGAATGTTATATCTCAGTTAATTTGAAGTTCACAAGAAAACAAACTTATTTCATCTTCTTCATTGGCGCAACAGCCCCATTGTAGTCCAACACCGTCTGCCTACTGGCAAATTTCGAGACAGATGTTTTTCCTTTTACGGGACTGGGTGTCAGCTCTACAGTCATATTAGACCGACCTACGGCGTAAAGTAATTTCCAAACCACTACAAACATCTATGGCACTGCCAGGGACTCGAACCCAATTGTGTGGCACCCAGGGCCAAAGAACTAGTCACCCAGCCATCGGACCCCATAAATTTATGTCAATGCACTTAAATAACTTTAAAAAATTAAATTGTATATTTTATACATTTAGTGAAGTAGATATACACTGAAGTGACAAAAGTCATGGGATAGCAATATGCAAATTTTCAGATGGCAGTAGCATCGCGTAGAACAGGTATAAATGCGCAGTGCTTTCGCAGAGCTTTCATTTCTGTTCAAATTATTCATGTGAAGAGGTTTTGACGTGATGATGACCGCACGACGGGAATTAACAGACTTTGAACGCGGAATGTTAGTTGGAGCTAGACGCATGGGTCATGCCATTTCGGAAATCGTTAGGGAATTCAACATTCCCAGATCCACTGTGTCAAAAGTGTGCCGAGAGTATGAAATTTCAGGCATAACATCCCACCATGGACAGCGCAGTGGTCGACCGCCTGCACTTAACGACTGAGACCGGCGACGTCTGCAAAGAGTCGTAAATTCTAACAGACAAGCAACACTGCGTCAAATAACCGCAGAAATCAATGTGGGACATACAAGGAACTTGTCTGTTAGAACTGTGCGGAGAAATTTGGCTTTCTTGGTCTATTCCAGCAGAAGACCGACTCGAGTGCCTTTACTGACAGAACGACATCGCTTGCAGCGACTCTCGTGGGCACGTGAGCATATCGGTTGGTCCCTAGATGAATGGAAAACCGTGGCCTGGTCCGATGAGTCACGATTTCAGTTGGTAAGAGCTGATGGTAGGGTTCGAGTGTGGCGCAGACCCCACGAAGCCATGGACCCAAACTGTCAGCAAGGCACTGTTCAAGCTGGTGGTGGCTCCGTAATGGTGTGGGCTATTTTTTCATGGCATGGACTTGGTCCTCTGGTGCGACTGGACCGAACATCGACTGGAAATGCTTATGTTCAGCTACTTGGAGATCGCTTGCAGCCATTCATGGACTTCATGTACCCAAACAACGATAGGATTTTTATGGATGACAGTGCGCCATGTCACCGGGCCACAACTGTTCGCGATTGGTTTGAAGAACATTCAGGACAATTCCAACGAATGATCTGGCCACCTAGATCGCCCGACATGAATCCCATCGAGCATTTATGGGACATCATCGAGAGGTCTGTTCGTGCTTAAAATCCTGCACCATCAACGCTTTCACAATTATGGACGTTTATCGAGACAGCATGGCTCAATATTCCTGCAGAAGACTTCCAACGACTTGTTGAGTCCATGCCACGTCGAGTTGCTGCACTTCGCCGGGCGAAAGGAGGGCCGACACGATATTAAGAGGTATCCCATGACTTTTGTCACTTCAGTGTATATACATACATACATACATACATACATACAAAGCAGATACAAATATATTATATGTCTACTTTGTTTATTGCAGTGTTTCTCAAAGGATACGCTCGGACAATGAGCTTTTGAAAAATTCCAGGTGCGCTCTGTAATATTTCAGAGAAATATGTGTCTAGATATAAAAATAAATATGCTTATATTTTCCTTGTCAGTTTGTCGGTTCAAAAGCAGAATTCATCATAACTTTTCTGATTGCTTTTTTCTTTTTCTCTTATTCACGTAAAAAGTGTCAAACAGCGATAATGCGCCAAATGATGTTTCCGAGAAACTAGATTTTCATGGTTGACTATTAGAAGCGTTAACATATATGCGATTTCCGATGTTAAAGAAATGTCAATTGCATCCTATTAGACTCCGCCGTCTGGAAGTAGTACTCAGTGGACATTAATTGAAGAAGAACTAATAGTTATACACACTAATAGTGAATTGATTTAAAAAGAACTAATATTTATATACACTGATCGTGGATTGATTGAAAAAGAAGAACTAGTAGTTATGTACACTGGTCGGGGATTGATTGAAAAACAACTAATAGTTATATACACTGATCATGGATTGATTGAAAAAGAAGAACTAATAGTTATATACACTGATCGTGGATCAATTGAAAAAGAAGAACTAATAGTTATATCCACTGATCATGGATTGATTGAAAAAGAACTAATAATTATATCCACTGATCGTGGATTGAGGATTAAACACAGGGAATTCTCTTGAAACTCTCTTTTAAAGAAAAATGAAGTATCTCTGAAAGCTTCGATAAATTGACTACAGTTTTCAACGTCATATTTATGTGAATTAGGATTTTATACCCTCACCACAATTAAGTTTAAAAAGAGGGGTAATCTTCAATGTATTGACCACGAAATGAGAGTTTACCTTGCAAAAACATTTAAGAAATCGTTACAATTTTTCGGACTCATGTTTCTTATAAACACAAGAGCAAAAGCAACCTGATAGACAAATGGCATCACAAGCTTCAGGTTCGAATACTGGCGGTGGCATGGAAAACGTATTGAACTTTAGGTCCTGCCTAATTAGCCTAAAGTGTGCAGAAAAAAGACCGTAGAGCGGCAAATCAAACAAGAGTAAAGAAACTTAAGGTGCGTTTCCTTTTATTTTTTGTCAGATTTTGTTTTCCGTAATATTTGACTTGACTAGCATAATATTTCTCTCAGCAAATCATATATAGAGCGCCTATAATTAACTGCAGAATTTTAAATATTCTCCGACTTCAAAAAGTTTGAGAATCACTGGTTTATTGTATTACACAATTGTAATTATTTAAAAATAGACTATTGTCAAAATAATCAGAAATATATTTATTATAGAGAACTTTTACCTTCAAATTATACACTTAATTTTAAATTACAATTCATGTATTCTTTACTTGTAATTTAATTTATATCAATTAAATTTCTTTCATCAATTCATACTCATCAATTTAAATAATTTTTATAAAAATATCAATAAACACGTTACATAAAATATCAACAATAAACAAATAAAGAAAAGAATTTTCAAATGAATCAAAAACATACAAAATTAGGATGCCAATTCTATTTTATATGCGCTGATAAGCTATTAAAAATTTGAGTATGAATTCAGTTAAAAAGGCAATAATTAAAACAATGATATGATTTTAGACGCAGCAGATAAAAATGTTAAATAATTTAGCAGCAGATAAAAAAAAACTACAGCTTCAGAGAAAAAAGTTGAATTCTTATTTTATAATTTTTATAACATTTTAAAAGTTTTATCGTAGTAACAAGATAAATTTAATCTCGAATTTTTGTGTTTTATTTTTAACTATTTGATCCACCAATGAAATATTTTTGTTAAAAGTCAGCATGGTAGATATTTTTTTGTGTTAGGCTTTTGAACTGATTAATTCTCCCATAAAACATTTTCAACGTTAAAATCAAATATTCCAAGAATTCAATTCTGCGTGTTTTTCTATTCTACTTCTATTTTGTGTGTGCTACGTCCATATTCAGTTGACCTATGAACCATTTTCTATGTCATAAGTAAACATATAAGGATTTTTTTTTAAATTTATACAACTGCAACACACTGAACAAATTTTAGTATAAATCAATACTTTAATTCACTTTTAATTCTGTATTAAAAGTAGTACCAAAATACTTAAATGAATTATTTTAAACTAAAAAGTATAAAGCATATGAACATGTATAGAAATATTAGTAAATTAGATTTAAAATAGAAAAAATATTTATTTACAAACTAAAGAAAAAAAAAGGAGAATTAAAAGACTGTTATACCTTATTACTTTAATACTAGTTTTAAAGGAATTCGAAACAAGTGTTTAAAATAGTTGATTATCACTAGATTATGTGCACTTTGTTAGAAATGGCTTAAAACCTACCTGATTTATTTTCCAGCTAATCGGATTTCATTATTATTAACAGTTGTTTGTTCGTCATCTAATAATAAAGTAATTCTTATAATCCAACATACAGTTAGTAAACTTTTCTTTACGTGTTTAAATGAATCAGCTATCCATAACAACAATTGATCGGACATTTTTTTTTTTTTTTTCAGTTCTAATCTTATCTAATGAGTTGAATTCTTAGAGTGAAATAGTGTTATCGGAATAATAAAATAATGTATCGGATTCGAAAATGTAAATGTTTCATTCCAACTTAGGTTTTCCTTTTAGGTTCTTTTCTCATTTCAAATGCCACCAGAAATATGCTTTTATCACTATTAATAGTATATTTTCTTTTGTAAGTTGATCGGGATTCATTTTTCGATGAAGAAATGTTGGACTGGTTTGAATACTTTTAATTAATTTATTTTATTAATTTTTAATTTACTTTTTAGTAATTTATTTATTTTCAATGCTAAAAGATGCATAAGGTACATGAATTATATTGGTCAATAATAATTACGCTATCTATTTGTAGGTTGATAATAATTAAGTTCTCCAGTTGTTGGTTGATAATAATTAAGCTATCCGGTTATTGGCTAATAATAATTAAGCTATTCGGTTATTGGCTAATAATAATTAAGCTATCCGGCTATTGGTTAATAATAATTAAGCTATCCGGTTATTGGCTAATAATAATTAAGCTATCTGGTTATTGGCTAATAATAATTAAGCTATCCGGTTATTGGCTAATAATAATTAAGCTATCCGGTTATTGGTTAATAATAATTTTAGCTATCCGGTTATTGGTTAATAATAATTTTAGCTATCCGGTTATTGGTTAATAATAATTTTAGCTATCCGGTTATTGGTTAATAATAATTTTAGCTATCCGGTTTTTGGTTAATAATTTTAGCTATCCGGTTTTTGGTTAATAATAATTTTAGCTATCCAGTTATTGGTCAATAATGATTTTAGTTATCCAGTTATTGGTCAATAATGATTTTAGTTATCCAATTGTTGGTCAATAATAATTAAATACATTTTATGTTGAAATTAAATACATTATTATGTTGAAATTAAATACATTATTATGTTGAAATTAAATACATTATTATGTTGATACATTTTATAAAATGTATATTTTTTTTTATCTGTTGAAAACTGGAATTATTCATAATAATAATTATTTATTAATTATTATTAATAAACTGGAATTATTCATAATATATAATTTTGTATTCATGACTAATTTATTCTTTCTTTTATAACATACAAATATTAATCAAGCTTGTGGTAAGATAAGCAAGCATCGAGGATTAGGTTCGAATGGTGGTTTCCGCTGTAGTCACCACTTTCAGGAACGAGGAGATTCTATGGAGATTAGATAGCATGATAGGCTGCCTAGTGGGAGTTTTCCGGGTATCCTCCCATACGACCCGTAAGCGGCAGGCAATTATTGCTACAACTCCTCCAGGTAGTTAATGTCATCCCTTCATCACCAAGTAATGGACTATTTTGGAAACATATAAACAGGACATATGAACCCAGCGATGTAAAAAAAATAAATAATAAATAAAAATTTAAAATTAAATTTAGATTTTTAAACGTTCTTTGATAAATGTAATATTAAAGAAATTAAACTATTTAAAAAAATAAATCTAACTTTTTTTTGTTTCTTAAACAACGGAAATTTTTCAGAAAACTTGCATCTCACTCTTAAATATTTCTTAAAATTGTCTAAAGGACATGTTTTAAACATTTTTCGCCGAATTCACGTATGAAAATACAGTATAATGTGCAAATGAAAAGAACTACAACAAGAAAATTAGGTTATACAATTTTATTTTTTTTAAATCATCTACATCGGACAGATTATGAGAGAACATAAAATGCATAATAAATACTGTCAGCATAAAATATATGAAGCAACATACAAATGAGATCTTGCACAGCAGGCTTAGAGGTAAAACCGACTCTTTATTCTTGAGTTTCCTTTCCTAAAAGAAACAGGAAACATATCTGAAACTAATCACAAAAGCAAAATGTAAGGTTAGTCATGTTAAATGCAATTACCTAAATAAAAATTGTTAGTAATATAATATATAATTGTTAATGGATATTGTTAATGACTATAATACGAAATTGTTAATGGATATTGTTAATGAATATAATAATTGTTAATGGATATTTTGTAAAAAATATAAAACAAATTTAAACTAATTGTTTATAAATATAAATTATATATATATATAATATAAACAAACATAATCAATATTTATAAACAATATAAACAAATAAAAACTAATTGTTTATAAAATATCCATTAACTCTGTCTAATATGAAGGATATTACACATATTTGTCGCTCAGTTGAGAAATTGTTGAAATGTAAATTTTTTTTAATGATACAAATCACTTAAGGCACTGGTTCTCAAATTAGGGAGGGGGGAGGGGGTAATTCAAGGCATACATATATTAAAAGGGTGTGCCCTATTAAATTAGCTCAAATAAAAGAAATATTAAAATATATATATATTATATATAATAAAAAAATATACATAATTAATAATATTAAAATAAAAAATTATATATGTATTAAATAAATATTTAACATATATATATTAAAACATAACATGTTATGTTAATGTACACATATTTTAATACATATTATGTTCATGCAACATTTTTTGGGGGAACATAAAACTTAAATTGTCTGAGTTTAAATTTAAAAAATAATTTTTATGATTACTTTCATAAAAATATATATGTATATAATTTTGTATATAATCTTTGTAATCTTTTGTAGTCTTCGTATGTAATTTTGTTACGAGGGTTTTTTTAATATTTGTTACTACAAAATCATGTCAATATCAACTATTTTTATACATACATTGGTATATTTTATTTTATATATTACTATTGCTACTTTAATTTTATATTTTATTGCTTTTATTATAATCGCAAGACAGAATACCAAATTTTTTAAGTATTAAACAGAACTTAATATTGTATTTTACTTTTCATTTTGTAACTATAAAATCACAAATAAATGTTAACTATTTTTATACATATAAGAAATCCTTTCTAATCTATTTTAATGTTGTCCAAGAACATTGAGAATTTGGTAATTAAAATAAACAGTCATTATATTTTCTTACAACAGATAAATTGCAATGACTAACAATAATATTTTAAATGCTTTGAATTTGACAAAAACTCCTGCCATTTATATATTATTACTCACGAGATTTGTTTCTATTTCTTAAAATATGAAGGACGTAGCATTTAGAATCCCATCGTAGTGAAAGATTACGAAAAGTTTCTTATTAGTTATTTCTAGTCCTTCTTATTTACAATTAAATTAAAAAACAGCAATTTTTATTTTATCATCTGGCGCCATCTGGTGACAAAATTAAAGATGAGTTGTTGTAATGTGTTGCCATATAAGCTTAACATTTAATTTTTAAATGTTAAATTCTTATTTATAAGTAATGATTCCAAATAATTTTTTACTGTCGAATTTGAAAAAAGATAATTTTTAATCATTATCAATTATTCGTGATTGAGATATTTTCTTGATTCTTTTGTACTTTTCATCGATATCTTTTTATATTAAAATTTACCAAAACTAAAAATGTTTCATTTTCTGTAGGTGGGCAAATTTAGATCAGATCTTCTATAAAATAGCAAGTTATTAAGACATTTACTTTGGAAAATAATAGCTTGGGACAGTCAAAATTTTCTTTTTCTAAGGAGGCAGCAAAGATAAAAAGTTCGAAGCACTATTATTTTAATCTAGCTATTGCTATAAAATTATTTATCCCAGTTGTGAAGTCTCATAATATTATTATCGTAATTTATATCTCCTTACAAATGATTCAATATTATTCTTATTATTCTTTATTATTCATAATCTTACAAACTGACTCAGTAGTTAGCTGAAAGCGATCATGCATTAATATTAGGGATTATTGATTTTTTTTTTTTACTCGTATTTAATTATTTTTTTCATAGTTAAAAGTATTGAAGTGTTTAAATTTTAATAAATAAAAAAAGTGTCCTATTTAAATGCATTCCTAAAATTATAAATGTGATAAAATGTTATTAAAATTGTAAGAAATAAAATTTATGCACAGGGCTGTTAACAACACATTTGCTTATAGAATTATATTTCTATGTTTATGGTTTAATTGAAATTGGCTTTACGAAAATGCATTCTTTAAGGCTAAATTTATTAAAAAATATGAATCTATCACTTAAAATTTAAACTAATGGAATGAGGGGAAAAACATCTTATTTTTCTCTTTAATAATAATAATAGTATTATTTTAAGTATGATATAAAGTTTTATGATTGTAGCTATTAATAACAGTACATTTTGTAAGAGTGATTCACATTGAAGTTGTAATTAATAATGTTAGAAATTTTTGTATTATGTATTTGTTTACTTATCTATTACTTGTTTATTTACTTACTATCACTTACAACATTAAAAAAAAAATTCTTCACTTTCCATTGTTGAAAGTCACTTTCAACAATTGTCAACAATTGTCTTCATTGTCACTTTCCATTGTTCTTGACTGATTGAAGATTATTGTTCCGAAATTGATTAAAAAAAAAAAAAAAAAATTCAAAATTGGTTCACAAATTGAAAAAAAAAAAAAAACCGCTTAATTCTTTCGATTTTCTTTGACTTCGACAGATTTTGAAGAAATTTTTTAGTTTTTACTATTCTTTAGAATAGTTTAACATGAATTCAAATATGAATTTTAACATTAATAGTTAACATAAATTCAACATGAATCTTATATTACTGTTCTGAGGTATGTTAGATATTGTATTTACAACATTTGTAAAGAATATCAACTTTATTTGTATCATGTACATCGTATATCTAATACCATAGACTTATATCTCATGATCTTATATGTATTATAATTGTTAAACAGTTATTTAACAAACAAAATTAATAATTTTTTCAACTAATATTTTTAACACATCTCTTAAAAGAGTTATAAGGATTGTTCATTTGTATATCACTAATTTAATGACTTTTGTTTATTTTTTGAAATTTTCTTTGATATAATTTAGATGAAAAATTTAAACATTAAAAATTAAATAATAATGTATTAATATTTCAAAAAAGTTTAAATAAAAAAGAAATTTGTTAAAATGTCTAGTTTAGAATGAAAGTAAATGTTTTGATAAAATAAATAATAATCTTCAATAAAAAAGATATTTCATATAATAACTATATGAGCCAAACAATGATTTTCATTGTCACACAATATTACTCTATACGTTTTCATTAAACAAGTTAAATACAAAAACTTAAACAGAATTTTTTTGTAAATTTCCAAAAATTATATTTTTCATTTATATTATTATAGATTCATTTTTTATAATTTTCAAGATACATAATTCAATTCATTTCAATATAAATTAGATGTGTGCTTACTTTCTGCAGTTTTTGGTGGACAAGTTTTTATGCAATCTTCTTCAGATTCAAAATTGTTTTGGTTGCCCTGGCAACCTCCGTAAATGAAGGATTCACACTTTTCACCGTTAAAGTAGAATCTGATGAAACTGGCATAGCAAAGTCCTACAACTTTTGGCTGGCTGCAAATGTCAACTGCAGTAGCTTCGTTGTTCCCTTCTACTAATGCGTCGTTGTTCTCTACTATTGGCTTTTCTCTTTCTTCATTATTCTCTACTACTGAATCTGTGGATAGAGAATCATTTAGAACATAGAGAAATAAGGAAAATTAATAATATAACTTAAAATAAATTTTAAAGGTAATATTTAGGAACGTGACTTACTTTTAAAAGAAATTTCACCTATATTTAGTATATCTAGATAAATCAAAATAATTTTGATTAAATTTTAGTAAGATTGTGTGTATAAAAGGAGTAATTATTTTTTAATCTTGTAAAGTATTATTTTTATTAATAGCTGGGTATTTCCGTTATGTATCATGTTTTTCAGCATTTCTAGCTTATAAAATTAATTTGTTTCGAATTATGTTTCAATTAACTTGAGTTATTTTTGATTTTAAAGTGCATTGAAAGTAATAAAATAGGACAATTGTATTATATGTATTATATAAAAACCTATAAAGTATTTAAAATATTTTTTAAAATATAAAAAAAAAATTTTTTTAATGAGAATACAGATAAATTATTCAATCCTTTTGAACATTTTGAACAATAAGAGTATATATATATATATATATATATATATATATATATATATATATATATATATATATATATATATATATATATATAATAAGTTATACAATACCGGTATTTATTGAAAAAAGTATTGATTATAATTTATATAAAGAATTTTTAATTTATGTTTTATCGAAAATATTACATACTCATTTAGCTCTGCGTTATTTTTTTTAAATCTCCTACAAACATTTTTGAAACTTCCATTACCCTATAAGTGAAGTAAATTAATCTACATAATTATTTATAAGTTAAATAAAGCTAATTAATTATTTTATTCTTATTTTAATTACCATGCGCTGATCGAATATAAGATGGAAAACAAAACATATAAATTTACTTTTAATGCAATTCTTGCAAATCAGTGGTTGAATTTACAGAAAACAGCAATTCGATTCTTGCTAATGGAGTACATTAGAGATGCTTTTTAGAGAAATTTGTAAACGGCGAGGATCGTGATAAAATGACACACATCGATAGTCGTATTGCTTGTTTAGAGATTATGTTTTTTTTTTCTATACAACATGCTGATGTAGTATCTGCTCTTGTTTGGCATAGTCAAGAAACTTTTAGTTCACCATGATTTGCCGAGTTCCAGATCATAAGCTCTTAGTTCCTGAACTCGACGTGCTGTATATCATACCAATCCCCTCCTCACCCAGTAGCCTGAGGGCCAATCAGCTAACGCTCTGTCCTTTGGTACCACAGGCTTCAGGTTCTAATCATCTCAGTGGCATATATGTTTGTTAGTGGTTCTGAATTTACGTTAAAGAGTAGGTACCGATCCAATTAGCCTAAAGTGTACACAAAAATGACTGTAGAGCAACAAACGAACCTTCAGTATACGTAACAACTTATTAACAGTGCCTGTCAGTGATAATGCATAATAACTAACGTTCAAAGAAGCAAAGGTTTAGTTATTTTTTGAAGAATACATTATATTTACTACTTTAAAAAGTAGATTTGGCGAAGGTTATAATCGGTTGATTGTTAATCGATATGTTAACAATCAACCCAATGTGGGAGTTTTATAGATTTATTTCCGCGGCAGTAATCAGTTTCCATTCTTTGTCAGTTAAACTTCATCTTCAGTTTCTACTTCGAACTTATTGAATGTCGCAATTTCGTTTTCATTCTCAAAAAAGTACAGTTTTAAGGACTTGATCCAATTATCGATTCGATGAACTGTGACAAAGTTCAACAAACGTATAAGCGGGCTTCATGGACCAAATACTGAAAAAACTCTGTGACCTTATACTGAAAAAAACCATTCATCTATCTTCTAACAAAAGGTACTTGACCTCCTCTTACACCCATACGGGGACAATGTGAACGAGAGGCCTTAGACACTTCAACTTTGATTTTCTTAAGGTAAACTAGTTTTTCAATTATCCTCCACTAGGTTTGTGAAAGGGATGTTAACTAGCAACCTTGAATTGTGTAAGAGAGTTTTGGGGACGCGGCATCGTAAATCCTTATCACGTATTCTTAGCACGAATTCGGCATTCCCCTTATGTATAGCATTCATTCACAGTCCTCGTAAGTATTCGTTCAGCGAGAGCGTTACGAAACTATGGGAACTTCTTTTTTAGTTGCTGATTTGGAATGATGCCGTTAGATGATGATTTAGGGACATGTCTCCTACTGTAATTGAAGAACTATTCGAATTTTTCTTTGACATTTTAACCTGCTAAAAGAACGGCCCATGGGTTTAATTGCTGTTTTGGGCTTTTGTTTTTCCGCTAGTGGATTTATCTTTGTCCATTTGTAATGTTCTTTTCAAATTAGTTCCCTTTTTATCATCATTTGTGTAGCTTTTCTAAATAGTACTTACACATGAATGTTTCTAGATGGTTGTAGAATGTTTTTCCACGTGATGAGCTGAGGAATTTAGGTTTCTAAGAGAACTTGTCAATGGATAATGAATCCGCTAAGCTGTTTGATCATTCAGAATGGTTGCACCTCTTTGGTTGCTAAAATTTGGTCCATCAATTTGGAAGGACCATTGTCGAATCTCCACAAGTATCAACTGAGATGACAGATTGTGTCATTTGTTTTATCCAGCTTTTGAAATTCACTGAAGGGACTTGCTGTCTTACGGATTACAATATATTTATAGTGGGAAAAAGACACGTTCTGTTTGATTATGGGTGTATAATGAATCAGCTAAGCTGTTTAATCATTCAGAATGGTTGCATCACATTGGTTGTTAAAATTTGGTCCATTAATTTAGAAGGATCATTGTCAAATGTCCCCAGGTATCAACTGAGATGACAGGATTGGGTCGTATGTTTTATCCAGATTTTCAAATCCACTAAAGAAACTTGATGATTTATAGATTTCAATATATTTATACTGGATAAAAGATACGTTTTGTTTGATTCTTTTGTTAGGTTTTGAACTGAGCTCCCTCAGCTCAGGAGACCAACATATGAACCAGGTTGATTCAGATCTATTTCATTTTATACACATAATGTTATTACTAAGAAATATATATTTTGTTAATAAGTTTAATTTATAAGTGATAGGTTCATGTTTTACGATGTTAATTTCAGAAACAACAATATGTCTTTTTGAAGTTAGTTATTTTATTACACTAGAATGTTACTTTTAGCGAAGCTACATATTCACAGAGTAAAGTATAAAACACAAAGAGTAAAATACATACATATACTAAAAAAATATAAAATGCTTATACAATATTTTGGCAGGAGAAAGTATAAAAACAAGAGACGCTAGAATATTCATGGCACAACACTTTTCCAATAAGAGTTATTTTGTTAGCTCCGAGTTTCTTTGTTAGTACTTGAAAATTTTTGTTAGCCTGTAAAAAGAATATGTGTTAGTCCATATACTGAAGATTTATTAATATGGTTAAATGTATATGGTTTTGTGTGAAGCAAGAGTTTTAAACAAGCAAAAATTGATAACCAATTAACGCCAAGCAAAGTAAACAATTAATTAGTAGCCAGCAGGGATGGTGAATTTCCAACTAATAGATTTTTCGTGATTAGCATCGACAAATAAACAGAAGTCGATTGTCTAGTTTTCTTGTAGCATTTGATATGAAATCTCACTGTTTAAAGACCCAAACCATTAGCATACTTTTGTATTTGTTTTACACTGATCTTAAAATCAGCAACCGTATTCGTAAGAGCATCATGAACAGTAACAAACATGAAATAATTTAAGTTTATTTCACGTATTTAAAATGTAAATAATGTTGGCGGGAAATAGATAATTAATCTGTAATGTAGCTTTCGATACAATAACTATAAAATTATATTTCTATAATCTATTCTAGTTTTTACTTAAGAAATTGAAAGTTAAATTAATTTACTGAATAAGTTTCTAAAAACAAATTGAGGAATAAAATTTCGACAACGCATAAAAGTGCCTTGCATCGACAATTAAACTACAATGGAAATGGAAATTTTGTAAATTTTTTATGTTTCTCTGATATTACACATAAATGGGAGGTAGTTAGATCTTGAAGGTTTTCTCTATTTATTCACCACATGGTGAGCATGATGCTCTCGTTGTTATAAAAATAGGAGGACTTACTTTTGTTATTCATTTTTTTTTAAATTATATATATATTTAAAATTTATTGTAGGAATGAAATTTAGTTGCATACTATAAAATTTTTTTTTAAAGCATTTGAAAATTTGATAAAACAATTTTAGACTAAATAATTATTATGTATATTTAGGTTGAGTAAAATATTATTATTAATCTAAGCTATAATTATTTTTATACATAAATGCTTCTTAATAACATTAGATTGTTAAATTATAATAAACTTATAATATTGTATTATGAATAAATTTATAAAATGATTTTAAATTGGTCTTTAACTATATCTTTCGACCTACAAGCTTTGCTATTAAGCAAGTAATGCATTGAAATTTGCATAGAGCTTGAAAACTTTATTCCAGATTAACTCACCTGATCTTTCACCACATGCCTTCATGCATTGTTCTTCATTAATGAATCTGTTCTGGTTTCCTTGGCAACCACCGTAAATAAAAGATTCGCATTTCTTTGTGGCAGGATTGTAGTAAAAGCTGGGGAAATAAGCCAGGCACAGACCAGTTGCAGGAGGCTGCATGCACCGGGGAATGTTGTCATAGTTGGGTTGGGCGGGATTATATGGAAAAGAAGCTAAAAAAGAAAAACAGAACCTTTATGAATTACAGATAATAGATATTTAAATAATTACAGATTGAAAATTTTTCATTTTTGACATTGAATAAGTTTTATAAAAGAATCAAACGATTGAAATGGCATGCGAAAGGAAAATACAATGAACCTTTCTTTTTTCAATTCTTTCTATTAGCTCACACTCTCCCAATACATATCTTGTTCAAATTTTCAATCGTTCATAAAATACTTTTTTTTCCTCCACTCAAGTTCAAATACATTTTTTTTTAACTTGTAGTGGATGACACTGGATGTTAATACAGTTTTTTCAAATATTAATTCATTAATTAAATTTAATTAATTAATTTTAGCTTGTTTTAGATTTAAGTTGCAGGTATCTACCAATAGATGGCGCCAGATAAACTTAAAAAGGCAAGCAAGGAACTTGGAATTCTTGTGGACTTATTCAATTGGGAAGTCCACTTTTTTCTCAGAAGATTTATCTCTATACAGGTCGAAACGGTTGAATTTAATAGATGAAAATATAATATATATCTTGTTATATGACGCAAAGGCAAAGGAGGATCAGGTTGCATCATTTGCGATCCATTCTTGGCCGACATATTAGCCTGTCCATTTCCATATACCCCGTAATGGCTTGGAATTCATTGCAGATTCAATGAATTTCCAGTGTTCAACATCCTATCAAGGTCTGCTTTTAAGCGGCAAGTAATCAGTCGTTTAGCATGAACAGGAGCACCATGAGTAGGTGAGTATACATTTTGCTAGTATACATATAACACGAGAATACAATTAAACTTGTTGGCTTAGTTTTGGACACAGAATGGATATTATTCAACATTATGATTCTCATAGGCGATGACGCCTCCGTGACAAATCCTAAACCCAAAGGCAACTGTGTGATAATCAATCTTAGATAAGGACTTTTCTCCTCCATTAAGCCACAAAATCACTACAGGGTTCTTGCTTTTTTTTTTTTATTGAAGTATCTTTTATTTGCTTTCAGGACTAACGAGATTCAATGACGGATTTATTATCCTTTCTCGTTGGCCATGTGCTGTCACATCTACGCAACTTTTACTTCATAAATTTATCATATGTTCTGTCAATTATTCATTTTACTAATATTCAAATGAGAAAGCATTTGCAGAATGCAATTAACATTAAACTCATGGCGTTAAGAGAAGTTAGAAAAGTAGGAGGAGCTACAAAGCTATCCGACTGTTTCATAAGGGAGTGGGGGTTATACTATCCTTTAACCTAAATCGAAAATGAATCCTCTTTTTTTTTTTTTAAATTTTATTTTTAATTCTGAAATGATTAAAATGGGTGGATTTTAAATTGAAAAACGACCGACTGATTTCATAATAAATTCAGATGGATAAATTGGGCTTTACAAATAATTAAACGTAATAATTTATTTGCGTTTTGCAGAAGAGAATTAGATAAAGTTTTTCACAATTTATTGCTGCAATGAGATTCTGGCAATTACTTTCATCTATTTAGTGAAATTCATTGGTATATTTATCGTTATTTTTCCTCGAATTATTTAAACACCATCGTTGGGAAATTGGCAAAAAAATTTTTTTTTCTTATAATTGAATCTCGCATGAAAAAGTAAATTAGTTATAATTTATTATTTTAATCGTATCGTTTTCGGTTATGAAATAGTAAATAAAATGGTTGAGACGTATTCAGGGCTGACATTTTATAAGTAAATACATATTGGTATCGTTAATAAAAAAAATAAAAAAAAAAATAAAGATTTTTTGAAATTAAAAAAAAAAGTTGTTAGAATTAAGGATTATTTGAAATATTTATGTGATTTTATCAGTAAAGGACATTTTTTTCTCAAAACGAAAAATCAAATTTATTGAAATAATAGCAATGGGAAAAATTCAGAGCATCTGGTACCGTTTTGCTGATTAATTATATTTTTTGGAAATCAAAAACTACTTTGTTTAATTTTAACAACAATACTTTATGGGATAATAGTACAAAAAAATGACAATTTGTTCTATTTCAATATGTTATAGTAAAAAAAGAGTAAAAAATGTGTGTGAAGACAAAATAAATATTAAATAGCTACTTCTAGTAAATAATTATTCATCATTTTTTTATGAAATTGTTTTTCAAATAATAAACTTTTTTACTTGTTATAAATTTAATAGATTTAAACACAGAATTTAAATAGAAATTATTAATTAAATTAAATTTTTTGAAAGATCTATTACTGAAATAATTAAGAACATTTTTAATGGTATTTCACAAAATTCTTGAATCGAGCTGATATTTTCTTGGACAATAAACATGATCAAAATCGTCACTAATCTACATTCATTTAATTCAATTTATTTTGATGTTTAAAGGAGAATTTCATGTAGATATATCCACATAAAAGTCTAAAAGACACAAATTGTGATGAAACTAAATTTCACAACAAAATGACGAATTACACAAAATATGAAAATCTAGGTTAATTATTCTAAATCACTTCTTGAATTCATTAATCAATAATTTCGAGCCATGTGATAATCTAGTTTATTGAAGTTGATATTTTCTTATTGCAATTTTCGTTTCTTAATTTCTTTTAAATTATTCATAAAAATAATGTGTAGTGCCAATTCATTCATGAAAAATAATAAATGGACAATAATTATCTTTTGTAATTTAATGATAATAGATTGCAAAAACATTGCAAAACGGTGCATGATGTAAAACAAAAAATGCTAGTTATTTTCTTTTAATGAATGAATTTAACTTGAAAAAGAACAACTATTTTTTAAATGGGCCTGATGGCCGAGTGATTAGAGCTCTCACAAGTTTCGGGTTTGAGACTCGGCGGTGCCGTGGATGTCTGTAGTGGTTTGGAATGCACTTTAAACTGTAGATAGCAAATTAATATGACTGCATGACGGGGGTCGGCCTGACAACCTACCCTATAAAAAAACATTTTCTTTCTCAAAATCTGCAGGTTGGCAAACGGCCTTAACCCACTATGGGGATGTTGCGCCATTAATGATAATGGTGATGAATTTAACTTTGGCTTGTTCCAACTATGGATGGATATGTAATGGGTTTATATTTTTTGTGTCAGTACATTTGTATTTTTTTTATCAGGGAATATGAAAAGATTCCGGTTCTGAATATCAATTTGCTTTATAGATTGTGGTATAAAAAATGTAAACATATTAATATTAATTTTAGGAATTTGTTTGAGGAAATACTTGAGAAATTTATTCGTGTTTTTATTCTAAATTTAGAAAATGTTATTCTAGAATGATTACGATAATTTACTCAATTATTTATAGATTATTATTCTAGATTTGAAGTTAAAACATAAAATAATAGCTCTAAGCATACATTAAGCACATAATAAAAACATTGTCAAATAAATACAGCATGTATATTATATAAGTATCGTATAATACTATCATAAGTATATCATGTAGAACGATTACGATAATTTTTTCGATTATTTAACGATTATAATTCTAGATTTGAAGTTAAAATATAAAATAACAGCCTTTATCATACAATAATAATACAATAAAAACACTGGCAAATAAACACACGTATATTATTTAAGTATCATATATCAATAAAAGTTTTCTTCCGTAATCACCTTTATTGCTTTAATATTTTATAATATCGAAATAAATGAACAAAAACATTAAATTCTGATCTCCTCATTAACATATTTATTGCCCATATACCAAAAAAGTATTCTTTAAACACCCAATTCGCTCCAATTAATATCTCAGAAAAGAAACAACTAAGTTTTGGAATTTGGGAAAACACAGATATGAATCATGAAATAGATTTGCCTGTCGAAAAGTATGGTGAATAATTGAGTCTGCTTTCTTAGTTTATCCATGGTCTGCTGACTTCAAAATTCACTCTAACATAGAATAAAAACCTGGTCGAAATAATAGCTCAGGATGAACTGAAAGATAATTTTTGAAGCAGAGAAAGTGTGAACTACTGATAACGGCGTATGCAACTTTCAATAACGTGCACTACATTTTTTTTTTTTTTTTTTTGCATTTCCGGAAAGAGTTTTTTTTTTACTACTTTAGAGGAGATAAAATCGTATATTTTAAGCTGGTTATGTAAAGTTCTTTCAAAAAAAATAAATAAAGTCCTTTAAAATTGTTTAGATTAAATCTTTATTGCATTTTTTTGTTTTCGATTTTGAAAGATTTTTCGATAAAATTTGATTAGAGTTAGATATAAAAAAAAATAAATGACTCTGTTTTTATCAAAAAATTTTTATCTTTTTTTTTTTCGTATCCCACTTGGTTGACAACAACATTCAGACCAAGTCCAAGAACCCGTGTGGTCTCATGGAAAGGGGGGAGTTTCCGTTGTATTGGAGCACCCGTACGTACAAGTCTCAGCCACCGTGTCGCTGAAGAAGGAGGGCAGTGCCTTCCGAACGGATTTTTTAGTTGGAACTACCCCGCATTTGTGTATCGTATGTGAGAAAACTCGGAAAACACCCATCAGGTAGTCCGATTATTGAGGGAAGATACTGAAGATACTGAACATCACAAACACCTTCGTGTTTTGAAACAACAACGTCAACAACAAAGTCGCCAGCGGATTGAACCCCGCTCTAATGCTCACCAGCGGCGCGCGTTGTCACTGTACCACGAATCGGGCAAAATTAAATCAACTAAGTGGAAGTATATTATTAAGGTGCAAATGTAAACCAAAAATTCTGGGAACTAATAAAAGGGAGAATTTATTTCATGTTTTATTTTATAAATGTTGAAGATTACAGGAAAATATCTAAATTTTAGGATATTTCAAATAAATTAGAATCAATAAAAGAATGCTTTTTTTTCACGTATCCATATATATGATCTTTTTAGTGTTATGTTTAAAAGAAAACCATAAAATTCTATGCACAGAAAAAAAAAAGGATGGTGTGTTACAATAAAATTGCTTAATTAAATTGCCTATTAAAATTAAACGTATATAAATTCGAATCATATGTACTATATAGAAGCTTTGAATGCGTAAAGTTTCTTATAATGCATATATAATCTTCATACTCTTATTTATTTTAATTAATTTAAAGCCTATAATTGTCTAACATGTAAAGGGATATAGGACTGAATCAGTAAATATAAAAGAATGGATAACTAAAAAAAATATTTTCTTATTCGCTTAAAATCCTTTGTAAGCATTTTTAATTTACTATATACTAAAAGTAGACAATGAAAGAGTTATAGAAAATTCTTCTTTAAAGGAAATCTGTCTTAATGAGAACCAGAAATGTCACCATAAAACGCCTTTCATATTACAGGAAAGATAAAAGAATATTAATAATTGTGTGCATTGTCACATTGCCATTAAATGAAAAAAAGTCAAGAATTGAAAATCAGAAATTGTAATTAATTTTGTGATACTTTTCTTGTAAATATACCGAAACAAACGTTCAATTTAAGACATTAAAAGTAAAACTTAATTTGTTGTTGTTTCTTATCCCACTTAGACGACAGCAACATATAGACGACAGCAACATAGTCCAAGAACACGTGTGTTCTGATTGAAGGAGGGAAAGGGTAAAAGTTTGACTTGGCTACATGTTGCTGAAGAACGAGGGCAGTGCCTTCCTGGAGAAATTTTAGTGGGAACTATAATTCATTTGTGTATCGTATGGGAGAAAACTCCCACCAGGTAGTCAAACTCACGAGGTAAGATACTGAACCTCATAAACGCCATCGAATCTCCTTGTTTATTGAAACAGTGAACTATAAGTGAATAATGAAACTTTGAAAAAGAATGCCGCCTGTGGATTGAACCTCAGCCCTAGTGCTTACCAGTGACCCACATTGACACTGAGCCACGAGTCTGGCTTAAATTTTCTTAAATATACTTAATAAATAAAGGTTATATATATTTTTTGATATACTTTATGAATGTTTTTCCAATTCTACTTACGAATTTAAATGTTTTTTCTCGAGAACGATTACGATTATTTAACGACTTAACAAATGTTATTTTGGAACTGTTACGATTATTTTTTTTGATTATTTGACGATTATTATTCTAGCTTTATCTATAATTTCGGTTTTTTGAAAATTAGGAAGAATTAGAATGATGCTCTTTAAAGAAATATGATAAACATTAAATAAAACATCCTATACATTCTTGAATAATTTGATAAAAATCACATAACATTATAATTTTAAAAAAAAATAAATACACATCAAAATTACAACATATATTCGTCCATTCTTTAGTAAAATTTCAATAACAAAAACAAACTGATTTTACCAGTTTATTGCTTGCGTGCAAATAAGTTGGAAATCTCATTGAAATTGACCTTGCAAGTTTGTTAAACTCAGAAAAGCCAGTGAGTATTCTTACTCGTGCGTAGTTGTACATATTGCTTGAAAAATGTTTTATGCAATTTAACTCATCAATCAGTGTCATATTAGTAGAAAATAAAAAAAAATTATCCTTAATTTTCGTAAAATAATATATATTCTACCTAAAGATATCAATTATATAATTTGCTGTTATATCAAATGCTGCTGCTAAATCAATAATTAGAGTTTAAAACTTTTTCCTTGATAGCAATCTGCACTTTGTTGCCGTTATTGCAAAAAACAGGACGTCCGTAAATTCTTATCTCTTAATTCTCTAAATTTACCGCTTAATTCCTTTGATAAGGTTTACCTGAAAGTCTGTCTGAAGGACAAACGGATCAGGAAGTATTTTTTTTTTTATAAAGTTTTGCTTTTAAGAAAATAGAAAGTTAATTTTTAATTTCGATAAGAAAGTAGTTTAATGTACCAATAAAATTACTAGATTTCTTTTAGGAAAAGAAATGATTTTTTGATGTTGTGGATAAAATAAAGATTTTTTTTTTTTACATTTTCTTTACTGATGATAAGAAATACATTCATATAACATGTTAACATTATAAAAGTCACTTTTAATTTATTAATTTATATTTCTTAGAATTATTATTAGTCATTCTGGTTTAATAATTTTTTTCTTTCTTTTTTCTGAACATACCAAAAAGTTTTCATTGTGAAAGATGAAAAAATAATTAAAACTACAATACAAATACAAATATTTTTATGAGATTGCATAAAATTAGTTATTCTTGCATGTCGTTTTTTACTAAAAATGTAAAGGTTTATAGAAATCTTTACATTAAATATATTATCACCGGTGTTTAAAAGATATAGACGTGCGGATACAAATCAGTAAAATTAAAAAAAAATAACTCATTCTACTTACCGGAATAGGCACAGCTAAACACTGCAACAAACAGGAAAACAACAATGGCGGTCTTCATTTTCAAAATAGATTTTATCTGTTTATGGAGAAGAAAAAAAGGTTTAAATTATCTATATTTATTTATCGTCAGCTTGATATCTTATCTGTTAATAAAACAAAATATGTTACCGTTATACCTTTAAATAAAAGATCTTGACAAACACGTGTATAATATAAAATAAAACTAATAAAATTAAAATGTTATAATCAAATATACATGCATGCAAAAAATCATGAAAATAAAGCATAAAATACCATTTCATAGGATAAGTATGATATGATATTTTTATAAGATATTACCATATGTTCAAATATCATATTATAAATCTACTGAAAATAGTAAATAATACTTACATACAGACCAGAAATAGTTAATAAAACGTTATTTAATCAGATTTGTTAAAAGTTTATAATTCAAAATGTAATATTTTTTTTACGTATATTTTAAAAAATCATAGAAAAATGTATGAACAAAAGGAAAAATAATTAAAACTATAATTTTAAAATTATATTTTAAATACTAATATTTTTATAAGATTGCATAAAATTAACTTTTCTTATGCCCTTTTTTTACAAAGAATGTAAATGTTTATAGAAATCTATACATTAAATATATAATTTATTGAAATATTATTTATTTAAATATATAATTTATAAAAATATTGCTACAAAAGAGATATATTTTGAATTTTCATTGTAAGTTTATTATTATTATTATTTAAATAAGTAGCCTGTAAAACAACTTTTTCAATCCATAGAAAAAAAAACTGGAAAATATATTTTTTTTTTAAATTTCCTTCATATATTATAATTCTTTTTATAATTAATTAAATGAATTTTTTTAAATTTAAAAATGGTTATTTTTTTTAAATAGTGCAAATTTTTTTTAAAAAAGACCTTTAAATCTGTTTTTTAATTATGATAAATACAAAATAACTAACAAAATGCTTTCACATTTTATATAAAATTTAAAAACTCTTGCTATTTTTGATAACCATCAGTACAGTTTTCAAAATACAACACTCATACATAAATAATTATAATAATTCAGAGAAATTTTAACTTATTCATTAAACAAATATTATTTCTGTTAGAAATAAAAAATAAATTAGAGAACCTTACCTCAAATTATCAAAGATGCTTTCAAACAAAACTTGAACTAAAATGCCGAATCCATGTGCAGCAGTTTATATAGTATTTTAAGACAACCCCTATGAGCAGGGTTGCCGCAGTAATTATCAAGGTCGCTCATTTATCGCTCTATTGGCACGACCTCGCAACCACAAAAAATGAAATATATGATTATGACTTTTGATTGTTTACCGTGTTTGTTGTTGGTGAAAAACATTTCATTACCAGGAGCTCACACAGGGTCTTGAGCGTCACGATTTGTAGAAGCAAGATCTGTGAGCAAACAAGTCCATAAAATTTGGTATTTTCCTTATGTTGTATATCAGATGAAGCAGCAATTTAATAATTTCAGAATTGTGAGGATTTATGGGGTTTTTGTCCCTTATTCATCTGCAATTTAATGAATTTTATTATTTTTTGAAATAAATAAATGACTGATGTGTAAATTTAATAAAAGAAGCTGTCAATGATCATTAATTTCATATAATATTTATTCCTATCTGTTTCAAAAAAAAAAAAAAAGGTAAATTGGATTTGCAACATGTAAAATTTTTTTTTTTTTTTTTTTTTTTTTTTACCAATTTCTTTAATGATGATCAAAATGAACGATTTCAGTAATTTCCCGAAATTACTGAAGTTTATATAAAATATACGTGAATGTTCAGTCCCTATTAAAATCTCATTATGTTGTTTCTAGAATATTATGAAATAAGTAAAAATACTTTTGTATATAAACACTTAATTGTATTTTTTTCAGTTTTATTATGTGAAAAATTAGTAAATCCCTTCTAATGCAAATTTTAAAGTTTATTTTGAAAATTAAAGTAGATAATGTTCAATTTATTAAAACCTCGCTATGTATAAAAAATATTAAGCGTGTTAAAATTTTTTTTAATAAAGATTAAAAAATGTGAAGAGTTTATTCATATATTGGCGATTATTTTTGAAATAGTTTTTTTTAAATTCAATGTATAATTTTCAGCATAACGACATCATAATCATTTATTAGATTTTTTTATAATGAATTAACCAATGCATTCCTAAATTAAAAAAAAGGAAAAAACCCAAAAAACTAGGGGAAAAACTAAAGTAATAATGAATTTAGCAGGAAAATCAAAACTAGCAAATTAAAATTGAGTTTTTTTTTTTTTAATATTTAAATCAAAATAATTTGTTATTCTACTAAAAGATTATAACTTTTATAAAAATGATTTTAATTTAAATTAAAATCTATAGTGTATTTCATTATTTGTTTATTTATTTTCGCATTTGCTTATTAAAGGACAAAATTTATGTAACTATACAGGAAATACCATAATAAAAGCAGTTTCTTATCCTACCCATTAAAAGAATGAATATATAGATAATTAATATGGTTTATATTAAGTATCACAAAGAATAGTAATAAAATAATATGAATAGCTGGCTATTATTTTGGCTAGAATATTGGATTTCTGAACCCAACTTGCTTGATTCGAAAGGAGATTACCGATACCGAAACAAAATTCCAGTCTGCAGATATATCGTATGCATAAGCCGAGAATGGACACTATATATCTATATACTAGAATTTCCTTCCTTGCTGTTGGAGTACGTGTACACACAAATCCCTTCTTTAGAAAGTTTGTGTGGTGAGAACTTGTTGTATAACGATGCCATCCATGGGAAGGGCCTAGTGTGGGTGTATTATACCAAACCTACATTGATGCACTCTATGTAATGCTGAATCTGCAATATATATATCCTTCTACTGCCAAATGACAATATAACAAAATTCCCAGCATGCAGAAACAACGTATTCTATTTCAGTAAAGAATCAAGTTTATGGATTTCAAAACCTACCTACGAATATTGTAACACTTTCGAAATTTCTGCGTTTTTAATTAATGTTTATTGATCGTCAATTTTTAACATGTTTATGGGGATATCGAGTGAAAATTATTCACCCATTAGGTAAGATGGCGGATAGAATTATTAATTATTATAGGGTTTGTTAAACGGCTTAATGTTTCTATTAGCGTCATCGAAAGACTTTGAAATCAGTAAACGCGACTGAAGTAAATTTTGGTAATGCAACTGACAACTGCAAGTTTAGTTTCCTTCATTTAATTAAAATTCAATTAAAATTTAATTAAAATTAATCTTAAAGGACTTTATTCATATATTTTATGGCCTGAAAATGATTAAAAGTAATTTACTAATATTATGGTGAATAAAATTGACCTTTGCCGTGATTTTGTCTGAAAATGATTAAATGAAATTTACTAATATTGTGGTGAATAAAATTGACCTTTTCTATGATTTTGATTGAAAGTGATTAAAAGTAATTTACTAATATTATAGTGAACGTAACTGACTTTTACTTTTAAAAATGTTTTACTTATAGATAGAATACTTTTGTATTCACTCACTTACACTAAAAAGTATTTAATAACTGAAAAAACTAAAACAACTACTTGCAATGTATGTAATATTATATAATTGATAAATTTGGTAAATAAAAAATAATTTTTTTATTCTTTATCAACTTCAATTGTATATTTAAAAGTATGAATAATGATTCCTGAATTTAACTTAACTTTTATGAAAAATATTGTTTCCAAAAATATGTATTGTTCATTATAGAATTTAAATATAATTATTGTGAAGCGTCTTTAACACAGCTTTAAACGTGGATGATATGCATTAGAAAAAAAAGCATCTTAAAATTTTTTTATTGAGTTTTAATATTTCTTTTTTAATAAAGTTAGAAATTTCATTAATAAAAATTATTGTTTTCAAAAGTGTATCCTTAAAAAAGACAAGATGTTTCTATAATTATTATAATAAGATAATTTAATAATTAGACGATTATATTTTTTCATTTGAAAAAGAAACTAGATTGCTAAAATCTTAATAACCCTGTATTTATTTTATGAGTATACGAAATGAATTTTCAATCTGGCATTAAAACGTCAAATACATAATGGGATTTATTTGACATTATGAGGATTATATTGTTTAACTAAACACAGGAAAATTAGTTGTTGCCGTATCGTAATATTGTTTCACTATTTGTTTTTCTATTCAATAAATTATCAAAGGAATTATTATTTTCATTATTTCCAGGATGAGGATGTTCATTTTTTTAAGTTCTTTGTTAGAGCGGATGTTAGTTTTTTAATTCTTTCATGACGGTGTATTGTCTTAATGATTCAGTATATAAAGCACATATGCATTTATAACAATGCTGTTGTTCTCCAGTGATGAGCA
The DNA here is from genome assembly GCA_021605075.1 of Caerostris darwini. NCBI lineage: Eukaryota > Metazoa > Arthropoda > Arachnida > Araneae > Araneidae > Caerostris > Caerostris darwini. The sequence continues at coordinate 46,458 of BPLQ01003767.1, read as the reverse complement.
CTGCTTATGAAATATTGTTGTCGAGTATGCTTTTTTTCAAAAGAACTTTCTTTTTGTTATAATATATTAACATCAGTTGGCCTCTTATTTTACTGAATCATGCCCCCAACAGTTCATCGTCATGTGATAAGGAGAGAATATGGCCTTTCAGGGAGGTAACTTCCCTAAATTTGCTTGCTGAATGAAAGAAAATCTGGAAAATCCCCACCAATTAAACAGTTTGACTATCGAGGAGAAACGTTTAGATATTCTCATAAACGCCATCGAGTCTCTATGCTTCTGTAAATAGTGCACTGGAATGGATCCCGCCGGTAAATTTGAGCTTGATCGTTACCACTGAGTCTAAGGCAGTATTTATATAATGTGCAAAATCTTTTCCTTTAATTTTTAATGTTGATATTGATCAATTTTTGAAAATTTTCTCTTTTCTGTACATTATTATTTATTTAAAGAAACACACTGACAAAAAAATGATTTTTTTTTAAATGGATTATATTCTTTCGAAAGTGAATCAATAAATTAGAAAGTTATTCGAAAGTTATTCGAAAGTAAATCAATATATTCGAAAGTTATTCGAAAGTAAATCAATATATTCGAAAGTTATTCGAAAGCGAATCAATATATTAGAAAGTTAATCGAAAGTGAATCCTATTCGAAAGCGACTCAATATATTAGAAAGTTAATCGAAAGTGAATCATATTCGAAAGCGAATCAATATGTTAGAAAGTAATCGAAAGTGAATTAATATATTCGAAAGTGCTTCAAGTATTTTTCTTTTCTAATTGATGCGAAGTAAATTTGACTATCATCATATATAATAAAATACGTAATAATAAGCAAACATGAAATTTTAATTAAATTAAGGTTAATATAATTACAATAAATTCGTTCTATTTGAGAAAAAATATACCTGGCTAATATTGAACCCTTTTTATATTGCCTTTTAAACTATTCAATGCTTGAAACCTACTTCTTTTAAATATTGAATGTAAATACCAAGAATTTAAATATACGTTTTCAATTGTCTTTTTTTGTGATAAGCCAACTGGCTTGACGTTCGATCTTAACAGGTTATTCAACCATGTTTCTCCCTCGATAACTAAACAGAGCGGTTAAAATCGCTTTGCCTAAAAGAAAACTGTTAACGTGTGTTTCAGATGTTATCTGAAATACACATTTCTAGTGATACAGTTACAACAAAACGATCTCAATTGTTCATTTTACTTAAGAAAATTTAATGAATAATGTGCAAGTCCTTTTTAAATTTTATTTATTCGTTTTGTTATCGCCAATACCTTTGATTTTCGGCGTAGCATATTCAATGTAATATAGGTTTTTACATCCACTAGAAGTAAGGGAAATATTTTCTGAGATAACCTTCACAGATAATTAGGTTTTTTCAGGAGTCCGATTACACCCACTAACAGTAAGAAGGAACACCTTCCAACAGAACCCTCAGGTGCTTGCGTATCGCAGGTAATCCAACTACAACCACTAGAAATGTGGTGAATGTTTTTGAGATGAGCATATTCAGTGTAATATAGGTTTCTACACCCACTAGAAGTTGGGAGAATATCTTCCGAGAGAACTTTTACAGAAAATCAGGTTTTTACAGGCAATACGATTACACCCACTTGCAGTAATAAGGAATACTATCCAACAGAACTTTCAGGTGCATGCATATCACAGGCAATCCGATTACACCAACTAGAAATAAGGAGAATGCTTTCCGAGAGGAGTCTCTGAAGCATACATATTAGCGCAGTCCTATTACACCCACTAAAATTAGCGAGAGTTACTTTCTGAAGAGACTTTAAGGACATAATCTTATGAGGCTGTTCGATTGTTGATTAAAAATGCTTTACCACAATCACCACTATGTTCATTCGTATTTCAATGCAGTAGCCACCAGTATCGAATTTTCAATCTATTATATTCCAAGTGGAGGAGGGTGAAGTTGGATCCACCTCTCTGTGGTGCCTCCTGGTAACGTCACTTAAGACGGCCAAGAGATCCACACATCTCCGCGGGTGTTCTCGAACACGCTCTATAACGTGGACGTTGATGCCTTGGAGTACAGTAAGCCCATTTGAGGGCAGCCATAAGCGGTGGGGGTGTTGTACTTATTACATTTCACCCTATCCGTGGAGCCGGATAAGACGGAATCCTGGTGGCCCTGAGTTGGTTCTGTCTGCGCTTCTGGTCATGCAGTGTTTCCGTAAGCCCTCGGGCAGGTCGGGTTAAATCTTTTGAATTAGTATTTCATTTTTACAAAATACAAGTACTTTTACAAATTTTTGGAATACAAATCTATAATTGACAAGTAATTAAAAAATTGTATTTATTAAAGAGCCTCTCTTTGTTTACACTATAATTTGTTAACATTTGAATACATGTAAAGAAACAAAAAAATATCAAATTAATCTCTACAGCAATTTTGAACTATATTTTCTTACATTTAAAGCATGGCAATGAATTTCTTACAATTAAAATGCCAATGAATTTCTATAATCAATTTTCAATGAAATTTATCATCAATTCTTTATGGCAATATGGCAATGGATAACATATAAATAACATTTACTTATTTATGCAAAACACACAGATTTGCGAATTTATACCATCCTTGCCTTTTTGTTAAAAAAAAAATAAGAATTTAAATTTACTGAAACATAAGAATTAAATTTTAAAAATATTTACATTAAAAATAGCATAGAAGAGTGAATAATTTTATTATTATTATTTCTTTGAAATTTTAAAGGAAAGGAAGAGGTTGCCATTTCTAAGAAGTAAATATAATATAATTTAATGTAAAAATTTGTTATAAGGGAATAAAAGATATTTTAATGCAAACAATTATAATTAAGTTTATATTACAAAAAAAGTTTTAAAATAATAACCTTCTAAATTTTAAAATGAATTTTATTTCATAATTAAAGGTTTTTATTATTAATGTTAAGGTTCAAAGAATGCTTGAGAATATTGTTAATTTTAGACTTATTTAACTATGTGAATCTGTGCACACAGATATATAGACTTTTTTAAATTCAGATATATTTCCGAAACTGTGTATGGAGAGAGAAATAGGGTCTCTGCTTACGTGATCTTGAGCACACGAGTCAATAGTTCGGTAAACTTCTGTTGCAACATCTTAATGACATCAATTCTGTCACTTGTTTCGAGATTTTAGTTCAATTTAATGGACCTTGATCGAAGACACTTGTCCGCTACTATCATTAATATAAAAAAAATGGGAGCAAAGACTAAAACCTACATCAGTTGTTATGATTTCTCTTCAATCTGAGTAATCATGTCATCAGTATTTACCTCCTTTGCATGCAATCGCTAAATTTGGGTAGGGAAAACTTCAAATGTAGGTTGTGAAACAATTAAAAAAAAATTGAAATAAGATTCACTTTGAAATATTTATCTAACAGAAATTCTCGCGCTTTAGAATAAAATTAAAACCTGAATATAGAACCTGATGTTCGTAATTTATGCTAATTAGCTTGTTTTAAATTTCTTATAAAAAGCAACGTTATAAAGAATATCAATTATTCATTTTGTAACTGTAATATAATAATAAACCAAATACATTGAATTGATCAGAAGACTAGCATCAACGAATTGCCAATTTGGCGATTTGGCGCTTAGTCAACAAAGAAATTTGGCGATTTGGCACTTCGTCATCAACGAAATGTGATGATCCGGCTTAGGAATTTCAGAGTATGGTAATTCTATAGTATTCAGAGTATCTAGTTCTGATCATACAATATCGATTCTATATTATTGATACTATATTATAGATCCTATTTTTAATCCTATATTATTGATTTGAAATTCTACATTACATTATTAACAACTCTATTGAATTGAACTGAAGACAAATATCAAAGAACTAGTCATTTTGGCGATTTGTCATCAACGGAATTTTGGGTAGGTAATTTCAGGGAAATTCCCTGTATAGTATTTTCACAGTATTATACTGTATTCTCAATAGGTTATAAATCGGAAAAACATATTATTTTTAAATTTACATAATTTCTGAAACCGGGCTTTAATGAAAAAAAATTTATACTTATTTCTTATGAACTCATTTAATAGCTTAGTTACACAAATTTTAATAACATGCTTTCATAAACTCACGGAAAAAATAACATGTATCTTAAACTCTATTAGGGGCCTAATGGCAACATCCACAGCTAGGGTGCTGTGGAGGTTCGAGGTCCGAGTCCACGGACGACTGTATTGTAGTTACTGCTTTCAGAAACGGAGAGACTCGATCGCGAATGTGACAATACGTGTTAAAGCGCCTGCAATTAATAGTCAGATTGTCTAGTAGGAGTTTTCCTTGTAAAACATAAAAATGCATGGAATCACCCCTCCTGAGGGAAATGGCCTTGCCTTATCATCTGTCGATGGTCAGTTCCTGTAATGCATAAGTGGTACACCGATGCACCAGTAATGCATGTAGACCCACCAATGTTAAAATGCAAAGAAAAAAATCATAAACTTTGTTTTATAGACATGCTGGACAAATTTCAGTATTTGATTAACACAGTGACCTATTTTTGAATCCCATTTTATATTAAAATTTTATGCAAAAAATGTATAGCTGCAGGTGAATGCCTAACATCCTAAATCACTTTGCACTGAATTAAAATGAGTACAATAAAAATATACGTTAAATATTTATCTTTATCAAAGGGGTAACCAGTTATTTCTGTTTTCTTTAAGCATAATATTACGGAATTTTTTTTATCTTAAGATATTGAATCTTTTATCAACTTTTTCACTTTAAAATTTTTTTTTCTCATAAATTCATACTCTTTCTATAATAAATAATAGTTAATTTCTAATTCCTCTGATAATAAAGTTCATACTTTAATACGAGAATCTGAAATAAATTAATAAATTAAACCAGATTTTGTCTTTATTTAAAAAAAAAAAATGCTCTTACATAAAATCAATGCTATATAAAAATATTTTTTTTATATTTTCAGTGATACATGCATATTTTAATTACTCAAAGAAATACAATTCTAAACTAACACATTTTATTACAAAAGACTGAATTGAATTTAAATTTTCTAACTAATTTTTCCCGTTTTGAGAAAATATTGTCCCCTTTACCGCAACTGATACCTTATCTTCTTTTACTGAATAGGAATATAAATCTATCTACAACATTTCCTTTTGTTACAGTAATCGCCTGAGGTAAAAAAAGATTCGTATTCTAGAAAAGTTACATCGTTAAAAAAAACAAATAAATTGCGTTATGCCTACTTCACTATTCATTCATTCACCTTTGTAAAAAAAAATTAATACATATTCGATTAGATAACTTTTTGTTGCTTTTAAGGTAAAGAAGAGTGTTCCAAGTACTCGATTGGTAAACAATTATTCAATACACCTTTCGCAAAAATTTGAAATGAATGCGTGTTATCTTTTTGATACGCTAAATACAATAAATTTTGAGAGAGAGAGAAAGAGTTACTAGGGGAATAAATTTCTTAAACAATTCAATATAAATAATATTGAAATTCAATATAAATAATTTAAGTAATCGATAATAAATTAATTGGGAAACAAATTTCATAATCAATTCAATATAAATAATAGAGAGTTTTTGCATACCGTATTTCGGACGTCCGTTAGCTTTTTCTCTCTAGCGCGCATGCTCATAGGAAACATTATTACAGATACGCATGCGCAATTTCCTTTGAGCATGCGCGCTAGGGAGAAAAAGCTAACGGACGTCCGACATACGGTATGCAAAAACTCTCTATTATTGAAATACCAAATATTATAAATAATTTAAATAATCAATAATGAATTCATAGGAAAATAAATTCATAATCAAATCAATATAAATAATGTAGAAATTCAATATAAATAATTTAAATAAACTATAATAAATTCATAATCAATTTTGAAATTATAAATTTAAATGTCTAGATACTTTTAAGTCGTAATTGCAGAATTTGAATATAAATTTTATGAAATAAAAATTTTCAAACTGATTTTTATGCGTATTTAGTTACGTTAATATTGTTGTATTAATGCATATTGTATCTACAACATTTCTTTTTGTTACAGTAATCGCCTGGGGTGAAAAAAAGATTTATATTCCAGAAAAGTTATATCGTTAAAAAAATAAATTGCGTCATGGCCACTTCACTATTCATTCATTCATCCATCTTTTGTAAAAAAAAAAAAAAAAAAAAAAAAAATAATAATAATAATACCTATTCGATTGGATAACATTTTGTTGTTTTTAATGTAAGCAAGACTATTCCACGTATTCGATTGGTAAACAATTATTCAATAAACATTTCGCAAACATTTGAAATGAAATACGTCTTATTTATTTGATAAGCTAAATAAAATAAAATATTTCCTTTCAATGCAGGGGTAGTTGCTCTAACACGTGGCATGATCCTAGAAGTTATTGGTAAAAAAAAAAATCACTTCTTTATACCAATGTTATTTAATAGATTCCTTGTTATGCAAAATAATATCTTCTGAACGAAAGTGTAAACAGAAGAGAGAAAGTTATTAACTTTGGGAAATAAATTCATTATCAATTTTGAAATGATAAATTTAAACGTTTTTTTTTTTTTTTTTTATTCCATTTGGTCGCGTTGATAGCAACATTTTAGAGCAAGTCCATGAACCCGAGCTATCTCATGGAAGGAGCGAGGGGAACAGTTTCTGTAGTGATGGAGCACCCGTAGGTAGAAATCTGATTTGGTTCCATGTCTCTGAAAAAGACGGGCAGTGCCTTCCAGGAAAAATCCCCCCCACTGGCGTATTGTATGGAGAGAAAACCTGGGAAACTCCCAGCAGGTAGTCCGAACTAATATAAATAATTTAAGTAATCAATAATAAATTAATTGGGAAATAAATTCATAATCAAATCAATATAAATAATATAGAAATTCAATATAAATAATTTAAATAAACAATAATAAATTCATGATCAACTGGAATACACTGTCCGTCACATCTGATTTGGTTCCGTGCCTCTGAAAAAGACGGGCAGTGCCTTTAAGTCATAATTGCAGAATTTGAATATGAAATTTATGAAATAATGATTTTAAATTCCTTTTTTATACATATTTAGTTATGTTAATACTATTAGAATAATTTAAATAACAATAGTATGTAAGCAGCATTTTGAAGCATATAAAAACTGTGGAATTTGAACTTCCTATTTATATTTTAAATGTACATTATTAAATCTTTCAGATATACATTCTACTACATGAGGGCAATGTAATATCAAACCTTTAATGTAATAAACATATAAAATGTTTCGCGAATTATTAGTTATTAACGATTGTGCGTTTTATTAATATTACATACAGATTAAAAATAACAGTATGAGGTCCAATAATTTTCTTCATTATACGTTTATCTGGTACATGTATATATACACACATGACTTTAGAAAAGTTCCCAAAAGTAAAACGTAATAAAACTATCTACGAGTTACAAATGCAGTTGCAAAATTAATTTTCATAATGACACGAGATTTTATAAGACACGAAAACAAAACAAAATGTTCAAAATCTCAATGATAAAGAAAGCTACTGCAGTTAATTCCATGGAAGTAGCATATGCATATCGGACACATAATGCAAGCTATTATTGCCAAGTCTTCAAGTAATAGAGTTATTACTGCCAACATTGTCACCGATCACCTTTTGATGATAAATAGCAGACATACATGGCCTCCGAGATCACCAGATAATACTCTTGCAAATTTCTAGTTGTGAGGCTGCTTCAAATCACAGGTCTGCAAAGGAAATTCCGATCAGAACTGAAAGGTGCAAATGATAGGAGATAGCAGCTATTCCTATTGATATGCTGCATGAATTTCTTTTCCAATGGCAAATTTACAGGTCAAAAAATATAAAAAATAAATACAATGAACAAGTTAGAAACAAATGATATCAGTCAATCCATCAACTTAAATTTGGCAATATAATAACACTTCCATAAAGAAACAGGAGGCAGTGCAGAACAGGAAGCAAGGTATGGCATATCCACTTTTTCCTGGTTATCACACAGGAGACAGAGAGGCTCAGGAGCAAGTTTGATTCAGCGAAAGTGCTTGCGAAGATAATCATGACTAGACAAAAGCAGTAGCAATGCCACATATTTTTCTCTAGGCCATACGGGGATATCATAAATAGGATCGTACCAGGGCTTGTGACTGTTTCACATTCAGCACATTTAAAGAAGGAGGACCTAAGAGTGTTTTTAATTATTGTCTTAAAAGAGTAGACCAACTCCTGGTTATTTAACTGTAAAATAGAGGCCCCTTTCATTTGCTAGGAAGTCAGCGGCCACGCTTCCCTCTACTCCTCTATGCTACATTATATATATATATATATGTATTAGTTTAAAAGGTATTTTAGCTTTTGTTTCAACTTTTGTAATAATCAAACGCAATATCGATCAGGCAAATAGCTGTTAACGAACAGTTTTTTTAAACATTGACTCCTAAATATATTTAGTCACAGATATGTATTGAAAACTAGCTTATGCTTTTAAATGTATTATTTATGAACAACCACATCTACTTTCTTTGGTGTTATTTTAAAATGGAACACATTTTTTGTCAATGAATATCCTAGACATATATATATATATATATACATATATATTACTTATTTCCAAAGGCAAGTTTACAGGACAAAGGATACCATAAAAATAAACACAAAGTATAAGATAGAAACAAATGACATCAGTTAATCCATCAACTTAAGTGAGGCAATCCAATAACACTTCCAAAAATTGGAGGCAGCGCAGAACAGGAAGCAAGGTGAAACATATCCATTTCTTCCTTGTTATCAGGAGACAGACAGGGTCAGGAATCATTTTAATTCTGTGAAGGTGCATGGGGAGACAATCGTGACCACAGAAAAGTCGTAGCAATGCCACCGATGATAATGGGACAAACCACCTTCGTTCCACTGCAACTCTAAGAAATTCCCTCTGAGTGCCAGACTGAAGGCCGTGTTTGTAGATCATTTTGCAGTAACAGACGTTGACCGGAGTACACAATGTGGAGGTAGATCTACGTTGCATATATAATCCGTAGATAGAAGTCCTGCATCACGGTTAGCACGTTAGTGCTAGAGGATCTTATATTGCATCATGCAATAAAATATATAAAAAAAAAAACTGAATGAAATATTTTTTAAAACTTAAATTTTTACTTTTTGAGAAACAGAACCTGGATCATGTTGTCTGCTTTAATTTCTTATTCCAAATCTTAATTTTTTTAAATAACAAATATATCTTTTTAGGTAAAATTAAAATATGATGAAAAGATCCGCAAGAAAACCATACTGTAGGCTCTCATTTGAAAATCCCTGGTATAATAAAAATGCATAATACATGACACACATGAATAACGGGAATAAGTATACACCTGATGATTACTAATTAAAAATATCCGTTACAAAGTTCTCTTTATCTGAAATATTTCTTGAAGAGAATAAATTTGGCTGAATTAAAAATACAGCTCCTGTCCTTCAAAAAGTAGCAAACACTTTATTCAGGTGCCTTACATTTTAACAAGTTCCACTTAAAAGGTGATTTAATAAAATACCAATATAATTTATTCTTCACATTTCGGAATTTTTCTACTCAGTATTCAACAGCGATTTCACAAAGTGCTGGGATATAAAGAAGTGGGCGGGTTACGATATATTAGAATATGCAAATGTCAGCCACTTCTCAAGGACTGGTGAAGATGAGAGAGTTTGTGCAATTAGCCGCTCAGAAAGTCCTTTTCGGCTTTCTTTTTTACATCCAAAAGTGGTTAACCGTGACTCCATTGACCTTCAGGCTCCATTACCTGTGTCTTGAGGAAGGGTTTTTCCCCCAATGCTACCTAAATAGTGTTCCGAATCACACGCCCATAATGCTCCTCTATGCATATTTCGTAAATGAGGACTAAAAATAAGAATTAGAAAGTTGCAAATTCTGATAAATCGTGAATTTGATCTTTCCAAAGTATTTATTATATATATTTTAGCTTCCTCATTTTCAAGAAATTTAAAATTTTGATGTTTTCTGACCTTTGGTCAACTTGATGTAAGACTACATAATTTATTTTAGAGAAAATGCTTCCTTACGTAATAATTGTAGCTTAACATTTAAGACATGTAATTAATAATGCATCTCAAAATGGTAATATCAGCTGATTTTAATGTGCTTATATAACAGGAAATATTGCATTATGAGGAAAAGAGAAAAATATTATTATTATTAACATTTAAAATATCAAATACAAAATATAGTATATTAATTAATAAATAAATTGCTAAAGCAACAATAATCATTTTACTGATGTTTCTAATTTTATGCATTTTTAATAAAATTTGTCATTAATAATAAATAAATTTATTTACTAAAAGGTACATCTAAGACAAAAATTTAAAATATCTATAAATAATTTTTTATTACTTTTATTTCCTTATTTTTAAATTAAATTTTCTAAAGGGAATTATATAATAAAAGGTACACTTAAAGAGAATTAAATTAAAATGATGTGAAAATGTAACATAAAAAATTAATTCAAATGTAAGTTTTATTTTTCAAAAAGTATTTAATATTTTATTTTTTAAAAATTTAATGAAATAATACCAAATTTACCAAAATAAATTGTTCAAAATAAAATATTAAAATAATACAATAAAATTAGTTATTGTTATTAAATAAATTTTATTTACTAAAAGATTCATCTAAAAAATATCTAAGATATTTATAAATATTTTTATTTTACTTACTACTTTTATATACTTACTAAAATTATTATTACTTTATTTATTTACTTACTAATTTTATTTTCTAATGTGAATCATTTTTTAATAAAAGGTAGATTTATAAAAAATAAAATTAAAATGATGCCAAAATGTAACATAAAAAAATAATTCAAATATAAGTTTTTATTTTCCAAAAATTAATTTAATACCTTGTTATTAATATGTAATAATAAAACAAAAGTAGATACATCCATGTTTTATATGTAAGCGACATTTTTAGATGGAAAAAAATTATTTTATTTAAATATTTGTTTAATTTTTTCTAGATTAAAATAAAAAACATGTTCCCGTATTAATTTGATACTTAGGCAAATGAAACTAACAAATATAAAATAAATGCATTTTGTAAAGTTAAATAGACAATATAAATTCATTCTTACTACTGAACTGCTGATGAATGATAATATTAAAACCTACTAGATTAGTATTTCCCTGTATTTATTTTCATTTTTATCATTTTGTTTTTAACATTTTTATCGTTGATATAATTTTTTTTTCATTGATTAACATTTGAAAATATACATTTTTTTGTCTAATCGTATTAAAATAAAATAAGTACATTATGTAAATATATTATTATTTAGTGACTATTTTTGTAAATTAGTTCATTTTGATTATTTTCTTAAGCTATAATTTTCTAATTATTACTTTCTGCCTAATTATATAAGTATTAATTAAGTAATATTAAGTAATTATTAAGTCAGTGTAAGCCTAAAATGATTACACTGACTATTTGCATAAATTATTATGATTACTAAACGCTTTTTGATTTTCTATAAAGGCGTCTCCAAAATTTTTAATTTGCATAAATTAATATTATTTGTATTGATTAATTTTGTTTTTTTTTAGAAATTAATACTTCTTGACTTGATGAAGTATTTCTTTTATAAATTAAAATTTATTTATAAAAAATAATTTACCAGACAATATTTAATAATAATAGTAATAATAATTTACAAGACAATATTTTTATTTTAATATTTTATTAATCAATTATTTATTTTGATTATTTATACAAATTACACTGAAGTGACAAAAGTCATGGGATACCTCTTAATATCGTGTCGGCCCTCCTTTCGCCCGGCGAAGTGCAGCAACTCGACGTGGCATGGACTCAACAAGTCGTTGGAAGTCTTCTGCAGGAATATTGAGCCATGCTGCCTCGATAGACGTCCATAATTGTGAAAGCGTTGATGGTGCAGGATTTTGGGCACGAACAGACCTCTCGATGATGTCCCATAAATGCTCGGTGGGATTCATGTCGGGCGATCTAGGTGGCCAGAGGATTCGTTGGAATTGTCCAGAATGTTCTTCAAACCAATCGCGAACAGTTGTGGCCCGGTGACATGGCGCATTGTCATCCATAAAAATTCCATCGTTGTTTGGGTACATGAAGCCCATGAATGGCTGCAAGTGATCTCCAAGTAGCTGAACATAAGCATTTCCAGTCAATGTTCGGACCAATCGCACCAGAGGACCAAGTCCATGCCATGAAAAAACAGCCCACACCATTACGGAGCCACCACCAGCTTGAACAGTGCCTTGCTGACAGTTTGGGTCCATGGCTTCGTGGGATCTGCGCCACACTCGAACCCTACCATCAGCTCTTACCAACTGAAATCGTGACTCATCGGACCAGGCCACGGTTTTCCATTCATCTAGGGACCAACCGATATGCTCACGTGCCCACGAGAGTCGCTGCAAGCGATGTCGTTCTGTCAGTAAAGGCACTCGAGTCGGTCTTCTGCTGGAATAGCCCAAGAAAAGCCAAATTTCTCCGCACAGTTCTAACAGACAAGTCCCTTGTACGTCCCACATTGATTTCTGCGGTTATTTGACGCAGTGTTGCTTGTCTGTTAGAATTTACGACTCTTTGCAGACGTCGCCGGTCTCGGTCGTTAAGTGCAGGCGGTCGACCACTGCGCTGCCCATGGTGGGATGTTATGCCTGAAATTTCATACTCTCGGCACACTCTTGACACAGTGGATCTGGGAATGTTGAATTCCCTAACGATTTCCGAAATGGCATGACCCATGCGTCTAGCTCCAACTAACCTTCCGCGTTCAAAGTCTGTTAATTCCCGTCGTGCGATCATCATCACGTCAAAACCTCTTCACATGAATAACTTGAACAGAAATGAAAGCTCTACGAAAGCACTGCGCATTTATACCTGTTCTACGCGATGCTACTGCCATCTGAAAATTTGCATATTGCTATCCCATGACTTTTGTCACTTCAGTGTATGACCATCTGATTATTTGCAAAAATTACTATTTGACAATTTTATATAAATTTTTACTCTTCGATTATTTGTAGAATTTGTAATTTTCTGACTATTTACATACGTTTTTATTGAGTATTTGTATGAATTATTACTTATTTACTAATTGCAAAATTTTTTATTTTTCAACTATTTGTAATAAATTTTTACTGACTATTTGCATAAATTATTACTGACTATTTGTAAAATTTATTATTTTCTGACAATTTGCATACATTTTTACTATCTTTCTGTATAAATTATTGCTTACACACTATTTGAAATTTTTTTTAATTTTTGACTTTTTATATAAATTAAAGTAGCTGTTTCTTTTCGTTCTGATGAGTTAATATTCTCAAAAAAATACTTTGTAATATCTGACAAAAGGATGTTCTTTCTTGAACCGTTGGAAATCTCTTCTGAAATTTAGTTTAAATATTGGTTAAGATATGCTTATTTTGCTCAAAGATTTCATTAGAGTCTTTCACTAACGCAGTTAGATTATCTGCCTAATTTTTTTCCTTTATTTCTTTTAGTATTCGAAACTTATCTGTGCAAAAAATTTCTCCAAAATAAAATTATATCAACAACGTATACTTATGTAGGATTTGGATAAAGTTCATTTAGGATTTGGATAAGGCAAATTTCATTCTGAACTGCAAATGTCATCGAAAATATACAGCTAAATAAATTTCATTAACCATCATTGTAATCTTAAATTCGATTTTATAAAGTGTTATAAGTGTTTATATAAGTCAGTTATTGTGATATTTCGCCTAAATATTTGATTACTATGTTGTATTATTACGAAATATAAAATCAGAAGGATTGGTTATATTTAAGGCATGTACGATAAGCTGCTTCGAGATAGATTTACGTGCTCGTTGGTTAGTTTTAGTCAGCGTTTCTTAATTCGGATAACTCCAATTTTCTTTTTAATTGTCAATTATTACGTAAACTTCGGTTACACACTCAACTCAGTAAACTCAATACAGACATGTGTATAGGCCAACTCCTTTTAACATGTACACTAGCACTCAGATTCAAATCTGCTGGCAGAGTCTGTTGATTTGGTTTGCTTGGTTTATGGCTCTACTGTAATTTTGTGCACACTTTAGGCTAATTAAACAGGTACCTACAATTTAAAGTGGATCTCGAACCACCAAAAAACATCCATGTCACCTCCAGGATTCGAACTTGAAGTGTGTGGTACCAACGATCAGAGTGGTTGGAGTCTGTTGAAGTCATTGTTTTTAGAAACAGTGAGATTGAATGGCGATTGTGTTAGCATGTGTAAAATCGCATCTAGCATAGAAAATCAAGCTTCCTAACTGTAATGTTTCATGTTTTCTTTCATACGATTCGCAATCGTCATGCAAGTACTCCTAAAAGTCCTCCCTGAAAGCAATAGCCGTCCCCTCTTCGCAATATCTTTTACATATAGAATATGAGGTCCACAGATGTTAAAATAAAACATGTCTGCATACAAAACCAAAATGCTCTGACGCCATCTATATTGAAATTAAAATATTTTTATAAATTTTAATACTTTCTATTAAGATATATCAAGGAAAATAAGTTTTAAGTACTGCTTTTAATGTAGAAATAAATTGTTCTAAATGTGCACATTGAGATGCTTGTAGTAATTTAATCTAATGAAGAGTTCTTACATTTTAACTCTTACAAAGATAATATTATTTAAACTATCCCTTTTTTCCATACATTTTACAGTAAAAAAATAACTAATTTCATCCTTTTTTTGCCACAGAAGTAATATAGGATTAAACGAAACGCGTATGAGAAGTAATTATTAAATACATCTTTTCATTGCCTATCTCGCTAATATAATCCTAAATATTCTATTTTCGTTTCAGAATTTATGAATATCTGTAAAAGTATATGCGTCATAATTTACTAAGTTTGAAAACCATGAATCCATGACCTTCTTTTGGGAACGGATTTCACAAACATTTTCAATGACTTCTCCTTTTGTAATTTGGCTTTAAATGTACGATCAAGTGGCAATTTTCATTTTCAATGTACATAAGTACTTTCACAGAATAAAACACATTTGTACTCAACCAATTTATAGTTTTGTTTCCAATTCTAGGAAACTTGATATGTTTGTATGCGAAGTACATTTGTTCCTAAAGCGGAAGTAATAAAGTAGTATTATGCAAGGACCATGCAAAGTGCAGACTTAAAGGACGGAAATATATACTTTATACGACTTTCCATATTTATATACTATCAGCGTACTTTTATTTTTATTACCGCATATTTGGTATCGAATTCATATATTTTGTTTTTAAATAAGGGAAAGATTTTCAACAACAAAAACCACTACTAGTATTCTTTACAAGCAAGTTGTATAATAAAATCTCCATAGCTTTCGCAATAAAAAAATTCCTGAAGTGCCTCACATTTAGACCACTGGGGGAAAGAAAGAGTAGAAATTGTTTACGATCTGATGTGTACATAAGTTACAAAAACTAGACTGAAAATTATTACACAAATATCAAAAAGTTGAAAGGCTAGAAAAGCACTGCCAGATAGAAAAGAACACAACAATTTATACAAAATATACAATAACATGTTGTGAAGCATGTTGTCCAGGGAATCAGTAAAACCCGAAAGAAATTAGTTAAACCAAAATTAAATACTTATAGATACAAAAAAAAAAAAAAAAAATGAATTAAATTACCCTGAATATAGATTTATCAAGGAATACATATCCACAGGATGTTATTTCTGTTCATTAGAAGAGTGATTCAATGTCAAAGACATATCTAGTCTTTGACTGAGTTCTGAAATATTGCGAAATGAAAATATTGCGATTTTTATGCGATGTATTTCAATAACAGGAAATAGACAGAATATTATGGACTAGTGAACTACGACCAATAATTTGTATACGTGCAATATCTGAGAGGGATGATTTATAGCCTTTGCGGCATTTTTGTAAATTAACAATGTGGCAAAGGGGGTAGAAGAATGATAAAGAAGTTGGTTGTTATTTACTTGTAAGAAATGTGAGAAAAAAACACAGCGTGGAAAACTTTTGGGAATTACAAAATATGGGAAAATTTTACTATTATAGTCAGTTTACTAAGAAATTTACTAGGCGGACATTTTTTTAAGAAAAATGAGTTCGGAGATGATAAAAAAATTACTGGGAAGAATTATTGGGAGAAAATTACTGGATACCATTTTTTCAATAGAGTATTTTTAAGTTATTATTTTTTTTTTTTAACTTTTTTTTTATTCTTTTATTTTTTTTTGCTGTAGATTTTTTTTTTGTTTCTTACAAATGTAGTTAATTCTGAGCAGTTGATTAATGATGATATTGTGATGCATTTTGATATCGATATTTTAGTTACAGTATTTAAGTCTTTTAGTATCGAAGTGGAATTCTTTTTTGTCAGAGAAGAGTCAGTCATGTCAGTTTTGTCTGTTTGTGGAGAGTTATGAATGTTAATGTTGATAACAAGGACATTAGTTTGAAGGTTATTTATATTAGGTATTTTTAAAAAATATATCTTTTGAATAAATGCCATAGTAGATTTTGAAAATTTGGATGATTGAAAACAATTAGGTCATCCACAGCATATTTGACCCTAAAAGTGTATTTGTGAATTAGACAATTTTTTTTTGTCGATGTAGTAAAATAAAATAGTTGAAGTATAAGTAAAGATTAGTTAGTATTGATGAATATTTTGTTCCTTTTTGGAATACCTTGATATTGGATGTAGAGATTCTCATTATTGTAAATGTAATTAATAAAAATGCACAGATCAAATAATCAAATATTATTTAGTAATCGAATTTTATAATAGTCGTGGTAAAACGAGTTTAAGGTTTCTTGTAGGCTTTTAAGGTGAACGCTAAGAATAATTTAAAATTAAAGATATCTATAGAAGAGACATTATTTCAAAAGTCCTTAAAAATTTTTGAAACATGCGTAATAATTGTCCATGTGTATGAACCTGTACTGATGTCAACAGAAATGATATTAAGAAAATTAAAAAAATATCTCGCCTCTCCATATATGTAGAGGTACCACAGGTGATAAACCATAAATATGAAATATTGGGTACTTTGTTATATAAGATCTGAAGGGACCTTCAAAAATTTCTGTTAGATTTAAATTCTTTTCATTAAAAACATTTTTTTATCTCCCTACATTCATAAAATGCAAATTACTAACACATGCATTGACCACATTTAAATATGAATTACAGGACAATAACCCAAAAAGACCTTCGAAATTTCTGCTAGATTTCAATTCTTTTCTATAAAGAAGATGTTTTTTTTTTATCTCTTTTCATTCATAAAATGCAGATTACACGCACTGAGTCATTACTTCTGCGAAACTTGTTTACCATGCCAAAACGCGAGGAGATAAATTACCACCCGCACATATGGCATCAACCCTAATTGCCTTCATGAACAGATATCGCCAAGTCCTTGACTAAAACGAAACAAAAAATGGATTGGAAAATTTCAATGTAGTATACTTTTATTTTTTTTGTTTGTTATCCTTGAGGTTTTCGTGCTGCAATGGCAATAAGCGATGAGTCTTTTGACAATCGTGATGACGGTCGTTCCACCTGTTGTCATGACAACAGAAATTGCGATAGTGCGCAATTTGTTTTTCCGGTTCTTTATTTTTTATTTTTGTATTTCGAAATGGCAGCAGTGCAAATATGTAACAATATGAGTTTTGAGCACTTTTCATTGAGATACCTCGGAACGGGATTTTATTAGCCATTGTCTGTTTTAGTGTTTTCATCACAAGTAAACAATGATGCGCTGGGATTTCCCTTTGCAGGCCAAACATTCTTCTGGAATTTTGCGCTTGCATTTTATTGCACTGAAATATGTATGAATACAGTAACTGCTGAAATGTATTTTGAGGAAATGGAAAAAGACTGTGTCAATGAAACTACACAACAATGATTGTGTCAATTAATTCTATTTTAATTTATAAAGCTTGATTGTCATAAATAAATTAATAGTTTGTTTTAAGATTACAATAGGTATTTTATTTTAGGTTCCTTGCACATTTGTTGGTAATTTCAGTATGTATTCTGGATAGGTTTGTTAGTCTGGTTAGTTTTTTGCTCTACGGTCATTTTGTGCACACTTTAGGTTAATTAGACAGGGATCTACAATTTAACCTGGATTCCGAACCACCAACCATGCTACTTAGAGGATTTGAATCTGAAGCCTGTGGTATCAATGGTCAGAGTAGTAGACTCTGCATGGGAGATGATAATGATGACCTCGGAACGGGATTTTATTAGCCATTAGAGAGTTTTTGCATACCGTACGTTAGTTACCGTAGGACGTCCGTTAGCTTTTTCTCCCTAGCGCGCATGCTCATAGGAAACTGAGCATGCGCGCTAGGGAGAAAAAGCTAACGGACGTCCTACGGTAACTAACGTACGGTATGACTTTCTGATTTAGAAAATTGCTGCATAATTATTAGTTCTCGGTAGATAAATGCGATATGAAATGTCTGTAATTGTCAACTTTAACAGTTGAGTAGTTAAGTGCTCTGTGTTGGAAAAGATTATGTGTAATGGTTAAATAGTTTTGAAAATGGCATCGAAAGTGCAATTATGATTTATTAACTAAAACTTTAAACCTTAAAACAGTTATTTTTAAATATTTAACTTTATTAAAATATTGTAAAAATTTGTATCATTTGATAAAAAAAATTCAGTAGTTTTGTACGAATATGTTTTGTAAAAAAATTAAGTTTTCAAATAATATTTGAACAAAAACATTGCATGTTTTAATAAAAGCTAAAATACTGCGAACAAAAATATTGAAAAAATATGTATTTAATTTTTTGCTTTGATTATAATAAAATTCAAATAAAGTAAAGCACTAACGTTTTGAATGCAGAAAATCTATTATAAATCCGTATAGTATCAGAAACATTATTTAATACAAATAAAAAATACAAATATATATATACTTTGTTATTCTAATATATTTCGAAAAGATTAAAGATTCAGAATTTGGTAATCATTGGAATATACTTATTAATGCTTTTTTATTTGGTTAAATACTTTCTAATTAAGTTATTTCTAGAAAATTTCAAAATGTAGTAAATTTTTAGTTTTATTAGATTTAGAAGAAAGAAAAAATATTTTTGAAATGTAAGGATTAAAAATGTAGCATTGTAGTGTTGTCGGTTTTGCAGCTGGACTGTAAGTAGGGCACATACTTGAGACGTGAAACACAGGTTTGAGGACACACAGATTTATTTACACACGCACAAATAGCACACAAGTACAATATTTAACGCATTTAAAGATATTATAGATTTGTGGAAGGATTTCACTTCTAAGCAGAAAATAAAGATACTCAGGTTTGCGCGGAATATACTTTCTCTCCGGATGAGAGTCTGTAGGCCAACTTATACACAGGGTTGTGAAAAATATATTTCCTCTCGGGGTGAGAGACTGTAAACTAAACGTTTCTCAGTGGGAGCGAGGTTGTGGAGCATTTCCTCTCGTGTGAGAGTATTGAGGCCTACTGACCGTTTCTCCTTTTGCGAGGAGGAAGCCTGATTACAGAAGTTAATTATTTTCAGGTTTCCGTCTTTTGATATCATTTATTGTTCTTAAAATGTAGTTAAAAATTTGATGTGATTAGCAAAACATAACCATAATACATATTAAAAATGATGGGGAAAAAAATGGGGGATCAATTCGGAGTTTTTTCGGAATCTTTAAAAACATGTCTAAGGTTGTTCGGTACTGGCATTTTTTTTAAGTGTTTCTGAAAAATTGCATGAACATTTTATTAAATAGAAATGCAGTTTTGATAATATCAAATTTCAATTTCATCACAAAATTTTGAACATCCTTCCAATTTTCCAAAACGTTTTTGACATTAGCAACTGCAACTTTTTTACTCAATATAATTGTGTTATATGTATCAATCAAATTTTGATTTTATGTTGGATAGGTATCATATATATCCAATAATTTTCCAGCATCTTCTTTTTCTACTTTGAAATTTATATCATGATCGGTTGCCACAATTTCCTTTACCGCTTTGTGCCCTTATGAAGTTTCATTGTTATAAAAAGAAGGATGCAATTTCCTGCATGATGCTTTTAAACATTTCATTGTTATTTTTCAAGATTTTACAAGTAGTCTTATCGCTATAACAGTGTTGAATTTCGCTCCAGTATTTATTTGTGCCGTATTGGTAGTCTGTACCTTTAAAAAGTGCCTTGTGTAAAGTTTTTTTTTTTTAATTTTGCAGTTTTCAGCTGATCACTCTGTTTTTTAGATGGAATGAAGTATAATATAATCAAGAAGCCTTAATCAAAGTATGTTTTGTTAATCAATATATTTTTATGCAGTCACTCATCGTTAACCAAGTACTTCGGAGGACTTTTTTAACTGGTACCTTAGTTATAATTTATATAATGGTACCATAGTACCACTGTATAAATTATTTTATTATATAAATGATAGTATTGTTAGAAAAAAAAAACAAATACATAAATAAATTTACAACTATATGGAAATATTTAACACTGTTAGTTTATATGAAATAATAATCAAAAATAAATATTTATACTAAATTTCCTGTTTGAAAAAATTTAAGTAATAAGAAGCTTCAAAATATATAAATTCGCGTATAAAACTTTAACTTAAAAAAGAAAATGAATTTTACAAAGTAATTTGTTACAGAGAGAATACATATCTAGGAAAAGAGTATTTGAAAATGAAATCTATTTTAAAAATAAAATCATACAGCATTTTTAAAGCATTTAAGTTTTGCTCATTTTTAAACTTGATTTTCTTTAATTTAATAGTTGATGTTAGAAAATTAAATGCTAAAATCTAAAACGATTTATTAGTGCAACAAAATTAGTAAAATTAATAATTATTTATTTAAATAAAATTAGTTTGGATAATTATAATTAATTTCCTTTTTAATGTTAATGATATATAATAACTTTGATTATACAAAGACTAGATTAGCTCAATAATTGAAATTTAAGCATTTAAATGCATTTTTTAAATGTTGTCTTTAGCATTAAGCAAGGAAAAATTATGTTTTGTTAATTTTTTTTAAATGCTTTTCATGTATACGTGTTATTTATAAGGAAAAAAAAACACAATGCATATAATGCATAACAGAACTAACAGCATAATATTATTATTTTAGGTTAAAAGTATACAGAAATAAGTAAAAAGAACAGTCAATGAATCTTTTACCCTTAATTCAATTGACATCATTTTTTTTTTATCAATCTTCCATGTTGGCTTTTAAACTAACTTTTCAAAAAACTTTGTCAAATATCATGACATTGTTTCGAGAAAACTGCTCAAATGCATATGCGTGAATATTAGCAAATTAAATTTGAACGTTGTATTTAACAAAGTGATCCACTTATAAAACATTCAACATGATAAAAAAAAAAAATTATAGAATTTAATAATTTGTAAACTAATGAAAAATATTGAATACAACAATAAAAATAAATATGAAAATAATTTAAATGCTAAATAAATAAACATATTACATATCAATTATAAGCTGCAAACATTTTGAAGCTGATTTGTTATTAAAAAATTGAAATAATGAATTGTAAGTTTAGTAACTTTATTAAAAAAAACATTTTTTTATGAATGTCAATTTGTTTGTATCTAATCGATTAGACTTTTGACTGCCAATATTTATTATAATGTTTTACCTGTGGAAGATTATTAGAGGATAACTGCAATACAATCCTGTCCTGCCATGCAATTTAGAATGAGCATCTTACTAGCTTCTGAAGGTGGGCTCAACATCTCCTTCCACTATTCCTAAGGAGGAATATACAGGTGTAAGGAATTTTCGTACCCATTCTCATCATTCAATTCCTTCTATTAGTTCACGCTCTCCCTATATATATATCTTGTTCAAATTTTCAATCGTTCATAAAATATTTTTTATTCATCTATTCAAGTTCAAACACATTTTTTTTTTAACTTGTAGTGGAGGACATATAGATGTTAATACAGTTTTTTCAAATATAAGTTCAGCAATTAAATTTAATTAATTAATTTTAGTTTTTTTAGATGTAGTTGCATGTATAGTAATTAGTAAGTTGCATGTATCTACCAGTAGAAGGCACCAGATAAACTGAAAAAAATGAATGAAAATTATTTATAAAGGACTTTCTGCAATAGAGTGAAAAAAAAGTGGGAATTGACTTAAATTTTTTTTTAAAATATTATTTGTTTATTTGAAAGTTATATTTTGGTATCGCTTCTCATCCATCTGCCATTAATGAATCCGCCATTAATGAAAATTTTAAATAACTTCAAATTGAATGGACAGTTACAATAATTTAAATTTTTGATTGTACTTCCATTTTACCACATAAATATAAGTGAAGCGAAAGAAAGAAACCATACATAATATTAATCAAATGATTTTATACCATAATATGTATACATATTCAGATTATCGCCCACGAGAATATCTGAGCCTCCTCCACAAAGCTCATAATTGAAATTTGTGCATGTGTTCAAACTTATATCTCCACTTATGGCCCATTTGTTTTTAAAATATTTAGAATTTCAATGAATCAGCCAATTTTATTATCTTGCCTGAATTTGCTGATTGAGCAGGCATTTATTCTTATTTAGTTTTGTTAAATATCCATCGAAATATTGAAGTTGACATAAAAGACTTAATCGATGAACTAGCAAAAAAAGAATTTTATTGATTGAATTTCATTTTATAACTCATTTAAGTAATTTTTTTATAGAAATTAAATTTTAATTTTTTGTGCAATATTGTGCAATTAAATAAAATTAAGTTTAATAACAATAATAATGCAATACTCTTTTTTTTATGTATTTGAATCTAATGAATGTGTGGTATTGTTTTAGGGCTCTAAGCTTTAAACCCTAATAACAATAAATCGTATCTGGGAAGAACGCTTTAAACCGTCTTCCCAAAACACACCTCATTAAACACGCAATAACCCATTCAATAATATACATCAAAATTCCCAGTAACCCAAATCATATATAATCCTACAGGTTCGAATGCAATCAGCTACTTATAAATATTGGATAACGAAACATATTTCGAAAAGAAAATTTCAGGATTTTAAAAATGCATTATGCATATTTATCATTATTTGCAATTTAAAACAATTAAATATATCATACGATTTACATTATGTTAGAACAAGTAATATTTCTAAAGCATTAGTCAAATAACTGAACATATAATACTGCAATAATAATAAAAATATAAGTCTTAACAGAGAATAAAGAAGCTCAATGGTATATATATATATATATATATATATATATTTAGACTTTAGACAGTCATCAAACAGTCTAACTATCGATACGAGACGTTAATACAATGTCCAAAGAGCTTCCTTATTTCTGAAAGCTATGATTGAAGCGAATGCCGGCTATGCTGTCCTGCCATCTGGTTGAGTGTCCCTTTAGGATATCAGCATCAAGAGCCATGAATATTTAAGGAAAAAAGAAATAGATAACAATTCTTTTGGTGTACTTTACATAGAAATACAGTTACTCTTAAATAAAAAATTATTATTTTCTCATTTTAATAGATCAATGAAAATTATTATTCTACAAATTCGAATTTATTTAACATTGTTTATGCAAATATTTATTAATATACATTATTCATCAAATAATAGTTTTAAAAGGAACATTTTACAAAAAATTGCAGCTTGTTTTATAAAAACGAAACTAGAAAAAAAACTAGTTTTAAAAGTTATTTCATTGATAAGAAAGGATTGCTTCAGTGAAAAAAAATTGCACCTCTTTGTTAGTTTTTTCTTGATAAGTTATTCTTATCAAATGCATTGAAGGGACAAATACATCTTTTCTTTACTTTTTTTTATTTTTTTTATCTTTCATCACTGACGACGTAAAACTTGTGTTCTTAATCTCAAGAATTTTATGTTTTTAATGTCGTTAAAGTCAAAAATTAAAATAAAAGTCGTACCTGAAATAGATGCTAATTTTAAATTTTCGTTAAGAAAGGTGCTCATCTTGAATATATAGTATACGTTCATATGTCTACATTTAAATGGATTAATATTTAATGGGCGGATACACCCAAAATGTATACATACGTTTGCAGAAAGTTAAAAAGAATTACAAGATATCTGAGTTTAATACGGTTAAAACTTTAAAAAAATTATAAAAATTATTAATATGAAAATATTTTTAATATGTGGCCTCATAAATTCAAACTGGTTTCAAATACTTTAAATAAATGTTTTTAATTGTATCTATTAAAGGAATTTTAAAAAAAAATTGAATAATAATGAAAAAATAAAAAACAATGCATGTAGAAATAGTAAACCGAGTTTACACTGAGAAAAACTTCATTTATGCTTATAAAAATAATTCTATACTAATATAAAGATTTTGTTAACTATTCAAGTTTTCCTAAAAAATTTAAAAATATTTTACATTATTAACAATAGTACATAAGGATTTATTAATTATTTAAGCCAGGATGTCTTGCAGTAGTGAATATAAATGAAGTAAAAAATATTTGATGTACGAAACATTTCGTACGTATTTTTACAGTTTTCAAATTTTCTATTATTTTTAAATCTTTCGTTCCATGTACTCAGAGAATATTATTTACAAAAACTAAAGAAATTTTTATTATACATAAAACATTTTATTTATTAAATTATAAGTAATGCTGATATTTTATTCAACTTTAAAGTTATTTTTTATGATGGCTAGAAAATATAGCCCATCATTTCCTGACTTCGCAGTATAATATACAATTTCGTACAATCAGCAAAGGAAAAAAAATACCGCCAAATTGGAAACGAAAAATTCCAGTAAAAATTAAAATGCCCAATATAATCTTACAGTCACGCAGAAACCGATCATGCCATACCTATACACAAATTAGGAAATATATGTATACACAATCCCATTCCCACGTTTAGAATTAGCACAGTTAAAAGCTAGTTAAAAACTTGATATCCATCTATAATTTCATCATACAAACAATTATATATATATATATATATATATTTTCTTATACTTCTGAAGTGTACTCTAATATTTGGTTGTAAAATTGCATATAGTAAACAAATTTATTCACTGTATCATTTTCGCTCAACTGATTTATTTCCTCCCTGTATTCAGTGTTTTGCAGTCATAATTGAAGAGGATGACTATTAGAGATAATTATTCGTTTGAGTAATAGGGGGTGACATTAACATTTAATTCCATTGGTAGCTGCATTTCCAACACGAGTTATGACTTTATATAATCGTAAAGTTATACCATTCGTTTATTCAATTATTGTACAAAAGTATCTTAATTCAAAGGACTTAAAATATTAAAATATAACTATTTGCTCTTAATATT
This sequence comes from Caerostris darwini, assembly GCA_021605075.1. Lineage (NCBI taxonomy): Eukaryota > Metazoa > Arthropoda > Arachnida > Araneae > Araneidae > Caerostris > Caerostris darwini. Next base: position 20,938 of record BPLQ01003767.1, on the reverse strand, counting down.
GGTGGTGCCATCTGTTGCGAAGGATAGAAACTTTATAATGTCACTTTATAATCTTAATATAGTGCTGCCATCTGTATTATGATCAAGTAAAAAGAAAGGAAATACAAATTTTTTATTATTTATAGGAAATTTTCCTCTTTTTGTTTCTTTTGATAAGAAATAAAAATAATAACTGAAATGAAAAACTTATTTTATAAGATCTACTGGACGTATTTTATAAAATCTACTGGATGAAAATTAATTAAAATGAGAGCATCCATATAATTTACTTACAGTAAGATATGATTTAAAATTAAAATCATCTAAAAAAATTCTTACTAAATTTTCTAATTTATAAGTAGTATTTTCTAATTTATTAGTAATTGATGGAAGATTTATGAAAGCATGTAAAACTGAAACATTAAATTTCTATTGACTGAAAAGGCGTTATCTGCAAACCGTGATTAATAATAAAACCCGTGATAAAAACTAGTAGCATGATTCGTAAAAGTTTTCTAATACTAGTAAAAGAAAACTTCAAAATAATATAGCATATACATTATTATTATTTCCATCTGTTTTATTTGTGGTGTCTCAATCTTGACATATGCCAGGCAATCCTTTAAAGTTTCTTCATCCTGACGTCTAACGGAAAAGACTTTAATCCATTATTTTATGTACTGCATTGCAAGTTAAAAAACAATTAAACTTGTTATTATAGAATTTGGTCATTCAGTTCCGCTTTCCACTTCTTGGAAAAAATTCTAACTTATAACTCGTTTTACTTACTGCGATAATTTATTTATGTATAATTTCATGTATTTCTAAAAATTAATGTTAACAAATACATGTAACAAACCACATCACAACATATAATTCCTCTTAATTAAATGCTGTGACATGTTATGTATTCTGTTTCATTGTAGAATCTTTCTACATCCAGCTACCCAGTTACCATATACTATGCTGAATTTTTTTTTTTTTTATCTCTTCATTATTTTTAACCATTTGATGTAATTTTTGTGTAAGATTTTTTTACAGTGCATTTATAAAACTGTTTCAGTCATTGCACAAGTTATTGTTTCATTTATATATATTTGCTTTCAATAAGTTAAACTGCTTATTCTCTTAAATATTAATTTTTTTCAAATGTTTATGACATGATATTTAGTTAAGTAAAAACTCTATGAACTTAAATAATTTTTTGTCGACTTTATATCATACTTTTTCAGACTCTTTATTGCTGTTGAGAGTATTCATGTCACAGAAATTTGTTGAAACAATTTATTTACACTTATATATGATTAATATAATTATTAACATATTTATATTTTTTCTTAATAGTAATAATTATTTTGTAGTTTTTTCCATAAAAATTTTAATTGGAGGCTTCACTTATTCGTATCTTATACAATAATCTCTGAAATAAAAGCAGCGATGATCTAAGACCAAAATTGAAATTAAAATATAAATTAATGGAGACATATTCATTTTGTTTACATGTTAAATTAGTAATATATTTAAATATATAAATTATAAATCATTAAAAGTGTAACCTAATTGAAAATATGATACAATGGCATTCCTTTATTAGCTATTTTCTATTTGGAAAATTTATTGCGTCTGATATATAAAAAGTAATTTCTTTTTTTTTCAAATTTCATTACTCTTTTCGAATGCCTTTTAATGGAGTTACATTCAATAGAGTTACTAGGATTTTAATTTTCCAGAAATTATATATTATATTTTGATTACATAATTGCTTTTATGGATTGTACTTTATTCTTTGGCTTTTTTTCTGATTAACAAGTTGTCTAAACCAGCTCCAAAGCTTTCCTATGTGTATGATACTATTCTGGCAAGCATAGTAATAAAATACGAATTTCCTAATTGAAAAAAAGTATAAATGATATTAAACACATTTTACTTAAGCTATATCTTAATAAAAATTATGTATTACATTCATTCTTCAAAAACAGCTTTCAAACAAACAAGATTCTCATTATTAATACCTATTGAATTAATTTCTTTCAAGTGAAAATACGTTTCCTTTTCTTTAAATTTGTCTACCATTCAAACATAATATTTTAATATTACATTAGAAAAACATAAATTTAAACGAAAAATTAAATTTATTAGAACTAAAATGGAAAATTATTAAACCATGCGTATCTTTCGGAATTCATTAAAGAATGTTAAATAGTTAATGTACTGATTAAATTTCTTTTTTAATTAATATTATTATCTTAATAATTCGAAACAAATTTTTCACAAAGCAATTACTATATTAGGAATAGAAAGATTATTTACATTTTGAAACAAGTCAATATTAAAAAATAACATTACTTAATGAATAATCATCACTTTTAACAATGAATATTAACTGTATTAAAAACAGGGATGATATAAGCCAACATAAATGCAGTTACAAATTTATTAACATTATAGATAAATTTGTGGTTTTTTTAAATTAAAGGAAAATTTAAAAATTACTTTTTAAATCAATTTTATAATTTTATTAATTTGAAGATTGAGAAATATTATTTTAGATATACTTGTGAATAACTAAGCTTGAAATGTACATATTAAGATGATCATTTTCTGGAAAAAAATAACTCCAATTAATTTACAATTATCATTTTTAACAATGGACATTGCATGTTGTACTAAAAAATAAAGATCATATGCAGATCTTAAAAAAATGATAAAAAAAAGTTTATCATTAAAAAGTAAAGATCAGATGCAGAGGCAAACCCATTAGAGTTGAGGATACATGTATGGTTTATTTTACTATAATAAAAAAATTCCATTATTACATCTCTAATTTCATCAAGAAATATAACGCTACATGACTGTTGGGAGTTTTAATATTATTTTTATTTTTATAGTTTTCCCATTCTCATTTCACTTAGCTACGTAAATGAAAAATAATATCCTCATTTTCCCTATCCATTAATTTACTCCTAAAGAAAATTAATCCAGAGGGTACTTCACGCCTGCCCTATGATAAACTGTTCCAATTCCGTTGAGGGCAAAAAAACATTCGATGATCCTCTTCGAAACACCCACCACTTCGAAGAACCCCGTCTGTGAATCCAGAGGTGCCTCATTTGTCAAAAGAAAAAAAAGGGGGAAAGGCAACAGTTTAGGAAGTCATTAGTTCTTAATTGCTCAAAATATCACACCCGGGGAGAAACAACAACAACAACAAGAACCGTTTTAAAAGAACGTTCCAAACATTCCAATAGTTCATTTTCTGGGTGATAATTATATAATGCCACCCTTTTCCCATACCCCCTGCCATCTATTAGGAATTCAGGTTTCTTTTTTGCCTTTCAAAATACTAAAAGTAAAAAAAAAAAAGATAGCCTCCACTATTTATAAGAAGCACCAGTAAGGTCATTGAAAAAGAAAGAAAAGAATTTAAAAAAGAACAAATTGGGGTGGGGGAACTCGACTTACATAATGAAAGGACCAATAGATTATCGTCATTATCCCGGTTACAGTGAATATACTGTTCTGAATATGACAAGAACAGCGTTATCGGAAAAATAATTAAGTTTCAGAGAGGGGTTCGATAGCGATACAAAATAAGTCCTTTTATATGCGAGTATTGTTATCGAAGGATGGAACTTTTGCTAATTTGACACCGTCGCCCATTCAAGCGAATGTCTGCATTAGAACGAAATGGCGTAAAAATACCCATTAAGCCTGTAACACTTCGTGGGTCGGAAAATAGGACGATTTTCGATCGGGTAAATAATACAGCTTTCTGGGCAGGGTAAAAGTTTTTCCATCCCTGTCTCCAGGGATCAGGCTTGCTATGATAAGGGGTACTTTGGGAAATGACGTCTTTAGGAGTTAATATTGGTTATTGCAAACTGAAATGTCTGGGAAGATTAAAGGGTGGTATAAGAAATGGGAAGCCCTTTCCTTTTTCTCTTGGAATGTCTTCAAAGGAATGCATCAAAATACTGTTTTAAGGTGGCAGAAGTTTCTAAATGCTAATGTGACAGGGTGGGATATATTTGGAAATAGTGAAATTTTGTCTATGTACGTGATGTTCCAATGTTCTCAGCATGCTTTAAATTTTGTTCAAAAACTCTCGAAATGTTTGGATTTTGTATTTTCAAATGTTTTATTTTTCTGAAAAGTTTCTTGTATGTTGTAAGTTTCTTTTAATAATATGTGATTTTCAAAAAGAAATGCATCAAATCAATATTTTTGATGCTTGCTTCGTACCATTAGTAATGATATGACATATATCAACATACAATAAAATATTAATGGCACAAAAAATGTCCAAGACTATTTAGATGCTTTTATGATAAGTTTCTCATTGATTTCTTATAATGTAAATCAGTTAAATATTTTAATTCAGTAAATCGTTTCCCTAGATGGTGGCCAGGCTTTAACTATTTGCCACTTATATGTAATTAAAGGTTAGTAAAGGAAGGTTATAATAGGTATGTTATATATGTTAAAATATTTGTTATATATTATATAATATTATATGAGATTAAAGGGTGGTATAAGAAATGGGAAGCCCTTTTCCCTTTTCTTTTGGAATGTCTTCAAAGGAATGCATCAAAATACTGTTTTAAGGTGGCAGAAGTTTCTAAATGCTAATGTGGCAGGGTGGGATATACTTTGAAATAGTGTAATTTTGTCTATATGTAGAAGTATATGTACCTGATGTTCCAATGTTCTTGGCATGCATTAAATTTTGTTTAAAAACTCTCTCTGTTCGAAATGTTTTGAATTTTTGTTTTCAAATTTTTTATTTTTCTATAAAGTATCTTATACGCTGTAAATTTGTTATCATAACATGCTATTTGCAAAAAGAAGTATATAAAATCAATATTCGGTTCTGATTGCTTGTTTGATGTCTGCTTCGAACCATTAGTAATAATATGATATATTGCAACATACAATAAAATATTAATGGCTTAAAAATGGTCATGGCCATTTAGATGCTTTTATGATAAGCCTTTCCTTGGATTTTAATTTTTTTTATTTATAGTATCTCATTGATTTCTTCCAATGTAAATCATTTAGGTGTTTTTAATTCTGTAAATATTTTTCACTAGGGGTGGCCATGATTTATCTATTTACTACTTATATGTAATTAAAGGTTATTAAAGGAAGGTTATAATATGTATGCTATATATATGTTAAATATATATTGTGTTATATATGTTAAAATATATATTATATAATATTATATGAGATTAAAGAGTGGTAGAAGAAATAGGAAGCCCTTTCCCTTTTCTCTTGGAAGAACTTCCAGGAATGCATCAAAATACTGTTTTAAGGTGGCAGAAACTTCTAAATGCTAATGTGATAGGGTGGGATATATTCTGAAATAGTGTAATTTTGTCTAGAGGTATTCAGAAGTATATGTACGTGATGTTCCAATGTTCTCGGTGTGCTTTAAATTTTGTTCAAAAACTCTCTTCTGTTCGAAATGTTTTGATTTTATGTTTTCAGATATTTTATTTTTCTAAAAAGTTTGTTTTAATAATATGTTATTTGCAGCGACAAATGTACCAAATCAATATTCGTGTCTGATTGCCTGTTTGATGCTTCGTACCATTAGTAATAATACGACATGTGTTAACATAAAATAAAATATTAATGGAATAAAAAATTGCCAAGACCATTTGTTTATATATGCTTTTATGATAAGCTTTTCTTTGGATTTTATTTTTTATTATTTATAGTATCTCATTGATTTCTTCCAATCTAAATCAGTTAGGCGTTTTTAATTCAGTAAATATTTTTCAATAGTGGTAACCATGATTTATCTATTTACCACTTATATGTAATTTATGTAATTAGGTTAGTAAAGGAAGGCTATAATAAATATGTTATGTATATATTAAATATATATTCTGTTATATATGTTATATGAGATTAAAGGGTGGTATAAGAAATGGGAAGCCCTGTCCCTTTTTCTCTTGGAAGGACTTCGAGGAATGCATCAAAATACTGTTTTAAGGTGACAGAAGTTTCTAAATGCTAATGTGGCAGGGTGGGATATATTTTGAAGTAGCGTAATTTTGTCTAGCAGGTATTCAGAAGATATGTTACAATGTTCTCGGCATGCTTTAAATTTTGTTCAAAAGCTTTCTTTGCTCGAAATGTTTTGATTTTGTTTTTCAAATGTTTTATTTCTCTGAAAAGTTTCTTGTACTTTGTAAATTTCTTTTAATAATATGTGATTTGCATAGAGAAGTGTATGAAATGAATATTCTTTTCAGATTGCTTGTTTGATGCCTGCTTCGTACCATTAGTTACAATATGACATATTGCAATATACAATAAAAGATTCATGTAATAAATGAACATTAGAAAAAAATAGAATAGTAAAAGAATAGACCATAGTAAAAGAAAAGTATAATTGGCCAAGATCATTTAGATGCTTTTATGATACGCTTTTCTTAGGATTTCGTTTTCTTATTTATAGTATCTCATTGATTTCTTCCAATGTTTTTTCTTATATAAAATTAAAGGTTAGTAAAGGAAGGTTATAATAAGTATGTTATATATGTTAAATACATGCTATATATTATATAAGATTAAAAGGTGGTATAAAACATGGGAAGCCCTTTCCTTTTTCTGTTGGAAAGAATTCGAGGAAGGAGGTACGAATGCATCAAAATACTGTTTTAAGGCGGCAGAAGTTTCTAAATGCTAATGTGACAGGGTGGGATATATTTGGAAATAGTGTAATTTTGTTTGGTAGGTATTGAGAAATATATGTACGTGATGTTCCAATGTTCTCGGCATACTTTGAATTTTGTTCAAGAACTCTCTCCTGTTCGAAATGTTTTGATTTTATGTTATCAAATGTTTTATTTTTCTAAAAAGTTTCTTGTGCGTTGTAAGTTTCTTTTAATAATGTATGATTTGCAAAGAAAAATATATGAAATCAATATCCGGTTGTGATTGCTTGTTAGTTGCCAGCTTCGTACCATTAATAATAATATGACATATATCAACATACAATAAAATAATAATAGCATGAAAACGGTCATGACCATTTAAATTCTTTTATGATACCATTTTACTTGGATTTTCTTTTTTTTTATTTATAGTATCGCATTGATTTCTTTCAATGCCAATCAGTTAGGCGTTTTTAATTCAGTAAATAATTTTCACTAGGGGTGGCCATGTTTTATCTATTTAGATATGTAATTGAAGGTTAGTAAAAAAAGGTTATAATAAGTATGTTATGTATATGTTAAATGTATATTATATTATATATGTAAAAATATGTGTTATATATTATATAAAAGATTAAAGGGTGGTATAAGAAGTGGGAAGGCCTTTCCCTTTTATCTTGGAAAGACTTCGAGGAAAGAGGTACAAATACATTAAAATACAGGTGGCAGAAGTTTTTAAACGCTAATGTGACAGGGTGGGATATATTTTGAAATAGTGTAATTTTGTCTAGCAGTTGTTGATAAGTATATATACGTCATGTTCCAATGTTCTCGGAATGCTTTGAATTTTGTTCAAAAACTCTCTCCTGTTCGAAATGTTTTGATTTTATGTTTTCAAATGGTTTATTTTTCTAAAAAGTTTCTTGTACGTTGTAAGTTTCTTTTAATAATATGTTATTTGCAAAGAGAAATGCATCAAATAAATATTGTTTGATAGCTGCTTCGTACCATTATTAATAATAGGACATATATCAACATACAACAAAATATTCACGGCATAAAAAATGGCCAAGACCATTTAAAGGCTTTTATGATAAGTTTCTCATTGATTTCTTCCAATGTAAATCAGTTACATAATTTGAATTTAGTAAATCTTTTCCATAAATAGTGGCCATCTTTATCTATTTACCACTTATATGTTATTAAAGGTTATTAAAGGATGGTTATAATATGTATGTTATATATATGTTAAATATATATTATGCTATATATGTCAAAATATATGTTATATATTATATAATATTAATGGGTGGTATAAGAAATGCGAAGCCCTTTCCCTTTTCTCTTGGAAGGTCTTCGATTAATGCATCAAAATATTGTTTTGAGGTGGTAGAAGTTTCTAAATGCTAACGTGACAGGGTGGGCTATATTTTGAAATAGTGTAATTTTGTCTAGCAGGTATGCAGAAGATATGTACGTGATTTTCCAATGTTTACATATTTTTATGATAAATCCTTTTGGTTTTCCTTAGACTTCTTTTTTTAGTTATAGTAACTCATTGATCTCTTCCAATGTAAATCAATTACACGTTTTTAATTAATTACACATAAATCCTTTTCACTAGTGGTGTCCATGTTTTATCTATTTGCCACTTATACGTTAAAGTACAAAGGCTGTTGGACATAATAGATAAACCAGAATAAGATAAAATCAATGTACGCTTTTTAAAAAATTACATTTTACATACCTTTTTTTAAGTGAAATTAATGTTAGTTATTCTGATATGTTTAGCTTATATTGGTGGTGTGCTAACTCAAACAAAATTCTATTATTTTTATTTTAGTATTTGTGTTGATTCATGTTCACTGTATCAATATTAATTCGAGGATTATCAGTAAGTATTTCATGATATTTCTGATACCTGTTTTTTAAAAATGGGTGAAACCTTAAGGAGTTTATTTCAAGGTAACAACTTTTAAAAGGGGAAAATTTTTTCTTTGATGTTAAAGGTGTTTTAGAATTTTCCTAGCATCATTTAGATCACACCTAACCAATTTTAATTATATTAAAATTTATGTCTTTTCACTTGAATATGTTGTAGAAATTATTTTTTCCATCTTAGCCATTTTTCTGACAATTCTGTTTGAAAACCATAATTTTTTTAAAGGACTCCTTATAACTATTGGTTTTCAAACTGAATGTAAAACAAATATTCCTTAACATATTCCTCTAAAATATATATAAAACAACACACATTTATATATGCATATAAGACACCAATATATATATATATATATATACATTTAAACACACACATATATATCAACTATAAATGATAACATGACGGAGGGTGAGTTTCAGCCAAATACTAAATTCTCATATTTTAGAATGACAGCTAATCGAAAGCCTGAGTGAATGGGAGATTGAGTTTCCAAACATATATGTGATTGAATAATCAAAATTTGGTAGACACGTGTTTTTTTATTCTTTGTCAAATTAAATTCTATTTTTTCCTACAAATGAATTTAAAAAACGTGAAAGAATAAATTACATTAACACATGAGGTTTTAATTAAGATTATTTTAATTCGGCATATCAGTACTAACTGTATTAAAAAGGAAATAAATGAATAATTTGGTTTAAATTGGTTTATTTCTATTATGTTAATTTAATAATCACCTAAAAGGATCGAAAATTTATTTAAAAAAATCAATTATGTTTTCTAAGTAATAAAACACCCGCTTTCTTAAAGTTAATAAATAAAATTGTCAAAAAAGCCAAAGTACATATGGTAGACATAAAAAATATGCAAAATGTATTCAAATCCATGTCATACTGTTCCTTTTTAATGTCTTGATATTTGTAAAATATGGAAAACTATTAATTTTCAAAAGTATGAGAAATATTGCTTGGAGTAAATTTATTATTATTTTTTGATTAAATATGTTAAATCTGTAGTTCTATTACATTTATTTCTCATAGAGAAAAATATATCTGCATTTAAATACGCCCCACCCACACCCACTCACCAAACACATCCACGACATGTGGCAAAATCAAAAGACAATTTAGGAATAAATCGCTTATTGAATTTTGGGTAGAGGCGGATGAATTTTATGCACTGAAAGCAAGAGTATTTCGTGTGCTATTACTAATTTTAACATCGAATTTAAAATAGATTTACTGCAATAGCTTCTTTGAAAAAAATCTCAGCTAAAAATAGACAAAGAATCGAGAGTGTCTATTTCTAAAATTAAACTTTCTTTCGAAAAACTTTGTTCTGAAAGACATCTTCGAGGAAGTCATTAATAACTTACGAACTTGCTTTTAGTTTAGTATTGTTAAGTTAAGTATTAAACATATTGCATAGAACTGAGGCAATCTTATTTATAAGTGTATTATATCATTATAAATGTGTATTTTATTTTTTTATGTCAGAATGTATTTTGTTTGGCTTTCCATTCAGTTTTAGGCTAATTCCATTCAGTTAATAACTTAGGGACACGCCCTCTTATTTATAAGTGTATTATATCATTATAAATGTGTATTTTATTTTTTTATGTCAGAATGTATTTTGTTTGGCTTTCCATTTAGTAATTTAGGGGACACGCCCTACAGATTGAAAATAGCTGTTATAGTGCATTATAAATTAGAAAATAAGATCTTTCTTTACTTTGGTCAGTAATGTGCTAGTTTAGGGGCAGGATCCCTATCTAATTAACTTTTATTTATCTCTATGATATTTATTGCTAAAAATATATCCTATATTAAATTTACGCTGAACGAAGAGTTCGGGTTGTTACTAAATATTGCATAAAAATGCACAGATCTATTTGGATCAACATATAGTTGGGAACAAACGTTAATATTAGAAAATTGGTAAATCAAAAACATTTGAATAATTTCTTTAGATCTTTGTTTCTACAAAAATCGAACCACATTGAAACATTTATTAAATCAATGTTTTACTTATTTTTTTATTTATAAATATCCATTAAGTAATTTTCGAGAGTTTTTTTGTGCGATCCACTACAAATTATAATCAGTTCCTCTAATCCGCGATCTTCCAAGTTTGTAAAATTGTGGTCTAAATACGATTTTAGATACTTGTGGAAATTGTACTTTGAAAATGAACCAATGGCAAAAGTTTCGTTGCTGCAATAAACAAAAAAGCAATGAAGTAATACGAATTATTATACAACTAGCATTTAATGCAAGGACATTAATAAAGAATTTTAATTGAATTTGTTGCACCAATTCCTTCATTTTAAACAATAGCATTTTGTTATTTTATACTCCTATATAATGAATATTGCCTTAATATTTTGTATATCTAGGGCATACCATATTTTTATTTGATGCTTAGATCATGTTACCATTGTCTATACTTTTTTATAGTACGCTTTTCGTTTTACTCATACATATGTTAGTTGCATAGTATTATAAAATATTATTTTGTATTAAGAATCATTGTACTAAAAATTATTGCAGTTCTCTTAACTATAACTTAATGTTTTTAAATTTAAATTTTTTATATTATTTCTCCACCCTCACTTATTTAACTAGGTTTTGAGGTTATGAGAAAGTATTCTTATTATATAATAGTAGAATTTTAATTTACAATGTATTATATTTTTATTATTAAAATGATACATTATAATTTTATTGCTAACTGGTACTACAACGATAGATAGCTTTACTACTTTAATGGTTTACTTTACTGATGGTTCACCTATATTGTACTACCACAGTTTGGAACAAATCTCCTCAAGTGTATCTCCTCATATAAGTTTTCACACTTTGCTCCTTAAGGCTTATTGAAAAATTCCTGCCTAATACTACTGAATACGAACAAAAATTTTGTATGAAAAAGATATTTCATCGATTTATTTTCCTGTTTAATCAACACGGAAATTTGTTTCATTTCATACTTCTTTTTATTTAATGTTGCTTATGTTGACAAACAATGAAGTTTTAAGTGCTTATAATTTTATAACACTGTATATGTGGAAAATTACTGATCCAAACCTGTTAATTTATATTTAGTAATTTAATATAGTATTATATAAGTAATTCTGTTACGCATATTTAATATTATTAGAAGTTAAGTTTAATTTTATATAAATAAAATTATGCTTTTTAATTTTCATGAAAACCTATTCTAGAATTTAAAAATGGAACAATTAAAATTTTTGGTCTGAAAATTAATAATGCTTATTAAATACAAAATATATAGATGTTGACTCAGCATAAAATTTAATAAAATTTTTTGCGAATTATAATGCAATTTTATTTAATAAATATGTATGTGAAAACTTACTAATCGAACAGTACGAATTTAATTTCAACAATTCAATTTATACAAATTTATAATTAGACGGTTAAGTTTGATTTTCTGTAAAAAAATAATGCTTTTTAGTTTTAAACATGCAAAATCGATGCATAATATAAAAATAAAAGATAAAATAGTTTCCTGTTTTCTATAGATATGAGCTTCAGTTAAATATATTAAAATATACTACGTGCAATATTTTCACTACTATTCGTCTTCATTGCTCTCTAACTATATTCTATTAACAATAAATATAAGTTAAAAAACTGAAAACCACGTTTTAAGGTAGTATTTTGTAGTTATCTTGAATTTACAATACGAAGACGAACAATTTCCACGCCAAATGATGGTGTTTTAAGATCTATTTCCACCATTCTCTCTCTTTTAACGAGTGGCTAGTGATTCAATGAAAAATGAAACAAAACCTTTATTACCTGCAAAATCAGGAAAAATAGCAATAAACTTTTCACATTTGCGGAAAAAGGAAACTATAAGGGAAAAAGAAGAACATCCGTTTTTTTTTTTAAATTTCAATTGGTGAGCATGCATATATAAATAAATTAGCATTTTAACTACACTCATGTCCCTAAATTAAGGATAATGAAGTTCAGGCAAAGAAAGAGACAGAAACAAAACAAATTTGACTTATTTGTAAAGTCTATTTATTAAACAAAAGGTAAAGAGCAAAAAAGATGCTATATGTTTGACATACTTAATAAAATTGCAATTTTTACTCCCTGGAGCAAATTTCAAAAAAAGAAACTATTTACAAAAAAAGTATAACATGATTAGTATGATGGTTAATATGGAGTATGTCTCCCGGACGATGCAATACAGGCCTTACAACGCCTAGGCATGCTGAGTATCGAATTATCAATCTGATCTTGGGGAATATTATACCACTCATCAAGCAATGCCCTCCGAAGTTCCGGTTAACAGGTGGGAGAGGGTTGACGGACTGCAATTCGTCGGTTAAATATATCCCACACATGCTCTATTGGATTCAAGTCCGGTGAGTATGCTGGCCAATCCATACGGGTGATATCCTCCAATTGAAGGCATTCGTCTACAATGTTTGCACGGTGAGGATGGGCGTTGTCATCCATAAACAGAAATTCAGCACCCATGGCGTCCCGAAACAAACGTACATGTTGTTTCAAAATGACATCTCGATAGATGTGGCCTGTCATCGTTACACTCTGAACATGCAGGTCAGTTCTGGAACCTATCATAATTCCTCCCCAAACGAGCCATCCTGCATCACCGTAACGGTATCGTTCAATGATGTTCTCTTGGTGGTAACGGGTACCTGGCGCTCTCCATATGAAAGTCCGGCGAGAATCAGACTGCAAACTAAACCTGGACTCGTCGGAAAACATCACACCAGACCACTGTTGCGGTGTCCACAATGCATGCTCTCTACTCCAGGTTAATCGCAGGCGACAGTGAGTTGCGGTAAGTGGAACACATCTGACAGGCCTACGAGCATATAGACCAATGTGCCCTAAGCGTCTGTACACGATCTGCCTTGAAACTGTCGTACCGGTAGCTGAAGAGAGCTGACGAGACAGGTCTGATGCTGTGCTCCGTGTATTTCTTTTGGCAGTAATTGCTAAATACCGGTCCTCATTCGGCGTTGTAACTGGTGGCGATCTGTGTTGTAACATCTACTCACATTACCATCATCTTGGAATCGTTGGGATAGCCTGGAGATGACAGTTTGGGCGATTCCAAGTTCCTCGGATACTTCCAGCTGGGTACGTCTACATTCCAGTCGTCCGATAATTCCACCACGTAAAAAATCATCCAAATGCTTCCTTTATGCCATAACTATGCGGTTATTACACTGAAAGGCTTTTAAAGCGCTTGTGAACAAATTTACTTCTTTGCCACTATTCCTTATATACCCCTCTCTTACACTCTCGTCATTGTGATGTACTATCCGCGCCATCTGGTGGTTTCCTGTAATTTGCATATTCGTCTTCAAGATGTGTGTGATAATTCTATAGGTGAAATTTTTATTTTAGAGTTCAATTTCTGTGTGATTCTGAATTATCCTTAATTTATGGACATGAGTGTATTTTGAAATTTGATGGAGTACAAATAACGAATAAGAAAAGAACTGATAATAGTGTTAGCCTTAAATACTAATTAAATACCAAATATTAGCGTTATCTTACCTAGACGTTCTTATTACACCGTTACTCTTTTTTATTTGATTTAAATAGTGGATGTTTGCATGTTTGTAATATTTCGTTGCCTCTCTAAGTAAAATTTTTACTCGTTGTAAAATAGGATTAGAACTTATTTATGCTTGTTTCACACTCTGTGTGTATGTATATTGTCTTACAGGCTTGTACTTTAACTTATTTTGTAATGTTTTTATCTGTTTTGAGTGCAAATAATATTGTAAATCTATATCTAGTATTTAATAATGTTCAATATATATAATTTTTGGATATTTTAATTAACACATACAAAACTTATACATTGAAACCTATAATTTGATATTAATTACACATCAAAATTTTTATAGGCATGTACTTTATAATGTTTTTATCTGTTTTGATGTGCAAATAATATTGTAAATCTGTAACTAGTATTTAATAATATTTAATATATAAGTTTTTGATGTGTAATCAATATTTTAATTACACATCAAAATTCTACATAAATACTATATAATCAAAATTCTATGTAATTAATATTTTAATGACACATCAAAATTCTTATAGGAATGTACTTAACTTATTTTATAAGGTTTTATCTGTTTTAACGTGTAACTTATATCGTAAATCAATATATCTAGTATTTAATATTGTTCAATACAAAAGTTTTCGATGTGTAATTAATATTTTATATCTATGTCATACATTTAATGATTTTAAATGTATACAGTTTGTGGGAATACTCCAATGCGAATTCTGAGGACTGTACAAATACAAAGAAAGATCTCCTGTTTTTGTTATCCAACAAATGCAGTTTTCACTTATAAGTTTCTCGCAAGAGAGAAATGATGGGGTGTTATTTCATTTGAAGAGACGACATATTATTTGGCTTCGGCCAGTCGGGGAATATCACTGATTTAAGATAAAGTTTATGTACCAAATGACTCTTCCGATGTTAGACTGCCTTGCGCATGAAAGGCATGCGTAAGTCAAGAATTTAGACATCGTGAATTTGTTCTGTGAAAAAAAAATGTTGCCACTTACTATATTTTTAGTTTAAGGTCACAGTGCACACATCTGGGATCAGAAAACATATCGTCCCTCCCACCAATGACCATTGATTGTCCTTGGTGGATTTCTGTACCCAGCGATAGTCAACTTTTTTATATTTAACGTCTTCTTTTGTGTCTCTGTTAATAGTAAAAATTTCTAATTACTCACCGGTTCCACAATAAAGGTGATTTATAAAAAAGTAAGTAACTTATAAAATTGCAAAATTAATAAAATTACAAATTACAATTACTTTATAAAATTTAAGATACAGAGTTACAGAAAAGTTAAAGCCCATAATAGTAGTTTACCAAATACTTTATGTGGACTTCTGTTGAGTTTTATAGAATAAATCTTTGTAAAACAACTTATTGTAGTTAAATCTTTTCGTTTATACTTTGCATACACAGAATCATGAAGTCGGATGAATTTAAATTTAATTAATTAAATTATTAATTGGATTCCTGAGGCGGATCTGCAGATCTAAATACTGGATATCTGGCTCAATTTCTGTAAATAACAAACGGTCTCCACTTTTGGAAATATGCAGGCGGTATCATTACTTGGTCATAATATGATTAACATCATTAAAACATGATTTTGCAAGATATGGGGTAGGGAAAGCATCAATAGACTGAATATTATTTTCCACATATTTGATATAGGCATTTTTAAACAGTGCCTTATAAAATTTACATTTCAACGTTTTTAAAAAGTCAAATTAAAAAAATAGGAAAATGCTTTAGTATCTGACAAAACTCCTACAGCCCACCATGAAAGCTTGAATACCCGCTAGTGGGCGATAGGGACCAGGATGACTACCACTGATCTAACCAATGACAAAAGTTAGAATATTGTATAAGGGTAGAACTTTGAAATCAAAACGACACCAAGAGATTTTAAGAGAGAACTGTCTTAAATAGTAGGGAAAAAAAGGGACACTGTCGCAAAAGAAGAGAGAGAAATACGAAAATATGATGGGGTGCTGTAAGAGTATAGCGATGATCATTCAACGTCCATGACATGTCAATGACTATCAAGTTTCCCTGTGAAGATTCATACAAGGGAGAGAGATAGATCTGTCCTAAAGGAAAATGAGGTCCGGTGTTATTTTGATGATTACAAGAAACGCCGAGAAAGCAAGCTATTGTCCGCCGGTAGAGGAGCAGATATTTGAGCTATCTCGTGTCCACAGTCGTCAATCGAACTGTTGAATTCATGCAGTCTCATGCACAGAGACTGGCCTGCTGAAGTATAGCGGTCCCATTTCAAGAGTGACCTAAATTATTCAAGCATTCCGGAGAAACACAAACATGTAAGTGATTGGAAGTGTTTTACCAGGATCTTTATTTTATCAAATGGAAACGTTTATTTTTACCAATTGTTTCACATATCATTGGGAAAAGTTGGGAGCTATAACAGATTTTGATGTTACTAAGTTTTATTATCTCTATGTACAATTAGGGTTTTCCAAGTTATGATTTAGGGATTGGGAAATTTAATTTTGTTTGTTTTGTTGTACTACTACATAATATTATTTTTTAGTTTTTAGGTCTATTGGTGTAAACTGTTTGAAAAATTCTGTTCTTGACATAAAAGGACACATACATGAAATAAAAAAATTCATGAATTAATTAAATAATACAAATAAAGAGATTAAAGGGTTTGTTATTGTTATTTTTAGCATCTTCATATGTCCCATTCCTAACGTAGCAGTTAAGAAAAAACTCAAGTTCGAAAGTGAATTGAAATCTGTCAATTCTTTAAATCCTTGTGTTTATGTCACTGTAAGCAGAAGTAAAAAGACTTAATGATAATTGCTTCAGAAAATGTCTCATAATGTAGAATTGGTAAAAAATTCCGAGTTTTCTCCCATACAATTTTCACATCAATACACTCCCATACTTTTACTATTTCTCCAATTACCACAAGCAAATTTGAGAACAGTATTTTTTAATTTTTTCATGTAAGAAAAGAATTTCATTTTCTTCAAGATAATTAATTGTTGTATACTGTGATACTTGAATATCTCTTAAAAGAAATACGTAGATTAATGTAAAATAGTATTAACTGTTTCTGTAAAAGAAATATAAGAGATTGCATATTTTGACTATCATATATTTTGATTTTTTATTATTATTAATTGTAAAAATAAAGCAAAAAGAACAAAATATAAAATAATAATTTCTGGTTATTTTAAATTTACATCAAGAATTCTAAGAAATGTCAAAAGCCAGTGATGCGATCTTAAAAACTATTTCCACCATTTTCTTCACGTAATGATTTTTATGTGATACAATGGAGAATGAAGCAAAAACTTTATTCCTGCAAAACCTGCAAAAAAAGGCGATAAACTTCTCACATTTGCAGATAAATGGAAGTTAGAAAGGAGAAGTGCAGACATTTTTTTTTCTTAAATCGCAATCGGCAAAATACACAGAGAAAGAAATTAGCATTTTAACTTTTTTGAGAATTAATGAAGCACAAATAACGATTGGAGAGAGACAACTGAGAATAATGTGCTGGCAGTAAGTGCTAGTTAGATATTTAATAATAATGTTATTTTCTTTTGACATTAGCATTACTCCGTTTCTTTTTCATTTAGTTGGCTGTGGAAGTTTAAGTTTTATGCATGTAATGCTTCGTTGCCTTTGGAAGTACGATCTTTGCACGTTTGTAAGAATCAATTTAGAAAATCTGCATTCATTTATAAAGTGAAGTGTGGAAATTAAGAAAGAAATACAGAAATTGATAAATAGGCACATTTAGGTTTGTAAAAAATGAATTTATAAATTTTTAAAATTAATTTTCAGGAAAATAATAACTTACATTTACTTTTGAATATTTTTAGTGTTTTTTCTAGCTCAATTACTGCCAAGCTGTAGCAGACCGATTTTGGGTATGTGGCAATAATGTGGGTATGTGATAATAATGTTGAAAATATCAGAAAAAGGAGGTATTAAGCGGAAATATGCTAATTGATTTATCATTAGCCATTACTAGTCCCACCCACTACCAATCATACCAAACAATTATTCTTATGCTCTCCAACTTTCTTTTATTGTTCTTTTTGATTCTGTTTCTCTCCTAAAAATTGTTATTGTGTTAAATTAAAACTAGGGCCCTGATGGCCGAGTGACTAGGGCTCTAGCAGACGGTGCCACAGGCTTCGGTTTCAAGTCCTGGAGGTGTCATGTATGTTTGTTGTGGTTCTTAATCAACGTTAAAATGTAGGTCCCGGTCAAATATGGCTGTAGAGAGTTGGGCGTAAGTCTGACAACGCTACTCCGTAAAAAAGAAAACATCTCTCATCTCAAAATCTGCCAGTAGGCAAACGGCCATGGCTCAACATAGGGCTGTTGTGGCACTGATGATGATGATAAGGATGATAAATTAAAGCTTATATAGGTAATCAATTTGAGTTAATGATTTAGTTAACCTAGCTACTTTACAAAAATAAATTAATTTGTATAATGATATTGAGGTACTTATAAATGAAAAATTAAGTAGTATCTAAGAGAAAAAAATTGAGATAAACTGCTCTAGCTAAATGATTTATTTAAAATAAGCATACAAATATTACAAAATTTCTTTAGTTTTAATGTGAATAATTATAATTCGTCAATAAATTTCCATAACTCCAGCAAATAAACCCTCCACTTATTGATAGCAAGTAAATAAGTTTTCATTTTGAAAATAGTAAGATATCTCCAACATATACTAATGAAAATATTGAAAAAAAAATTTCTGTTTGAAAATATTTTGACAAAAAATTCAACTTGAAATACACAGATTCATTGGCAATATTGTAATATCCCCTTGCCTCGAAAATTATTTCATGTGAATAATGGAACATGTAATTCCTTCATGGAGATTTTCCAAAGATGCTTATGTATCAAATGATCACATCGGTGAAAATCTAGTATACTTTAAATAGGCAAACAGGCAGATTGGGGGAAAACAACAACAACAACAACCACAACAAAAAAAAATTGAAAAAAAAATCAAACGAACTGAGCAAAAAAGAAACCTGAACGTGGCCCTCTTGAAACCATTATAGTTCTAGTATAGGCCGAGACGTAACATTATATATATATTTACTCACTATATCTCCTACAAGCTATTTTCTTATGATGTTTATAGATGGATATTAAACATTTTTTAGAAAAAAAACATAAAATGTGTAAAAAAGTCCAAAAGTTTTAAAAATCATGAAAATGAAACCTTAAAACTTTTCAGACGAATTTAATTAACTATATGGCGGAAACAAGGAAATCTGAGGAGTTGAATTTCAAATTAGTCTTATATAAAAGATGACATTTTAAAAAAAAAGTCTTAACTATTAAAAATACTCTTATCTTAAGCAAACTTCTAGTTCAAACAGTAAAATTCTAATGCAATTAACCTAACGAATTCCAGTAAAATCGATTTTATATTCAAAACGTTTAATGATGAACAAATTTCTGAAAATATGATATAGGATTTTATATCATAACTAAATGTAGTTTTATTTCTTAACAAAATTTTGATTGTTGACAAAAACAAGAACTTTAATTTAGAGTAAACTAGTAAAATTAAAATATAAATTTACAAACTCGAAGTTAACGTGTTTTATTTGAGTTCAAAATTTTGTGGTTTAATAAAAAACGAAATGAAATTCATATTAGTTTTCGAATAAACAAAACTTTTGGTTTCGTGACGTCTGGCAATTTCGCGTTCCTAAAAACATTTTATGAATACTTCTGGTGTAAATTGAGAGTCCTTATATAGATACACCGGTTGCTGCTTTTATATGAAAATATTCCTGGAAAATATGGTCGTTAGAAGGTAATTTACTGATAAGCTAATTTTTTGCTTCTGCAGTAAAATTTTGTTTTACTTCCATCATTTAAAAAGGTGTTTATTTTTAAAAATATTTGATTTCAAAACTTTTGATATATTCGGGATGATCATAAAATATGATATATTCGGAGTTAATTATTTTTTTAATATTTATAAAAGCAGCTTATGTACGATAGGGCTTTATTTTTATTTTTTTTTTAACGATAAAGCGAAATTATTCACTTCATCGTTATTTTTTTTTTGAAATAAATAAATAAATTTTTATTCTTAAGTATCAAAGTTTATTTTGTTTATTATAAAATTAAAATTAAAGATAACTTTTTATGATGGATTATTTATTTAGAATTATATTCTGAAATATGTGTATGGCAAGAACAATATTATAAATTGATCGAAGATTATAGAATATCTCATTTATAGAATAGTTAATATTAACATTCACATCTGCATCATTATGATGTAAAGTTAGATGCAGAACTTACAAAAATGAATATCCGATGATTTAAATTTATATAAGCTCATTTATATTATTCAGTAATACTGAATTACTAATTAAAATTAATACTTATTTAGTGAACATTTTTTTTATTTAAATCCAAACATTATCATATTTTTATAACCATAGACACCCATTTTTAATTTTTAACAGCTTATTAAAAAATTTAAACCAATATTAGTTTTTGAATAAGCGAGACTTTTCGTTTAGTGATGTCTGGCAATTTTGAATATTAATTTCGAAAAATTTTAATTAATCAAATATCTAAATTTATATTATATTGAACACTTTTTTTTATCTAAGGCATACTAGGATTTGGTACTGAACTGCTTTAAACTTGAACAGTACTGCACGTTTTGGAGAATAACAATTATGTTTTATTTAAAATATGACAATCGTATTT
>BPLQ01003766.1:600000-772176 GCA_021605075.1 Caerostris darwini | reverse complement strand
GTTTCGTTATCTTTATTTGACTTAAATAATTCTCTTCCACCGTCGGTTCCGTAGTGTAGTGGTCATCACGTTCGCTTCACACGCGAAAGGTCCCCGGTTCGATCCCGGGCGGAACCAGTGTGTCAGTAGTTAATTATCTATTATTTTACTGCTTGAACGCAAAATTTTTCCAAACTAATTATTAACTTGCTCGCTATATTCATTCATAAGTATTTGTTTCGTTATCTTTATTTGACTTAAATAATTCTCTTCCACCGTCGGTTCCGTAGTGTAGTGGTCATCACGTTCGCTTCACACGCGAAAGGTCCCCGGTTCGATCCCGGGCGGAACCAGTGTGTCAGTAGTTAATTAACTGTTATTTTACTGCTTGAACGCAAAATTTTTCCAAACTAATTATTAACTTGCTCGCTATATTCATTCATAAGTATTTGTTTCGTTATCTTTATTTGA
Organism: Caerostris darwini; assembly: GCA_021605075.1. Taxonomy (NCBI): domain Eukaryota; kingdom Metazoa; phylum Arthropoda; class Arachnida; order Araneae; family Araneidae; genus Caerostris; species Caerostris darwini. Next base: position 771,726 of record BPLQ01003766.1, on the reverse strand, counting down.
CTTAAATAATTCTCTTCCACCGTCGGTTCCGTAGTGTAGTGGTCATCACGTTCGCTTCACACGCGAAAGGTCCCCGGTTCGATCCCGGGCGGAACCAGTGTGTCAGTAGTTAATTAACTGTTATTTTACTGCTTGAACGCAAAATTTTTCCAAACTAATTATTAACTTGCTCGCTATATTCATTCATAAGTATTTGTTTCGTTATCTTTATTTGACTTAAATAATTCTCTTCCACCGTCGGTTCCGTAGTGTAGTGGTCATCACGTTCGCTTCACACGCGAAAGGTCCCCGGTTCGATCCCGGGCGGAACCAGTGTGTCAGTAGTTAATTAACTGTTATTTTACTGCTTGAACGCAAAATTTTTCCAAACTAATTATTAACTTGCTCGCTATATTCATTCATAAGTATTTGTTTCGTTATCTTTATTTGACTTAAATAATTCTCTTCCACCGTCGGTTCCGTAGTGTAGTGGTCATCACGTTCGCTTCACACGCGAAAGGTCCCCGGTTCGATCCCGGGCGGAACCAGTGTGTCAGTAGTTAATTAACTGTTATTTTACTGCTTGAACGCAAAATTTTTCCAAACTAATTATTAACTTGCTCGCTATATTCATTCATAAGTATTTGTTTCGTTATCTTTATTTGACTTAAATAATTCTCTTCCACCGTCGGTTCCGTAGTGTAGTGGTCATCACGTTCGCTTCACACGCGAAAGGTCCCCGGTTCGATCCCGGGCGGAACCAGTGTGTCAGTAGTTAATTAACTGTTATTTTTTACTGCTTGAACGCAAAATTTTTCCAAACTAATTATTAACTTGCTCGCTATATTCATTCATAAGTATTTGTTTCGTTATCTTTATTTGACTTAAATAATTCTCTTCCACCGTCGGTTCCGTAGTGTAGTGGTCATCACGTTCGCTTCACACGCGAAAGGTCCCCGGTTCGATCCCGGGCGGAACCAGTGTGTCAGTAGTTAATTAACTGTTATTTTACTGCTTGAACGCAAAATTTTTCCAAACTAATTATTAACTTGCTCGCTATATTCATTCATAAGTATTTGTTTCGTTATCTTTATTTGACTTAAATAATTCTCTTCCACCGTCGGTTCCGTAGTGTAGTGGTCATCACGTTCGCTTCACACGCGAAAGGTCCCCGGTTCGATCCCGGGCGGAACCAGTGTGTCAGTAGTTAATTAACTGTTATTTTACTGCTTGAACGCAAAATTTTTCCAAACTAATTATTAACTTGCTCGCTATATTCATTCATAAGTATTTGTTTCGTTATCTTTATTTGACTTAAATAATTCTCTTCCACCGTCGGTTCCGTAGTGTAGTGGTCATCACGTTCGCTTCACACGCGAAAGGTCCCCGGTTCGATCCCGGGCGGAACCAGTGTGTCAGTAGTTAATTAACTGTTATTTTACTGCTTGAACGCAAAATTTTTCCAAACTAATTATTAACTTGCTCGCTATATTCATTCATAAGTATTTGTTTCGTTATCTTTATTTGACTTAAATAATTCTCTTCCACCGTCGGTTCCGTAGTGTAGTGGTCATCACGTTCGCTTCACACGCGAAAGGTCCCCGGTTCGATCCCGGGCGGAACCAGTGTGTCAGTAGTTAATTAACTGTTATTTTACTGCTTGAACGCAAAATTTTTCCAAACTAATTATTAACTTGCTCGCTATATTCATTCATAAGTATTTGTTTCGTTATCTTTATTTGACTTAAATAATTCTCTTCCACCGTCGGTTCCGTAGTGTAGTGGTCATCACGTTCGCTTCACACGCGAAAGGTCCCCGGTTCGATCCCGGGCGGAACCAGTGTGTCAGTAGTTAATTAACTGTTATTTTACTGCTTGAACGCAAAATTTTTCCAAACTAATTATTAACTTGCTCGCTATATTCATTCATAAGTATTTGTTTCGTTATCTTTATTTGACTTAAATAATTCTCTTCCACCGTCGGTTCCGTAGTGTAGTGGTCATCACGTTCGCTTCACACGCGAAAGGTCCCCGGTTCGATCCCGGGCGGAACCAGTGTGTCAGTAGTTAATTAACTGTTATTTTACTGCTTGAACGCAAAATTTTTCCAAACTAATTATTAACTTGCTCGCTATATTCATTCATAAGTATTTGTTTCGTTATCTTTATTTGACTTAAATAATTCTCTTCCACCGTCGGTTCCGTAGTGTAGTGGTCATCACGTTCGCTTCACACGCGAAAGGTCCCCGGTTCGATCCCGGGCGGAACCAGTGTGTCAGTAGTTAATTAACTGTTATTTTACTGCTTGAACGCAAAATTTTTCCAAACTAATTATTAACTTGCTCGCTATATTCATTCATAAGTATTTGTTTCGTTATCTTTATTTGACTTAAATAATTCTCTTCCACCGTCGGTTCCGTAGTGTAGTGGTCATCACGTTCGCTTCACACGCGAAAGGTCCCCGGTTCGATCCCGGGCGGAACCAGTGTGTCAGTAGTTAATTAACTGTTATTTTACTGCTTGAACGCAAAATTTTTCCAAACTAATTATTAACTTGCTCGCTATATTCATTCATAAGTATTTGTTTCGTTATCTTTATTTGACTTAAATAATTCTCTTCCACCGTCGGTTCCGTAGTGTAGTGGTCATCACGTTCGCTTCACACGCGAAAGGTCCCCGGTTCGATCCCGGGCGGAACCAGTGTGTCAGTAGTTAATTAACTGTTATTTTACTGCTTGAACGCAAAATTTTTCCAAACTAATTATTAACTTGCTCGCTATATTCATTCATAAGTATTTGTTTCGTTATCTTTATTTGACTTAAATAATTCTCTTCCACCGTCGGTTCCGTAGTGTAGTGGTCATCACGTTCGCTTCACACGCGAAAGGTCCCCGGTTCGATCCCGGGCGGAACCAGTGTGTCAGTAGTTAATTATCTATTATTTTACTGCTTGAACGCAAAATTTTTCCAAACTAATTATTAACTTGCTCGCTATATTCATTCATAAGTATTTGTTTCGTTATCTTTATTTGACTTAAATAATTCTCTTCCACCGTCGGTTCCGTAGTGTAGTGGTCATCACGTTCGCTTCACACGCGAAAGGTCCCCGGTTCGATCCCGGGCGGAACCAGTGTGTCAGTAGTTAATTAACTGTTATTTTACTGCTTGAACGCAAAATTTTTCCAAACTAATTATTAACTTGCTCGCTATATTCATTCATAAGTATTTGTTTCGTTATCTTTATTTGACTTAAATAATTCTCTTCCACCGTCGGTTCCGTAGTGTAGTGGTCATCACGTTCGCTTCACACGCGAAAGGTCCCCGGTTCGATCCCGGGCGGAACCAGTGTGTCAGTAGTTAATTAACTGTTATTTTACTGCTTGAACGCAAAATTTTTCCAAACTAATTATTAACTTGCTCGCTATATTCATTCATAAGTATTTGTTTCGTTATCTTTATTTGACTTAAATAATTCTCTTCCACCGTCGGTTCCGTAGTGTAGTGGTCATCACGTTCGCTTCACACGCGAAAGGTCCCCGGTTCGATCCCGGGCGGAACCAGTGTGTCAGTAGTTAATTAACTGTTATTTTACTGCTTGAACGCAAAATTTTTCCAAACTAATTATTAACTTGCTCGCTATATTCATTCATAAGTATTTGTTTCGTTATCTTTATTTGACTTAAATAATTCTCTTCCACCGTCGGTTCCGTAGTGTAGTGGTCATCACGTTCGCTTCACACGCGAAAGGTCCCCGGTTCGATCCCGGGCGGAACCAGTGTGTCAGTAGTTAAAACTGTTATTTTACTGCTTGAACGCAAAATTTTTCCAAACTAATTATTAACTTGCTCGCTATATTCATTCATAAGTATTTGTTTCGTTATCTTTATTTGACTTAAATAATTCTCTTCCACCGTCGGTTCCGTAGTGTAGTGGTCATCACGTTCGCTTCACACGCGAAAGGTCCCCGGTTCGATCCCGGGCGGAACCAGTGTGTCAGTAGTTAATTAACTGTTATTTTACTGCTTGAACGCAAAATTTTTCCAAACTAATTATTAACTTGCTCGCTATATTCATTCATAAGTATTTGTTTCGTTATCTTTATTTGACTTAAATAATTCTCTTCCACCGTCGGTTCCGTAGTGTAGTGGTCATCACGTTCGCTTCACACGCGAAAGGTCCCCGGTTCGATCCCGGGCGGAACCAGTGTGTCAGTAGTTAATTAACTGTTATTTTACTGCTTGAACGCAAAATTTTTCCAAACTAATTATTAACTTGCTCGCTATATTCATTCATAAGTATTTGTTTCGTTATCTTTATTTGACTTAAATAATTCTCTTCCACCGTCGGTTCCGTAGTGTAGTGGTCATCACGTTCGCTTCACACGCGAAAGGTCCCCGGTTCGATCCCGGGCGGAACCAGTGTGTCAGTAGTTAATTAACTGTTATTTTACTGCTTGAACGCAAAATTTTTCCAAACTAATTATTAACTTGCTCGCTATATTCATTCATAAGTATTTGTTTCGTTATCTTTATTTGACTTAAATAATTCTCTTCCACCGTCGGTTCCGTAGTGTAGTGGTCATCACGTTCGCTTCACACGCGAAAGGTCCCCGGTTCGATCCCGGGCGGAACCAGTGTGTCAGTAGTTAATTAACTGTTATTTTACTGCTTGAACGCAAAATTTTTCCAAACTAATTATTAACTTGCTCGCTATATTCATTCATAAGTATTTGTTTCGTTATCTTTATTTGACTTAAATAATTCTCTTCCACCGTCGGTTCCGTAGTGTAGTGGTCATCACGTTCGCTTCACACGCGAAAGGTCCCCGGTTCGATCCCGGGCGGAACCAGTGTGTCAGTAGTTAATTAACTGTTATTTTACTGCTTGAACGCAAAATTTTTCCAAACTAATTATTAACTTGCTCGCTATATTCATTCATAAGTATTTGTTTCGTTATCTTTATTTGACTTAAATAATTCTCTTCCACCGTCGGTTCCGTAGTGTAGTGGTCATCACGTTCGCTTCACACGCGAAAGGTCCCCGGTTCGATCCCGGGCGGAACCAGTGTGTCAGTAGTTAATTATCTATTATTTTACTGCTTGAACGCAAAATTTTTCCAAACTAATTATTAACTTGCTCGCTATATTCATTCATAAGTATTTGTTTCGTTATCTTTATTTGACTTAAATAATTCTCTTCCACCGTCGGTTCCGTAGTGTAGTGGTCATCACGTTCGCTTCACACGCGAAAGGTCCCCGGTTCGATCCCGGGCGGAACCAGTGTGTCAGTAGTTAATTAACTGTTATTTTACTGCTTGAACGCAAAATTTTTCCAAACTAATTATTAACTTGCTCGCTATATTCATTCATAAGTATTTGTTTCGTTATCTTTATTTGACTTAAATAATTCTCTTCCACCGTCGGTTCCGTAGTGTAGTGGTCATCACGTTCGCTTCACACGCGAAAGGTCCCCGGTTCGATCCCGGGCGGAACCAGTGTGTCAGTAGTTAATTAACTGTTATTTTACTGCTTGAACGCAAAATTTTTCCAAACTAATTATTAACTTGCTCGCTATATTCATTCATAAGTATTTGTTTCGTTATCTTTATTTGACTTAAATAATTCTCTTCCACCGTCGGTTCCGTAGTGTAGTGGTCATCACGTTCGCTTCACACGCGAAAGGTCCCCGGTTCGATCCCGGGCGGAACCAGTGTGTCAGTAGTTAATTAACTGTTATTTTACTGCTTGAACGCAAAATTTTTCCAAACTAATTATTAACTTGCTCGCTATATTCATTCATAAGTATTTGTTTCGTTATCTTTATTTGACTTAAATAATTCTCTTCCACCGTCGGTTCCGTAGTGTAGTGGTCATCACGTTCGCTTCACACGCGAAAGGTCCCCGGTTCGATCCCGGGCGGAACCAGTGTGTCAGTAGTTAATTAACTGTTATTTTACTGCTTGAACGCAAAATTTTTCCAAACTAATTATTAACTTGCTCGCTATATTCATTCATAAGTATTTGTTTCGTTATCTTTATTTGACTTAAATAATTCTCTTCCACCGTCGGTTCCGTAGTGTAGTGGTCATCACGTTCGCTTCACACGCGAAAGGTCCCCGGTTCGATCCCGGGCGGAACCAGTGTGTCAGTAGTTAATTAACTGTTATTTTACTGCTTGAACGCAAAATTTTTCCAAACTAATTATTAACTTGCTCGCTATATTCATTCATAAGTATTTGTTTCGTTATCTTTATTTGACTTAAATAATTCTCTTCCACCGTCGGTTCCGTAGTGTAGTGGTCATCACGTTCGCTTCACACGCGAAAGGTCCCCGGTTCGATCCCGGGCGGAACCAGTGTGTCAGTAGTTAATTAACTGTTATTTTACTGCTTGAACGCAAAATTTTTCCAAACTAATTATTAACTTGCTCGCTATATTCATTCATAAGTATTTGTTTCGTTATCTTTATTTGACTTAAATAATTCTCTTCCACCGTCGGTTCCGTAGTGTAGTGGTCATCACGTTCGCTTCACACGCGAAAGGTCCCCGGTTCGATCCCGGGCGGAACCAGTGTGTCAGTAGTTAATTAACTGTTATTTTACTGCTTGAACGCAAAATTTTTCCAAACTAATTATTAACTTGCTCGCTATATTCATTCATAAGTATTTGTTTCGTTATCTTTATTTGACTTAAATAATTCTCTTCCACCGTCGGTTCCGTAGTGTAGTGGTCATCACGTTCGCTTCACACGCGAAAGGTCCCCGGTTCGATCCCGGGCGGAACCAGTGTGTCAGTAGTTAATTAACTGTTATTTTACTGCTTGAACGCAAAATTTTTCCAAACTAATTATTAACTTGCTCGCTATATTCATTCATAAGTATTTGTTTCGTTATCTTTATTTGACTTAAATAATTCTCTTCCACCGTCGGTTCCGTAGTGTAGTGGTCATCACGTTCGCTTCACACGCGAAAGGTCCCCGGTTCGATCCCGGGCGGAACCAGTGTGTCAGTAGTTAATTAACTGTTATTTTACTGCTTGAACGCAAAATTTTTCCAAACTAATTATTAACTTGCTCGCTATATTCATTCATAAGTATTTGTTTCGTTATCTTTATTTGACTTAAATAATTCTCTTCCACCGTCGGTTCCGTAGTGTAGTGGTCATCACGTTCGCTTCACACGCGAAAGGTCCCCGGTTCGATCCCGGGCGGAACCAGTGTGTCAGTAGTTAATTAACTGTTATTTTACTGCTTGAACGCAAAATTTTTCCAAACTAATTATTAACTTGCTCGCTATATTCATTCATAAGTATTTGTTTCGTTATCTTTATTTGACTTAAATAATTCTCTTCCACCGTCGGTTCCGTAGTGTAGTGGTCATCACGTTCGCTTCACACGCGAAAGGTCCCCGGTTCGATCCCGGGCGGAACCAGTGTGTCAGTAGTTAATTAACTGTTATTTTACTGCTTGAACGCAAAATTTTTCCAAACTAATTATTAACTTGCTCGCTATATTCATTCATAAGTATTTGTTTCGTTATCTTTATTTGACTTAAATAATTCTCTTCCACCGTCGGTTCCGTAGTGTAGTGGTCATCACGTTCGCTTCACACGCGAAAGGTCCCCGGTTCGATCCCGGGCGGAACCAGTGTGTCAGTAGTTAATTAACTGTTATTTTACTGCTTGAACGCAAAATTTTTCCAAACTAATTATTAACTTGCTCGCTATATTCATTCATAAGTATTTGTTTCGTTATCTTTATTTGACTTAAATAATTCTCTTCCACCGTCGGTTCCGTAGTGTAGTGGTCATCACGTTCGCTTCACACGCGAAAGGTCCCCGGTTCGATCCCGGGCGGAACCAGTGTGTCAGTAGTTAATTATCTATTATTTTACTGCTTGAACGCAAAATTTTTCCAAACTAATTATTAACTTGCTCGCTATATTCATTCATAAGTATTTGTTTCGTTATCTTTATTTGACTTAAATAATTCTCTTCCACCGTCGGTTCCGTAGTGTAGTGGTCATCACGTTCGCTTCACACGCGAAAGGTCCCCGGTTCGATCCCGGGCGGAACCAGTGTGTCAGTAGTTAATTATCTATTATTTTACTGCTTGAACGCAAAATTTTTCCAAACTAATTATTAACTTGCTCGCTATATTCATTCATAAGTATTTGTTTCGTTATCTTTATTTGACTTAAATAATTCTCTTCCACCGTCGGTTCCGTAGTGTAGTGGTCATCACGTTCGCTTCACACGCGAAAGGTCCCCGGTTCGATCCCGGGCGGAACCAGTGTGTCAGTAGTTAATTAACTGTTATTTTACTGCTTGAACGCAAAATTTTTCCAAACTAATTATTAACTTGCTCGCTATATTCATTCATAAGTATTTGTTTCGTTATCTTTATTTGACTTAAATAATTCTCTTCCACCGTCGGTTCCGTAGTGTAGTGGTCATCACGTTCGCTTCACACGCGAAAGGTCCCCGGTTCGATCCCGGGCGGAACCAGTGTGTCAGTAGTTAATTATCTTATTATTTTACTGCTTGAACGCAAAATTTTTCCAAACTAATTATTAACTTGCTCGCTATATTCATTCATAAGTATTTGTTTCGTTATCTTTATTTGACTTAAATAATTCTCTTCCACCGTCGGTTCCGTAGTGTAGTGGTCATCACGTTCGCTTCACACGCGAAAGGTCCCCGGTTCGATCCCGGGCGGAACCAGTGTGTCAGTAGTTAATTAACTGTTATTTTACTGCTTGAACGCAAAATTTTTCCAAACTAATTATTAACTTGCTCGCTATATTCATTCATAAGTATTTGTTTCGTTATCTTTATTTGACTTAAATAATTCTCTTCCACCGTCGGTTCCGTAGTGTAGTGGTCATCACGTTCGCTTCACACGCGAAAGGTCCCCGGTTCGATCCCGGGCGGAACCAGTGTGTCAGTAGTTAATTAACTGTTATTTTACTGCTTGAACGCAAAATTTTTCCAAACTAATTATTAACTTGCTCGCTATATTCATTCATAAGTATTTGTTTCGTTATCTTTATTTGACTTAAATAATTCTCTTCCACCGTCGGTTCCGTAGTGTAGTGGTCATCACGTTCGCTTCACACGCGAAAGGTCCCCGGTTCGATCCCGGGCGGAACCAGTGTGTCAGTAGTTAATTAACTGTTATTTTACTGCTTGAACGCAAAATTTTTCCAAACTAATTATTAACTTGCTCGCTATATTCATTCATAAGTATTTGTTTCGTTATCTTTATTTGACTTAAATAATTCTCTTCCACCGTCGGTTCCGTAGTGTAGTGGTCATCACGTTCGCTTCACACGCGAAAGGTCCCCGGTTCGATCCCGGGCGGAACCAGTGTGTCAGTAGTTAATTAACTGTTATTTTACTGCTTGAACGCAAAATTTTTCCAAACTAATTATTAACTTGCTCGCTATATTCATTCATAAGTATTTGTTTCGTTATCTTTATTTGACTTAAATAATTCTCTTCCACCGTCGGTTCCGTAGTGTAGTGGTCATCACGTTCGCTTCACACGCGAAAGGTCCCCGGTTCGATCCCGGGCGGAACCAGTGTGTCAGTAGTTAATTAACTGTTATTTTACTGCTTGAACGCAAAATTTTTCCAAACTAATTATTAACTTGCTCGCTATATTCATTCATAAGTATTTGTTTCGTTATCTTTATTTGACTTAAATAATTCTCTTCCACCGTCGGTTCCGTAGTGTAGTGGTCATCACGTTCGCTTCACACGCGAAAGGTCCCCGGTTCGATCGGCGGAACCAGTGTGTCAGTAGTTAATTAACTGTTATTTTACTGCTTGAACGCAAAATTTTTCCAAACTAATTATTAACTTGCTCGCTATATTCATTCATAAGTATTTGTTTCGTTATCTTTATTTGACTTAAATAATTCTCTTCCACCGTCGGTTCCGTAGTGTAGTGGTCATCACGTTCGCTTCACACGCGAAAGGTCCCCGGTTCGATCCCGGGCGGAACCAGTGTGTCAGTAGTTAATTATCTATTATTTTACTGCTTGAACGCAAAATTTTTCCAAACTAATTATTAACTTGCTCGCTATATTCATTCATAAGTATTTGTTTCGTTATCTTTATTTGACTTAAATAATTCTCTTCCACCGTCGGTTCCGTAGTGTAGTGGTCATCACGTTCGCTTCACACGCGATATTAACTTGCTCGCTATATTCATTCATAAGTATTTGTTTCGTTATCTTTATTTGACTTAAATAATTCTCTTCCACCGTCGGTTCCGTAGTGTAGTGGTCATCACGTTCGCTTCACACGCGAAAGGTCCCAGTGGGATACGAGATTGGTCATATTTATGTTGCGTAGGTGTACATTACCGCGTGAATGCTATTTGTTTAGCCTTAGTAAAAAAATGGACACTATTCTCATCTCTAGTTGATTAAGATGTCTACTGTTGTTTCGTTATCTTTATTCGATTTTAAATGAATGCATCGATTTTAAATGTCTTTGATGCCTTAAGGCAAGCGCTGCACAGACATTGCTCACTTTGCATTACGCAGGGGGCGCTTGTCACTTGAAGATAAGCCACGGACGCGGAGCAACAATGCCCCCGCAATGCTCTACGATCCTGTTAGACCGCGACCTACGGTTTAAAGTGGATTCCGATCCACTACAACATCCATGGCACCGCCGGGATTTGAACGCTGCCCATTCAGGAACCTTGCCTTTATATATATACGTATGTATTTATGTGTATATGTAGGGCTGGAAATTCCTAAAACACGACCTGAAAGGCAAACAGAATGTAAGGCAAAATCTTGTAGAATAAAATACCATCAACACGTGTACACAAAGCAAACTGGGGATGTGTATATATTCTTTCTTAACGGTGCTTCACCACAATGAGCTCGGTACACAAAGAAAGGAACATGGAAAATTCATAAATAGAATGCATTTTTCGAATGGGGGGAAGGTGTTAATTCCCCGCCCCTACCCTTATAGGTACTCTATTATGGGCTCTTTGAATTGAAATTCTCTTGATAATCTTCTTTTTGTATGTTTTCACCAAATTCTCGGAGATCCCCCATCTTCTTGAAACTCGCATCACAAAAAAAAAAAAAAAAAAAAAAAAAAAAATTGTAAAAAGATTTCCTTCGGTTAAAAATCAGTAAGAAAAAAAGTAAAATAGATCATAGGGGTGAGGGGACAACTCGTATATCGGGGGAGGAGAAAAAAAATCGCTTATTCGAAGGCTGGAAATAGGTGTGTTAAACAATTCATCTCGGAAGGAGAGCATTGAAAAAAGAAAATAACCACCGAAGAAACATCTGAATAGAGAGAGGAACACGCGTTTTGGGGGGGGGGGGGGGGGGGGGATTATCCAAACAGGTTTCTCTGAAGAGATTGAGTGGAAAATGTTTCAATCTTCTTGAAGTGGCCCGAAGAAGAAAGAAAGAAAAAAAAAGAAAAACGCCAGAAAGAGGTGGGGAGAGGTAAAACCACTTGAGCGGCGATTGAAAAAAAAAAGAAAAGAAACGAAGGAGGAATGAGAGAGAATAAAAAACCAGAATGAAAAACGATAAAAAATAAAAAAGTGTGTCTTCGGGATGTTTTAATTGACCTCACGGGCCGACCCCGGGAGGAAGGGAGGGGGGAAGGAAAATAATAATTGAGCTCACGGTATGCTCGGTGGTCCGCTATTGGTCCGCTTTGGCGACCATTGAGGAGGGCGCTCTTCGAGTGGCTCGTGATGTCTCTATCGCCATCTCCTCGCTACTGGCGTTCACATTCTCCACATCTGGCGACGCATCGCTATGTTGGCGTAAACTCTTGTGCGATAATACTTTTTTTTTTTTAAATAAAAACAATATATTTTTTAAATTAATTGAGCGCGATTAGGGAACAGTTTCCATCTAAATTAAATTTTTAAATTTTAATTTTTTATGATGCATTCGTTTTGTGTAAGCTAATGAATGAATTGAATGATTTTTAAAAAATTATGATTACAGTTATTAAAAGGAAGGGAAAAAATACACTTCATATTTTACATAAAATACGTCAGTAAGTGATTTTTTTGAAAACCAATTTCAAAAATTTACCGAATTTTAATTCATTTTAAGAGATTTAATTAGTTAATAAGTTTACTATCGTATTGACAAAAAAATAGGAATGAATACTTCCTTCATCTATTATTCACAATGAGGAAAATTAACTCAAGTTAGTTTCCTATCATTTTTCTTCAGAAGGCAGCGAATGGCAATCTTCATAAGATTGTTGTTGTTCTAATCCAGCTGGCACTACAGAGACAGTTCATCTTTATGCCATCAGCAAGGGTTGCACCGACGTTACTCACTTAGCATTACCAAGGGGGCACGTGTAGCTTGAATATAGGCTAAGGGACGACACCCACAACCCCATGAGATCGGGACCTGCGGTTTAAAGTGAATTCCGAAGCATCACTAAAAGCATTCATGGCACCACCGGGACTCGAACCCGAAACCTGTGATACAGAGCGCTAGCCACTCGCCCATCAGGCCCGTTATCTTCATATGATATCTTATAATATCTTAACGAACACTATAATATTACATCCCATCTTAAACACCTTTTTTTTTTTTTTATTTAAAAGATGGTTAATGTTAGTGAGGAATAAAGAGTCTATTTGAAGAGGAAAACTTGAAAAAAGAAATTTTTTTTCTTACCGTGCCGAAAGACAGTTGGTCGGTTCCGTAGATTTCTAACAGGACGAACACATCACGTGACTGTTGTGCGAAAGTGAACATGGATTGTTCACCGCCAAATTGGCGGTATTTCGCAATTATACTCTAGTGGTTCATCAGCGTATTTCCAAGAAATGAAACCTGTTCATTTAATTGATCTAAAAGAGATGTATGATATGAGTAATAATAAAAAAACTGCCATACTTTTCTTGATCGACAGTTGACGCTTTTGCTACAAGCTAAACTCAACGCAATCGAAATATCCTTCGCTCTAATGCCACCTACTTTTATTATTAAACAGAATAATTTCCATTTTTTTCTAATCAATAGCCGATTTCTGAGGGATTTTATTTACAAGTTTCATACAAATTGTACTGTTGTCTCATATACCGATTCTGAACACTGTAACCCCTGCTTCTACCAAAGATAAAGAATCTGATGATCTTTCCTCTGCCTTAAAACTAGTAATATACAAAAAAAAAAATTTTAAGTCAATTCCTACATTTTTTTTCACTCTATTGCAGAAAGTCCTTTATAAATCATTTTCATTCATTTTTGAAAGTTTATCTGGTGCCATATATTGGCTATTAAATCTTAAAAAAAATAAAATGAATGAATTAATATCTGAAAAAACTGTATTCACATCCAGTGTCATCCACTACAAGTTCAAAAAGAAAATGTATTTGAACTGGAGTGGAGGAATAAAAATCATTTTATGAACGATTGAAAATGTGAACAAGATATAGATAGTGAGAGTGTGAGCTAATAGAAGGAATTGAATAACAAGCAAAATATTCGAATGTTTTTTTCCTCCCTTTTTGATGCAGCTGACAATACAGGGACAGTTCATCTTCATGCCATAAGCATGGGCTGTATCGCCGTCGCTCACTGAACACTACCCAGGGGGCACGTGTCGCTTGGAGATAGGCTACTTACGCGAGTCACACTGCCCCCGACTTAAAAATCGGTTTGATAAAATGTAGAAAAATGAATAAAGATCAGTGTTATTCGCACCGTTTAAGTTAAAGCTACGTAAGAAGATGAGTATTAGAAGTTATTTCTAATAATGTTTACATATTTTTAACTTATAACCCATTTTTGAAACAGATTGCAATATAACAAAGAGCTACTGCAGTAATAAAAATTATAACAAATCTAAATTGTCACTGGAGCTAGAAAAATGCATGGAAATATAAATAAAAAAAATATATAAATATAATATAATATATAAAAAATAAATAAAAAAAATAAAGGAAGAAGAAGGAAATGAAAGTTACAATTTTTAGCTTTGCCGAAAAATCTCTCATCGAGTTTTGATTTTTAACAGCAGGCATTAACCCTGGAGCGAAAAAACAATTCGGATGAATGCGGCAGCTTGGATAAGCGTCACGAATCAACAGTCAGGGAGTTTTCTGGATTTTCTCCCACACGAAACGCACATGCGAGGTAATTTCTGTCGGAAAATTTTAGCCGAGTGCATAAATATTTGTTTTATCACAACTAATTCCCTGATCATTTAAGTATTTTGAAAATTTATTGTGACAAAATTCCATACCATTAGCACAACGCACACTAATAATTTTACGATTCAAGACACGTTCAGCATTAGCTTTAAAATACTCAGAAACTTGGGATTTTTCTTTAGGAGGAAAACAGATCACCATTCTGGAAAAATCATCAGTAATCGAAAAAAAATATTTTTCTCCACCACCAGATTCTAGTGGTAATGGACCACAGGCATCCATGTGTAACAACTGTAATGGTAACTTCTAATTCGACCAATAGGTTTAAACGAAACTCGTTTAGATTTAGCTAATTTACAGTTTTCACAATTTAATTTCTCATGTTTAAAATTTGGTAAACCATTTACAGCAGAAACTTTGCAAGTCTTAATCAAATAATCAAAATTTAAGTGATAAAATCTTTTATGCCAAAGCATAACATCTCCAGAAGGATGTGTGCTTATCTCTGTAACATTTAGAATTTCAGCATTTTTATATAAATTCGTAAAGTCATATTCGGGTTTTAAGAAATACTAACAGTTGCATCTTTTAGCAAAAAATAACTTATTGCGGTCTGGTGCAAAGAACCATAGTATTCCTTCTGAACATTTAAAACTACAATTTAATTGTTCAAGAATAGAAGCCGCTAATAAATTGCGTCTCAAATTAGGAGAATGCATTACATTATCTAAAATAATACAATTCTTTGTTCCATTCACATTTACGTAAAATTTCACTGTACCAATACCTTCTATAGAACTTTCTAAACCACCAACAGCTGAAGATATAGATTTACCAGCAGTACTTTGTAGATCAGTAAACAAATTAGCATTGTTGAGTAGCAGCAGTATCAATAATCCAATTAAATTTATCAGTTAATTCATTTATATTAATTTCTGTAACTAAACTTTCATGTTTATCACGGTTATTAAATCTATACTCATTATTGTCCTTTACAGTAAAGGTATTTAACTTAAGAGAATTAGAATTAAGATATTTACATTCCCGCTTTAAATGACCCATCTTTTTACACACATAACAAGGGCCAATTTTCTTATTAAATTTAGATTTAGGTTTATTCTTGCAATCATAAACTCTTGAATTATCTGAAACTTTGTTAATTTCATGGTTAACTACAAACGCATCAACACTATTATCGATTTCAACTTTATTCGTATCAGTTTTAAGTTGTCGAATCGGGCCTGAATGGCCGAGTGGCTAGCGCTCTGGCGCTCGGTACCACAGGTTTCGGGTTCGAGTCCCGGCGGTGCCATGGATGTTTGTAGTGGTTCGGAATCCACTTTAAACCGTAGGTCCCGGTCTAACACGATCGTAGAGCGCTGTGGAGAGTGACATATTAAAAATAAGGAAAAACTAACTGTTCATATATATAGTGATTAGGGGATTATAGTCCTTGTTGCTTCACATCCCCATATACCACTTCATTCATCATCATAAGTTGTCGAATCCTATTCTCCTCTGCAATTAATTCCATTTCAATTTTATCTAACTTAAAATCTTTATCAGGCCATCTATACAAAATGTGTACTGTACCTTGAAAGTCAGGTCTGAGTGTCCTTATCGATTGAAACGCAGGATACATATCTTCGAGAGGGTGTCCTGCCTCCATTAAACGCTTGACATGTTTACGGATTCTTGCTATGAATATAGCAATAGTGTCCTTCTTGACATCAAATTTCATTTGGAAAAAACTCGTCCAATAGTCGAATCGCAGAGGCTCTCGGCTTTGGCTCGAATTGTTCCTGAAGCAACTTCCACGCTTCAGATGCATCCTTTAAGCTGGATAACAAAGTCTTGTGCTGATCGTCCACGCCGTGTGTGACTAATCCTTAAAGTCCTGCAGTACGGAACGGACATCCCATGAGTCCATCCATGGACATCCCTCCCCCATGATCTACTCATGGATGGAGGGAAAGGGGGCAGCTTCTGTTGTGATGGTACCCCGTAGGTAGAAGTCTGACTTTTGCTCCGTGATGCTCTTACAGTCATAGGAGACCGGAACTACGACTTAAAGTGGATTCCGAACCACTCCAAACATCCATGGCACCGCCGGGACTCGAACCCGAAACCTGTGGTATAGAGCGCTAGCCACTCGACCATTCAGGCCCATCCACGCCGTAGTAAATAGTAGAAAACGCCCGATCTTGTCGTTGTTTAGATTCCGCTCTTTCACGACGAGTAGAGGTCTCCTCTAATTTCGGCTCACTTCCATCGATGAAGGAGCAACAGCCATTAGAAGAAGCCTCATATTTTCTTTCCAGGTGCTCCAATTTGTTTGGTTGAGCAAGGCGAAACACTCCGTTCCAGTAGGATCCATATCAGGCAAATCTGACTGGCGGCCCCCGTCACAATGACTAAATTATAATCCAACTGCTTTACTCTACTGAGCTGACTGGGCCCATAACCACTGTCGGAAAATTTAGCCGAGTGCCGCGGTGTAGAGTATAGAAGAAGCAAAAATCACTACACTTTAATAAATTTAAGAAAGTAAATTTTATTATAGATAAAGGTAAAAAAGTAAAACTTTTCAAAAACCATACTTTGGTTTTTTTAACTTAATCATGATCAAATCATATTGTCTGCAGCCAGCCGACCATCGAGCTAACAATACTTGATTAACATATCAATTTATACATCTGTGCCCGACCAATTATATGCCTTCAGCATATGACGTCGGATCCGGATGCAAAACGAAAGAGAAATATTTGCATGATTCCCAATACTTTGGGCAACAGTTTCCCCCCGTTAGTTGTCGATCCGCGATGTACTTAAGTGGGATACCCGACACACACCGACAAAAATAAAAAGCAAGAGATAAAAACATTTAATTTTAATCTCTATAATTAGTTTTCTTGAATGATGTAACTTTATAACGCAGCCTGATGGCCTGTTGGCTAGCTATCTGGCTTCTGGTACCACAGACATCAGATTTGAATCCTGGCGGCGGCATGGATGTTTGTGAGGGGTTCGGAATCCACGTTAAAATGTAGAGCCTGGTCTAATGAGCCTAAAGTGGGCACAGAATGACCGTGGAGCGACATACAAAACCAAACCTTATAAAACGTTGCACGCCTAACGTCCCCGGGTTCGGTCCCTGGACGGTTCTTTGGAGGGCTTTATTATTATTATTAATACAAAATGTTATTCAATTGGCTGCACTTTACAGAGATTTTTATCATTTTGGAGAGTTGTTTCTCTTGCTTAAATGATCTGCATTCCATTAAGAATAATTCGTTATTTTTTGGGGGAAGCAAGCGAGGAGCAATACCACTGCACGAACAATGTTCAGCGGTTCACTTTTTTAGCCGCTCAGAACAGATCACCTCAGCTTGCTGTTAAAGACATACAATATTGTGTTTACAATTAAGAAAAAGGGTTAAATAAAAGTTAGCGCTTCAAAATCGGCCTGTACGCTATTTAATCGGAAGATTTCTTTATCTCCCCTAGCGATTGTCACCCTTTTTGGCCAGCCCGTCCCCTGGGTTACTGATAAGTACCTAGGGTTGTTACTAGACCCAAAATTATCTTTCAACTCCCACATTAAAAACACCGTTGCCAAGGCAACCGGTGTGAGTATTGAACTCAAGAGCCTAATTTCTCGAAAGAGCAGGCTAGCGATCAAACAGGAGCTTCTGCTCTATAAATCCATCATGAGGCCCGTTCTCTTCTATGGAAGCCCAACAGGGGCCTCCACTTCCCTCGCCCGTATAAAGAGGCTGCAGGTATTTCAAAATAAACACCTGGCTAACTCTCCTTGGTTCGTTCGACGCAAATTTATCCACAGAGATCTGGATGTCGAACCTATTCCAAATTATCTAATCAAAATTTCAAACAAATTTCTTGAAAAATGTCCTCAGATTAGCAATGAGTTTATTCGGCGCCTTCCGACTTATCACCCTGGGGTGAAGAGTTCGCAAAAAAGGCCCACAGCCATATTACAAACACATTTTTATGGCATCTACAAGTCCGTCATTGAACTGCATTTTTAACTTAAAATCTTTTTATTTTTTTATATTTTTGCTTTTTTTTTTTAAATCTTACTTTACTATTGCCCGGTCTGTTTAGCCCACGTGAGACAGAAGATGACCGTAGAGCTACAAACCAAACCAAACCAAATCAGGTTCGAATCCTGGCGACAGCATGGATGTTTGAGAAGGATTCGAAATCCACGTTAAGCTGTAGGTGCCAATCTAATGAGTTCTCGTGTGCACAGGATGACCGTAGGGCGACACACCAAACAGAAGTGAAGCATTTTTATAGTGTAATGACGTCTAGAAAATTAAATCGAAATTCTTTAATAAATTATTTATAGAATTATCTTCATTTTTTTTTTAAGCACTTTGTTTATATAGGAACAAAATTTCACCGGATTTCAAACCACGCACTTTGCTTTCGTCTTTAATAAAGACTGGAGCTCGGGATTTCGAACCCAACGCGCCCTCCACCCAGCTAACCTGATTCAATGGCGTCTTCTTATTGTTCCTGTTTAGTAATTATCATTTTACCTTTCACAGACAGGGTCCAAAAAGAGTTATTAACACTCGGTTAAAAAAAAAAATTCAGTGATTATGTGTATCGCAAAATTCTACGAATTCAAATTAAAATGTGGAGGTGGCCTTTTAATTGTATCCTTCAATAATACAACCGTTAACAAAAACAACTGCTGCTTTAGCTGTAAGCTAAGTAAGTGTTGAGAGACTTTTATCACCACTGAAGCTTACAAAAAATTATCTTGGATAATGAAAGAATATTACTCTAAAGTGGTAATATTCATAGATTTAAGTGCAGCCATACAAGCCGTCTCGTTAAACCGTCACACTGAAACCCCACTGATAACTCAAATTAAGAAAGATATCAAATATTTAAGAACTAAAGCAAAGTAAATTGTATTCCAGTGGATACCATCACACGTGGGAATGAAAGGTAACGAAGCAGCAGATACACTTGCAAAGAAAGGAAACTGTGTGAATATTAAAAAAAAAACAAGTTCCACCAGAATCTTTCAAAGAATACAGTGGGCCACAAAATTGAGTATACACCTTAGAAACTTAGAGACTTTTTGCAATTACAAATTAAATATTGCTTTAAGATGATTGAATTTTTTACCTTATATACTTTAGTCTATGATTTACCGTACTATACTTATAAAATTGTTACGTTTATTTATTTTTTTACGAAAAAAAATAAAAGATCTGAGACGAGAGGAAAAACAACACCACAAAAATAAGTAAACACCTTTATTAATTTCCTTTTAACGTACAAATTAATATTTTGTTGCATAACCTTTTGCTTGAATTACAGCTTGTAATCTTCTGGACATAGATTCTACTAGTGTTTTAGTGGTTTCAACAGAAATTTTAGCCCATTCTTCTCTCAGAACCTTCTTGAGAACTTCCTTGCTTGTGTTTTCGTGCTCATGTACAGCTTTCTCTAATTGCGACCACAAATTTTGGATGACGTTTAGGTCTGGAGACTGGGCTGGAGTGTGTAATTGCTTCTTGCAAAGGTACAGCAAGTAAAACTGCACAATCTTCGCTGTATGCTTGGGGTCGTTGTCCTGCTGGAATATGAAGCTTGACCCAAGCCCCAACTTACTGGCACTTTTCTTCAAGTTATCATTTAAAATCCCCAAATATACATGTTTGTCCATAATACCATCAATAAAAGCAAGCTCTCCAACTACTCCAGCCGACATACAACCCCAAACGAGGACAGATTCCCCTCCGAACTTGACTGTCTTAATGGTGTTTTTAGGTGCCAGTGCTTTCCCAGCTTCTCTCCATATTTTAAATCGTCCATCGCTTCCGTAAAGATTAAACTTACTTTCATCAGAAAATATTACAGTGTTCCAGAAAGAAATAGGCTTTAAACGATGTTCTTTGGCGAAAGTCACTCTCTTTTGTCTATTCACATACTTGATGAGTGGCTTTCGTATTGGTATACGGCCATGAAACCCATATTGGTGAAGGGTACGTCGAATTGTTTCAACTGAGATCTTTTTCCCGATGGTAGAGGACATCGATAAAGCTAGTTTAGAGGCACTCACCCTCGGATCTTTC
Organism: Caerostris darwini; assembly: GCA_021605075.1. Classification (NCBI taxonomy): domain Eukaryota; kingdom Metazoa; phylum Arthropoda; class Arachnida; order Araneae; family Araneidae; genus Caerostris; species Caerostris darwini. The sequence goes on along the minus strand of BPLQ01003766.1, from coordinate 751,454 downwards.
TTTACTGAGTGAATGATCTTCCTCTTCGCTGTAGTACTCAGTATTTCTTTACGTCCTCTTCCAGGTATATTGGCCACAGATCCAGTTTTTTTTATACTTCTGTAGTATTTTTTGGACACAACCATGAGTTACACCAATCAACGAAGCAATTTCTCGAAGAGATTTGTCCTTTTACAACCAATAAATGCTCAGATTCAATAGTTTCTCTACGAGAGCTCATTTTACGATTTTTAATGAGAAAAAATACTATTTAAAAGCGTTGAAGTGCAATAGCACGTGTTATAAGCAGCAGCTACTCCTGAAACTCTTTAAAGAAAATTTGAAACTAAAAAAAGTGGTGGCATAATTTACAAATATAAGAAGTGTATACTCAATTTTGTGGCATGGTTTTCTATCTTTTCTTCGAATCACTTAACTTTTTTCGTAATAAATAAGTTAACTATAGAATTGTGTTATTATAGGATGGTAAAGCAGAGGTTAAAGTATCTAGGATAAAAAAAAATTATCTATTTAAATCAATATTTAATTTGTAATTGGAAGAAGTCTAAAAGTTTTAAAGGTGTATACTCAATTTTGTGGCTCACTGTACATTCGCATAGAAATTTTTAAGAAACTGAAATATAATTTCGTAACTCAATCTGAAGGCAAAAAGGGGCACACTATTCAAGATAGATGGAAAATCTTTAACACTGGACCATGCAAAGAGGCGGTTGCCAAATTTTCGAACACGATTGTCTTCCTGAACACCTAAACAGGACAGGTGTCCTCGCCTCGAACACTTGCCCACTATGTGGAGCTGGAACTATGAATTCAGAACATCTTTTGAAATGTCCAGGACTGAACAGGGAGCCTCAGCGCCAAAAGAGAAGTCTTGCAATCGTATTGGGAAGCCGGGGGGGGGGACTAAAATAAAGTGCGCACCCTCTTTATTGACTCTCTCCCCCTTTGATTTTGTGTGGTGTGGGAGACCGACTTAAGTGTCGATTGCTGTCTTGCTGTATGTTTGTTTTGTCCTGCTTGTGCCTTCTTTGTGTGCGATCCTTATTTCAATGGATTGATTTCCAATAAAGTCAGTATGTTACAACAACATAAATATACAATGTATGAGAATAATAGTATGGCGGTCTACAGATATCTGCAAAAGAGTTACTTTTTAAATTGCAAATAATGTTTGGCAATAATGTCCTGCTTGTTCCTTCTTTGTGTTTGATTCTTATTGTAATGGATTAATATCCAATAAAGCCATATGTTACAACAACAACAACAATGAAAGAAGATCTTATGGAAGCTATTCTATCATTAAAAACAAATAGGATTTCATGTATGACAATGAAAGTATCTTTGTGCTTAAAATGTAATTTTTTTTGTTTGTATATCTTAAGCTATTTTATAATACTTGAATAAATATTCATTGGGTAAAGTTATTTTATAGATTATATAGATATTTTTATGAGGTATATGAGAGTACAATGATGTTTTTTTTTTAAGTGAGCGCCAAAACTACACCTTTAAACTTATAAAAAAATATTTGTTAGGCAAAAATTGTTTCTACAGATAGACGGGGTTCAGTAAAAGCCATTAGATATTTTTCACACTCTTTTCTTAAACGATTAGTATAGTACATAAAATGACGGTAATAGAGTGAGAAGTCGGTCTAAAAAGTCGAAAATGTTTCGGCCCCATGTTAAACTGGGAATCTGAGTTACACGGGGCCTTATGCTTGGAGCCGCACGGCCAATTTTTTTTTTTTTTTTTTTTTCCCTACATCAAACTGTAGCGACATCCGCCCTAAGAACTCCAGCAGTCCAATAAAATTGAGCCTCAGTAAAGTTGTCAGAATGAAAATTCACAAAATCAAGTGCACTGCATGTTGTCACACGTAAAAAGTCCACGACTTCACCCGACGAGCACAGACATCAGGAGTAGCTACGCCCATGCGGTGCAAGGGTTTATTAAGAAAATCGTGTTCCGTCGAGAGTCGGATATGTGCTGTAGAAACTGCACGGGGAAAGTCCATCGGGACGGGGGATGTTCCACGTTTTATCAGTTTGCAAGGAGTTTGTTTTAAGGGTCTGTCTATTTTCTTATTTACCTCAGAACTAACTGAAAGAATAAGAGGTGGCTGCGAGTGGTGGCTGCCAAGTGACAGCGACATGATGCCCACGCAGCCAAGTACGTTTTTCTGGATATGGGACAACGAGGACTCGATAGACACATTCGTCGACAATTTTCTCACAGCAACAACAAAAACAAGTAACGTAAAAAAAAAAAAAAAAAAAAAAAATTTAAAGTTAATTCCTACTTTTTTTTTCCTCTATTGCAGAAAGTCCTTTACAAATAATAATTTTCATTCATTTTTTTAAGTTTATTTAGCGCCATCTATTATTAGATATCTGCAACTTAAATGTAAAAAAAACTAAAATGAATGAATTAAATTTAATTAATGGATTGACATTTGAAAAAACTGTATTAACATCCAGTGTCATCCACTACGAGTTAAAAAAAAAAATGCATTTGTACTTGAGTGGATAAAAACCAAGTATTTTATGAACTATTGGAAATGTGAACAAGATACATATAGAGAGAGAGTGTGAGCTAATAGAAGGAATTGAAAAAAAAAAAGGAACGAATCGAGCCAAATGCAAACTATTAGCATGCAGATGTCGCCAAAAAAGCGCCGCGCTTAATGGGAGCTGGCTGCGAGGCGCAATTTCGCTTAAACATTGCTAAATACAGACATCCCGTAATTAAAACAGCAATCGATAACTCTGCTATCTCGAGAAGTGACGGGCGATATTAATGGCCTCTGCCCATGATTAATGACCGGATCAATCGAATACTGCGGCCCAAATAACTATAAATTATTGGCTCGTAATAGATACGTTAGGCAATTTTCCTCTCGAGTCGCCATGTTTTTGGGGACGCTAACATGCTCGAATGAGGTTTAAGTATGCAGCATGCAAAATGATTAGCAGCCTTTACAAATTAAAGGCCATCAGCGAGTCATTTGCTGGCATTAAATTTTCATTAGAGATGCGCGGTCGGATAAGGGGGTGATTTATGAAAAAGCACCTCTCCAAATCAATCTATTTGCATTCAGATATTTGTTCAATGTGTCTTTTAATGTTAAAAGTGGGCCTAATTATAGACTTAGCATGGTGCATTGCATCAGTCCATTTCATTTCATTGCGTCCATTAATGTCGGTTACAGTATATTAAGTAACGTAACGTGTTAAATGGGTAGATAGCGAATCACTCGTGACCTATTTTGGATGTCAGTTACATAATCATGCTTAAAGGTCCTTCTAAAAATGAAGCGCTGTTCGACTTTCATTTGCACATCCCCTCTTTCAATTTGGCGGCCTGGTGGCCAGCTCTCTGGCCTTTGGTATCCCAGGCTTCAGGTTCGAATCCTGTCGGTGGCATGGAGGATTGTGAGGGGTTCGGAATCCACTTTAAACTATAGGTCCCGGTCTGTTTAACCCAAAGTGTGCATAAGATGACCGTAGAGCGACAAACCAAACCAAACCTCTTTCAATTTGGCGGCCTGACGGCCAATGGGTTAGCGCTCTGGCCTTTGGTACCACAAGCTTCAGGTTCGAATCCTAGTGGCTGGCATGGATGTTTGTGAGGGGTTCGGAATCCACGTTCAACTGTACGTCCCGGTCTAATGATCCCAATGTGTGACCAATTGACCGTAGAGCGACGAAACCGAAACAAACTTTCAACTTGTTTTCCTTTAAATGTCATTCTCTGGCATTTCTCTCACACATTACACCGACTTGGGAGAACTTAGGTATTGAATATCATTGTATACAAAAATTACTGAGTTACATTTCAACACACTAAACTTTTTTTTTTTTTTTCGAGTAGAAATGAAAGACTGATATCCTAATCCAATGAAATTATTACACTGCTTCATTCAATGGTTTAGATATTCATAAAATAGAATTTTTTTTCCCTTCTAATGCAGCTGGCAGTACAGAGACAGTTCATCTTTATGCCATCAGCAAGGGCTGCCCCGCGCTGTCACTCATTGAGCACTACCCAGGGAGCACGGGTAGCACACAGCTCTACGATCCTATGAGACCGGGACCTACGGTTTAAAGCGGATTCCGAACCCCTACAAACGTCCATGGCACCGCCTGGACTCAAACCCCAAAACCTATGGTACCGAGTGACACTCGGCCATCAGGCCCCTCATAAAAGAGAAAGAATGATGCAGACTCAAACTTGGAGAGCCCTGCATATCACATGGTACTGTATAGGAAGCACACAAACCTATTTCTTCGGGTTTTACAATCACGACACATATAGTAATATCGTTAATTTTGTTGTGTCGATATTATAATTTTTTTTTATTAAGACAACAAATGATTGTACAATGGTTGTGTAAAATTTTATGCAATATTCTATATGCGTCCCTTGATAGAGGGTGTTTGTTGGTCTCTGCACCTGACCGGATGGGTATCCGATATGTCCAACCGGAATGATCCGTTTCAGGTGAGTGCAGGTCATTTAAAACAGCTGGGGGTGAAGGGGATATCTGTGGAAAGTATTTTAATTGGCAGGGGTCATAAAATACTTCGGGCCAGATGGCTAAGAAATCAGTTCATCAAGACGGAGATTTGGATTTATGGACGGGGGGTTATATTTAAAATTATGAATTTGTTTGTGAATTATTTCATGTGAGTGTCCTTCATGTCCTTTTCCAATTATATAAGTCTCTGAAGGCATGCGAACTTGTTGGTCTAAAATGGGGTATGGATTATTGAGGCATTTCATAATTTATCGTGTGTGTTAAGTAAACGGTGTAGCTATTTTTTTTTTTTTTTTTTGTTTAATTTAAGGTTTTAAAGTAATATGACAACACCACAATTTTGTCTCTCTCTTTGGCGTGCAATATGACAATTTCGAGAACTACAACGAGCTATTTATAAAGAGGGATGCCAATTATTTTATCTCTGAAATAAATTCACTCTTCAAAGAAATCGTAAAAATAAATTTTTTTTTTTTTTTTTTTTTTTTTTTTTTTTTTTTTTTTAATGGTTAAATGTGTTATAGTATTGAGCTCAAATGTTTTCCCGCATTAGAACTCGAATTAAAAAAAGAAGGAAAAAAGATTCCATTAAAAAGGTTTCATTGTATAGATGTGTGTGTTGATCCCCGTCAACAAGTGTTGATCTCATGAGAGTGCGTTTGTGATATCCGACCTGAATTTCACCGCCAGATAGCCGCACAATGGGCGTGTTGTGCGGGCGAGAGGACGTTCGGTTCCGCCTCATAAATAACGCTCGTTAGGAGCAGATGAGGAGCTTTTTCGCATCTTCATCTGATACCGAACGGTTTTTGGTGTGCTGATTGTCATCGCTCGAGCCCACCCTTCCCCCCTGAGGACGCCGCGGTTGCAGCGAAAAAGCCTAATTAATGAGAGCTCTTGCACAGATTTTTTGTAGAGAAATACACTTTCACACACTTTCATTCCCTGTATTTCCTCCTTTTTAAAAGTGATGATTCTTAATTATTAAAAAACTAATAATAATAAAGAAAGAAAAACCCCTAGGCAAATTATTATTTATTTATTTATTTTTTGCTGTGGCACTTTTTTCATTTTAATGTTCTGATGGAAATCTGCGTTCTGCGTTCCTTATTTATTAAATTAATATTTCTGGAGAAAGGTCTAAGGCTGGGGTGGTCAACCCGCGGCCCGCCTTGAAAACTTTTAAGGTCAGAGAGATGCATTACACTTTTACAAGATATATTTATTTTCCAATGGCCGAAGGAGTGAAAAACAATGTATTAAACAGACGCATTATGTGTGCATCCCTCTATTCAAAAATGAACTGCCGAAAGGATGAGAAAAAATAAACTTTCATTTTAAAAGAATATTCCTGCGCATAGAGGACCGATAGTGCCCGTTTTATGGATGAATTCACAGAATAATTCAATTACAGTCTGCGAACTCATGATGGAACGCATCTCGGAACATCTGATATAACAGGTTGTAATATAAGTATAAAATGTCTCAATCTAATAGGGGGAATAGATAATTTTATAGGCGGCCCGCGGAGTTAGGATGCATTTTCAAAGATCATTTGGCATGACCACCCTTGAAATAAAGGTGAATTCCTACACAGCAGTGAGTAAAGGCTTTTTCAGCATGGAGTTTCCCGCGGCTCGTGTTGGATGTTGAAATGTCCACTCCTCTACTGAAGGATACAATATCGCAACATTTCGGCCGATAGTAATTTTTTTTTTATGGAGCACAAGTTGTTTTTCGAATGTGCATATGAACGGCAACGTCTCATTTCTGCAAGTAAACAGATTCTTTTTCTCACGATGCGAGGCATTCGAAACCTGCCAGCCGAGACGTCTCTGTCTCTCAGAAAAATATTTTGATGCAGGGCCAAGCGGAGCGCACAAAACACCCTTCCAACTTTTCAACGCCTTCACGTCAGCGCGAAACGGTCGCCAAGTGTCGCTCTGCGGCGAAGGAAAAAAACAGAAAAGAATTGGAAGAAACAAACAAATAAAGAAAACCGTCCAGTTGTCGGGTGTTCCAGAATTCGCCACGAAAGTGGAGGAGCGATTTCAAGTGCCACTCGTCAAGCGGATGACACTTTCTGAGGAGTGGTGGTTTTTCTTTTTCTTTCTTTTCTTCTTTCTTTCCCTTCCCTCTCCTTTTTTTCTTCTCCAACGTGTAACCGTCGCCAAATCGGCGACATGGAAGTGGGCTTGTTTGGCCGATGAAGCTTGGGACAGTTGACTGTCGCACGATCTGTCGCGTGTTAGCAAGAAATTCGATCCGCCTACGTTTTTTTATTCTGGTGGATATTCTAATGTGGTTCGTTTGAAGAACTACGAAAGCAATCGGATGAATCGAAAAGTGCATTTTGGAATCCTATTTCTTCTATGGGGCCTGATGACCGAGTGACTAGCGCTCAGTGGCACAGGTTTCGGGCTCGAGTCCCGGCGGTGCATTGGATGTTGTGAAGGGTTCGGAATTCATTTTAAACCTGTAGGTCCCGGTCTCATAGGACTGTAAAGCGTTAGGCGTAAGGCTGACAACCATATTCCGTAAAAGCAAAACATCTCCTGTTCAGAAATCTGCCACTAGGTAGACGGCCTTGGCCCACCCTGGGGCTGATGCGCCACTGTGAGGATGATTTCTTCTGTACAAAATAAACCACGGTTTAAATTCGAATGCTTTAAATTAAAAATCAATTCAATATGAAAATTTTTTACTTTTATTCAAATAGAGTGTTTTCGATCCGCTCCTATTTGACTAAACTTTATAAGCTAATAATTAAAAAAAAATAATAATAACAATTTATTCCCTCCTTGTTCCCTTTTTGAGTAGTCCTACTGAAAACTAGCTTTATCTTATCGTAGTGTTAACGTAAGCAAAAGCAATACGAATGCCAGTTTATTTCAAAGCTCGAAAAATCTGTCAGCTTCTTACAGGAAGTCGACACGCACCACTCACTTGTTAAAGTTACTAATGAACACGTAATATGAAAAAAAAAAAAAAAAAAATTAAAGTCAATTCCTACTTTTTTTTTCGCTCTATCGCAGAAAATCCTTTATAAATAATTTTCACTCATTTTTTAAAATTTATCTGGCGCTCTCTATGGGTAGATACAGGCAACTTAAATCTAAAAAAAAACTAAAATCAATTAATTAAATTTAATGAATGAATGAATATTTGAAAAAACTGCATTCACATACAGTGTCATCCACTGCAAGTTCAAAGAAAATCTATTTGAACTTGAGTGGAGGAATAGAGAGTATTTCATGAACGGTTGAAAATGTGAGCAAGATATATAGAGGGAGAGTGTGAGCTAATAGAAGGAATTGGAAAAAAAAAAAGGGCCCTCTTTAAACTGAAAATGTTATCTTTTTCCTGTTAGATGATATCAGAAAAATCGTTTGCTTCCCATGTGTAACCCCATTCAACCCTCCCATTCAGAAACCGCGTGAATCCTTCCACAAAACCTCATTTCTAAAGGTTTTTCTTCCGCAAAATGAGGTGTATTTTTTAAAAAAATTTCCAAATTTTGTAACAGTGAACCCCTTTGACATTTTGTGAAGCATTTAACCCTCCATCTAAATGAATGAGAACTTTTAAAGATCCGTTTTTCTTTAATTAAAATTTAAAAATATTTCTAAAAGTTTAAATTTGTCTGCTCACATCGCTGTTGTGTTGCGCATGAAACAATATAAAGTCATGTTGTTCTAATGCAGCTTTCAATACAGAGACAGTCCATCTTTATGCCATCAGCAAGGGCTGCACCGCTCTCACTCACCGCCCAGGGTCACATGCAGCTTGAAGATAGGTGTCTTGTTGTTGAAAATATTTGTAAAAAGGCGACATCCCTTTCGGCCCATGCAGTCGCGGTTCAGAGAATAAACTTTCTTTTTCTTTTTCAAAAAATTGGTACATATAAACGAAGGAACAAGCGATGGCGACACTGTTTTTTCAACAGCTTCCTGTCTTCGAAGCGGGAACCCTCACACCTGTGACAATGCGAGCGGCTGATTCATCCCCTCCCAAATCCTTGAGTCCTACGCACCACGTCCTTGGTTCGATCCATTATTTGCCGAATAAATGTCTCTCGTAATCTCTTCCTAAATTATGGGTTGCCCAATGCATTTCAATAACTCCTTCTGCTGCTTGACATCTGCTGCCGCCGAGAGAAAGCCTTTCCTTCCTTTTTTTTTTTTTTGCATCGGAAACACAGATTGGAGACCGGATTGAGTGTTTGGGGAAGGGTTTTTTTTTTTTTTTTTTAAATGACAGTTTCAACGACTTCGATGTTTTATCTTTATCAGAAATTTCGAGCTGTTTGCGGCGACTTCAGTTTAAATTCACAGAAAAAGGTGTTTTTGGTGAAATCTTAGTTTTGACACCCTACGTTTCATAAAACAGGATAACTGGACAATGCTGAAGAGGATGAGAAGCGAGGATGAATCATTTTTCATCGGGGTTCATCACATGTAAAAGAATCGGGATTCTTCAATGCTCATGAATCTTCTTTCTTTCGGGGTTCAACACAAGTAAAAGTGAGGTTCAAAAAGTTGTAATGGTGACTGAACAACATCAAATCAACGTAAAATATCAAATAATGCATTGAGCACCATTCCAGAACAGGGCGATCTATCGTTGCTTACATTTGGTTAACATTTGATTTTTCGTTACTGCGTTAATTAAAACCGCGAAACTTCTCATAAAAATTTCATTTCACCTTCTCACATTTTGTTGACATTTGGAATAAAGTTAACAAAATACAAATTAAATAAATGCCACATCTTATTGAAATATATACAGTTTAAAAATATTATATGCAAAAAAAAAAATAATAATAATAATGCATTGTAGAAAATGACATATCGCGAATAAAGAATCTGTTCTCCATGTTCCAATAGAGGTCCACACTCAGTTTCACGGGCATCGCTTGAACAGTTTATATAAGATGAAATGCTGCAGCGCCCTCTGGTGGCGAGTCATACTAAACTCATACGAACCTATTTCCCAGACTCGAATATATAGTATGACCCATTTTCATAGCGATGGGTTGAACGGTGTAGAAGTGGATAGACTGCAGCACCCTCCGGTGGCGACTTATCGGATAGTATAAAAACATTCTCCATGTTTTGTCCAACACACACAAAAAAATGTCATCCGAATCTGTCCAGCCGTTTAGGAGGAGTTCAGTGACAAACACACATAAAAAAAAATTATATATATATATAATGTATATGTAATTTGAAATCAACTCTGTCAGAATCCAGTTTTATAATAAAATTCATATTAAAAGAAATTTTTCTCTGATTATTTCAGCTTTAAAGAAAATACTCAATGTTTGATGAAGGGAGCATTTCTCTGAATGATTCAGCAAAGCTGCCAGTCTTGACTTCCAGACAATTAATCGTAAATTCGCCATTATTTCCTCTAACAAATGCTATAAAATCATATTTTATTTTTTACCGTTAGTCTGTGTTTCCAGAAATGTTGCATGAATCTTCATTTCGCGATGAAGGCAAGGCTTTAAATAAGGATTCGGAAGCATTCCATTCTGTTGAGTCTTCTCCTGTATCACGGATATAGTTGCGTCAGAAAGCAGACTGAAGCAAGCTCACCCTAACTTGCCCACATAATTAAAAAAACTTTAAAAATGTTTTTAAGAAATTAATTAAAAATTAATTGAAAAAAAATTAAAATTAAGTAAAAATTAATAATTTAAAAAACTTTTAAACTTTTATTTCTCATATATATTTTCACATTCTAATGAAAAACGAATAGCGTAAAATGTAAACATAAAATGATTGCGATATTACATTGATTTAATAAATGTTTTAGAATCTTATTGAAATAAGCGGTTTCTGTTTATCCATCTTTTTAAAATTTCTTTCTGAAAATGTTTGTTAATGTACAGGGTGATTATAATTAAAGTCCCGCTTTCAAAATGCTGTCCAAAAAAGGACCCCTCTTCACAATGAGTTCACATCTGAACTGAAGCTCCTTGAAGAAGGGGGAAACGGTGCGGCATCAAAAAAAGTTCCACCGATTTTTCTAATTGGGTGTGGCCTTGCCATGGTGGATGGGCTTTTCACTAACAACTGTCGAATAACTTGGAAGTCATTTTTTCCGTCCAAAAACCGAAACAATCCTGCACATTGAACACTACAGTGGGTTGAATGGGCAACTCGTGTCAAATACATTGTCATTTCGATTCAAACTATCACTGGCAGCCGAATTCACTTTCTTTAGGCCGCTTACAACGCCATCTATTCATACATCATTTTGATGCCGTACCGTTTCCCCCTTCTTCGAGTACCTTCAGTTCAGATGTGAACTCGTTGTGACGAGGGGTTCTTTTTTGACAGCATTTTGAAAGGGGGACTTTCATTATAATCACCCTGTACATTGGGTTGGAAAGAACGTGATTTTGATTTTCGCGATGCTTTTGCGCGATGGAAACCGAACGTATTTTCTTGCTAACCCAATACAAATAATTATGAGTAGCTTTGCACATTTCTATGCATCCTCCCTTAACCACTAAAAACGTTAATTTAAAACAGATCTTTTTTTTTTTATCTTCATTTTCCCAACATTCTGAAACAAATAGAAACCCGCTCCGAACATGTTACAATCCTCACAAACTTTCACCTTTACATCTGTTATGTTTTTTTTTTTTATTTTTTACCGCTTTCTTTCGTAAAATAAAATAATAATAAAATGGAAAAAAAATTTTAATTAAAATTAAAAATAAAATTCCAGAACTTTGTTTCTGAGATGGGCCTTATTTTTGAGGGGGGTGGGGGCTACTAATGTTTTCATTTACTCGTTACGGGATCCCACACGTTCAGCAATCACAATTTTTAATCTTATTCTAATATTTTTATAGCATCGACAACGGGCCCCTCATTGTACCGGACTTTTAATTTAAATTCTTTTTAACTTTAATTTCAACTTTTATCTATTTTACAGTACCATTTTTAATTTTTTATCACATACTAATATTTCAGCAGCCCATAATAAAATGTAACATTTATCTATGCATTAAGACGAGGAGGTGAAGGGGTCTATCCGCATGGGTACTCCGTCATCGGTACGCCAGTTGCCAGTAATGTTTTCGAACCTAATATAAGTAAGGAAAAAAAATTCACCCACATGTGTTTTCTAAAATAAAATTCATGTATTTGTAATGAAGTATTTATGCCTAAAACCTATGCATAAGGAATTGGCGTTGTCGTTGAAGTGGGCCCAAGTGCAAAGTATTTTCCACCACCAGATGTGGATGAATGACTTTATCGTTATCTCTTCCTTCACATTGTGTTCAAGGGACGCTTGTGAGCCTGCCCAATGAAACATTGCAGTTGAATAAAAAGAAAAAGGGGGAGGAGGGGTTCATCTCCATTCCACATTACTGTTTCAGTTACCTATGAAACAATCGGTTTGCAAGCAGACTGGATCACCACTCGAGCCGTATTTGCTCGCCCACCTTATGAGCAAACGATTTTTAAAAACACTTCCCCCCTACCCCCTCCTCCCAGCAGACGATTATCTTAACTCATCACTGAAGGCTCGATGAATCTGTCAAAACGATGACGAACCCGTACACGGAGAAGCATAAAAGAGCCTCTATTTGGCAGGAGAAATTCCGTCAACAAATCAAGCAACCCTCCCCTTTCCCCCCTCTTGCTGCCAAAAATTCATAGACCCCATCGATGATGATAACACCTGCGTCTTCTTCATGAAATCATCGATGAAACAAAAAAAGAAGAAGGAAAAACATGAAAAAAAGAAGGTTGTGAGGCAGAATAAATTAATCTAACTCGAAATCAATTAGATGGGGAAATTGCGTCTCAACCTCCGACAGGTTGGATGACTTGATATATATTTTACCTTTGTTTCTCGAGAGACCTTCCGCCAGAAGATTGGCACGGAGGGAAGGAAGGGAAAAAATCTCCCAGCAACACAACCATCAAAAAAAGTAGTTGTTGCATGTTGACCTGCCTTCTATCAAAACGGGGCCAGCCCCTTCGTGGCCCGCGGCAACTCCGTGTGCCTGCCCCCACCCCTCCTCCCCCCCAAAAAAGGAAGGGGGGAGGGGATGCCCCGCCGTCTTCGTGGCGCAGCTGTGCTTTCTCCATCGGGTCTTCTTTTAAAGAGATGTCATTATTATTACGGGGTTATTATCTGCCTCCTGCTCCGAGCTCTATTGAGTGGGCCTCTGACTTATGCAGGTTAATTGTGGCGTTTTTTTCTTTTTATTATTTAAGTATTTCATTCGTTGGATTGGCATCGATGTGACGCGAACTGGGATTAATTAGTGTTGGTGGAAGATTTCTGCAGTCAAAAATAACCGTGGGATATTTTGGAGGAATGCCACTTATACAGTTTTTTTTTTTTAAACTTTTGCTTTTTTTTTTATATATATATATTTTTTTTATTATGCTTTTGAGTCGGGGTGTTAATTTAATTGGGGAGGATTTTGTTACAGAGGGCAGTTTTTTGATGCGCGATTGAGAGCTAAATGTCAGGGATAGAATGGAAAAAAAGATAATTTTTTTTTCTTTTTTTAAAGTTCTTTCGGAAGGCTGGGGATTCATGTGCTCTATAATTTTGCTAATAATTTTCTCCATCAAGATTTTTTTTTGCTTGTATGTGTTCATTTGATATAAAGTTATTATGTGAGACAAGAAAGTAATACAGTGCTTTTAAAAAAAATTGCATAAAACTTGTTGCCTATAATACGCGAGCTACTCAGTATTACTATACAAAAAACAGTATATTATATATATATATATATATAAACAAAAACAGAATTCATATTTTATGTCTACTTTTCACATGAAAGAGACACTCATTTAAACTATATTTTGAAATTCGTATTATTTTTTAGACATAACTGAAACACAAAAGACCAAAATAAATTTTTTAGAATGATTATTGATACTTGGCTTGAGAGTTTTAATGAAGTGTTCCACTGGTGCATAAAGCCATGGGAATATAAAGCTTGAAGAACTTCAAGAAGGAGCAATGGTTCGATACACTTTAAGAAGTAGTAACAAAATTCAGTAGCCACGGAAATATGCAACGTTATACTGGTGCTATTCGGCTATTGAGTGTTACTGCATACTGTTAGGTGTAGTGCTACACTGTTGCTGTAATTTTTATAGTATTGTTATTATACTGTTGCTATTATATACAGTTATATTGTTGCTATTAACTGTTATATGCTGTCGCTAATAGGCTTTTTTTTTGCCGACATACGACACGGAATTTTATTTTCCAACGCATTTTTTTGGTAACGCCACGGTTTGCTTTCGCTCGCGTATTTTAACGTCGCAGACCCCTAACCAGGACCCACATAGTGAACACGATGCTGAACACGAACATGAACACACCAAAACACATCTTAAGAAAATAGAAACGTATAAGGAAAAAAAAAGCTTTGTTAGTTAAATCGAAACTTATTCGAAAACCAAAGGTAGTAATAAGAAACGAATGATTTTGAGAGGAAGTATAGGACACTTATGAAATGCAGCATCATGTATGAACGTAATATTGTTCTGGTGAGGAATCAGGGAGGTTAACAAAAAATGCGTGGGTGAAAATAAAATTCCATGTCTTATATCGGCAAAAAAAAAAAAAGACTATAAGAGACAGTCTATATTCGCATAACAACACTATAAAACCAAACAGCATGACAGTAATAGTATATAGCCGAACAGTCTATAGCAGGGGTCTCCAAACTACGGCCCGCGGGCCAAATCCGGTCAGCCCGTGTCACCCATCCGGCCCGCGACAGCGAATAGCTTATTGTTGCTGTAATAAGTTGGATAAAAAACACAGAATGATAATAACTCGGTTTTATTGACTTGCTAGGTAAAGCTTAATGACAAGCATATTACGCATAAAATTTAACCTAAGCATAACAACTAGCAAGTAATTGAAATGAATCCCACTAACATTATAAACGAGTGAACATCCCGCGGTAGTTATGTTGGTGTAAAGAGCATCGTATATGTATGTATATCAATGCTTGGAATGTATATATTCTGAATCAAACATATGATTTTTATATTGAAAATCCCTCAATAACGGAATAGTCTAGAAATGATAGATAATGGCAGAAAAATTAAAACGGTTTTAGCCCTTGGTACTTACTGGAGTAAACAGTATGGCCCTAAGGCTGAAAAGTTTGGAGAACCCTGGTCTATAGCATTAGTAGAACTTTGATTATATCCTCGTGACTATCGAATTTTTTCTAAGGCTTCTTCAAGAAATTTTAGGATTTTGAAACTTTGATGTAGTCCCGTGGCTATTTAAATGAATAGTTCTGGCAGTGTTCTGGAAATTGCTTCATACATGTCATGTATAATTAAAAAAAATTCCAAAGTAAAATACAGTCTGCTCGTCTCTGCGGGTGTTCAAACACAATCACAAAAAGAGCGCCTCCTAAAGGAGCAAACAGTTGGGGCCCAACATATCCCTTCTCTTTCGTACTACAGTTGGCGATGTATCGCCTCTTGGCTCCTTTTTCCTGCACGAATTTATTTAGAAAGCGTAAATACGTTTCGAAGCGATTCTTTTTCTCCAGTCATTTTTTGCAGTGAGCACTGTGTGTTCACTCAAGATACAAAAACATAAGAAATGTTCTTTTATTTATAATTCTGCTCATGTTGTATGAAAAATAATGGAACACTACAAAAAGTTCATATGAATGAATGCTTTATTTTTTAATACTTTTTTGGGGAAAATAGGACACAAGGAAGTTTATCAATAGAACACAAATGCCAAATATTTGGAATAATTAAACTTACATGTGTAGACAGCTAAACAAGTAATATAAAAAAAATTTTAAAGTCAATTCCTACTTTTTTTTCACTATATTGCATTACTAGTGAAATATATATATATATATATTTATTGTGAAAGAAAATTATTTATTGTCTCCTTTATAAATAATTTTCATTCATTTTTAAAAATTTTATCTGGCGCCATCTATGGGTAGATATAAAACTCAAATTAATTCATTAAATTTAATGAATTAATCAATATTTGAAAAAGCTGTATTAACCTCCAGTGTCATGCACTACAAGTTCAAACAACAATGTATTTGAACTGAGTGGATGAATAAAAAGTATTTTATTTAAGATTGAAAATGTGGACAAGCTATATAGAGGGAGAGCGTGAGCTAATAGAAGGAATTGAAAAAAGGGACGCTTTCTTTGAAAATCTTTGTGTGATTGTAGATTTTTTTCTCTGTGCCAAGAGTCGCCAAGAAACTACAAAGTAAAAGTCCCATAGGGAGGATGTTTACACCAAACTGGCAACCCAGATGCGTGCTCTACTAGTATATGACTATGTGTTCGATGTTTCAGAAAATCTGCGGTTGTCTTTCAACCCATTCCGTATTGGAAAGAAAGACTGTTTCCAAGGGCATAAAATCCCCTTCATTCGTCTTTATATTAACAGCAGCAGTCATGAGTTATAAGTTCACTTTAAAGTTTATCAACAAGTTTATTTCTTCGTTTCGTCGCATAAATTTGAAACATGTAATTTAAAACAATCAGTGAGTGTGTGCGATTCAAGGCTGACTCGATTGGATAAAAAACGGGACGTCCAATTAAATAAAATTGTTTATGATGTCTGGATTCTGCAAATTGTGTTGAATGCGCGATAGACTAAAATTACTGCATCACCCGAGTGTTCTTTTTTTCTTTACTGTCTGGAATAAAATTTCATGAAACTTTTTCTAATTTAATTTCTAGAATAACATTTTGTTCTGATTCTTAGGAATTCGAACAGCTCTTCCCAATGATGAAGTCCTGAGTGGTTTACTATTGTGTCCAAACAGTAAAACCAATTTTTTAAAATTCCCAGGGCTTATGAAATTTCATTTTTTTTTTCTTTTTTAGGTTGCTGCTTTTTGGTTTTTTAGGTTTGTTTTTTTGGTTGTTTAGGTTAGCACTGTCCTTGACATCTGTGTGAAATTGGACGTCAAAATATCCATTAGTATTGGAGTTACGCTTGGCTTTGTGAGACGCTAAAACGGATTTCGGCGATTTATGAAATGTCTGAATGAGTTCAGCAAGAACTTGTACTCAATTTTGTTTGCGGAAACGTATAGAATGTTGCAGAAGGCATTTGGTGAGCATTCCTATATCGGAAAGAAATGTTTAGAAGTGGTAAAAACAGTTCAAAGAAGGCAGAGAACGCGTTGGGGACGAAGAGCCCTCTGGTCGACCCTCCACCTCAACCGACGAAGCTCACGTCCAAAAATTAAAGATTGGGTGCTTGCAAACCGTCGATTTACAATTAGAGACCTTGCTGATGATGTTGGAATTTCAAAAGGATTGGTCAATTCCATTTTGGGCCTGAAATTCGTCAAATCTCGTTTGGTACCGAAAAAACTAAATGCGCAAGAGCACACGGCATTGATTCTTCGTGACTTCTTCTCCAAAAATGAAACCCATATCGTTCCACAACCACCGTATTCCCACCGTACGACTTCTGGCTATTCTCTAAACTCAAAAGACCATTCCGGGGACACCGTTTTGAGTCGAATGATGAGATTCAACGTAAATCGGCGAGTGCTTTGAAAGCCATCCCTGCCGATGACTTTTGAGCATGCATTGAGGATTGGAAAAAACGTTGGCATAAGTGCATGGTGTCCGGAGGGGATTACTTTGAAGGCGATGAATAAATTTGGAAGAATAAAGATTTTTTGAAAAAAAAAAATTGGTCTTACATTTTGGGCACAGTAGTATATCTAGAAATGTATAATTAATAAAAAATAAAAGAGATAGGTAATAGTATAAATTAACATAAGAGAGATAGATAAAAAAAATTTGTGAAGACTTTCAAAATAAAATGCATAAATATGAAATGAGAAGAAAATATAACATTGGAAGGAGGCCCACCATCATGTGGGTCTTGCATTAAGGACACTTCAGATGAAGGAATGAGGGGAAAAAACAACGTACATGTTGAGAACAGTACGCTGTCTTTTTCTATTTTTAAACAAAGAAACATCATACCTAGGAAGAGAATTTAAAACCGAATTGCAAGATTTAAATCGAATTGAGGAAGATTATTGTAGAAATTTTTAGAAATTTAAAGTATTCCACTGACAACCTTTTTGGGTGAAACAAAGTTCTAGAGAAGGAAAATTGTATGCAAATACAAATCTGATTTTTAAGCAAGTGAGTGAATGAAAAAAATATATATATTATTGTTTCATTAAAATACCGATTATTATGTGCCTTTTAATAAGGAAAATTCAGTTTTGCCGATGATTGATTGATTTCGGAAGTATAATTATGCAAATTATTTTTGTATGTATAAGAAGTAAGTTTCAAACAAAGAAATCTCATTTGTTGAAACTTTATTAATTACTTTTATTTAACGAAAGGAAATAAACTTTTTTTTGTTACTTATTTACAACATGAACAGCACAGAGGTAGAATAGTTGACTAATTCATAGTAGCCTGTATGACAAGTGCATAGCTGTCAGATATGCCTAATTTGAACCCTGTGGGCTCATTTCAGAAGTTATAATTTATATTCAAAAAATTTTATGTATTATATTTATAAATAAATATTATATTTATAAAGAATATAAATATATTACCATTCTTTTTTCTTTTTTTAGCTAATTTTGGCCGATTCCTCTTCAGTTTAATAAAAAAGAATCTATATAAATATCTGTCATTATAAATATCAAAATTATTAATTTAAAATATATAAATTCATTATACAAAATTTTTTTTATGTAAAATATGTCAATTTATTTATATAAATCAATTATTCAGTTTTTTTAGTTATTCAGAATGGCAATGTTGCATTCATCTCTTGAATCTGGAAGATTCATTTAATAGGCGATTCATTATGCTCTAACATTTTTGCTTATGTGTCATGGCGAATATATTAAATTGTATATTTTCGATGAATAAAGATAATTCAATTAGTAATATTTCTTGGATGACCCTATGGAAGGTATTCTTTTTTATTCCTCACACATACTTGGTCTAAAAAGATTATTTCAATGCACGCAAATACTTGTAAAATAATACTGTAACCGTGGTTCCACCTACGCGATCCTGTTTTCTCCTACGCACTGCAAGAACGCCCCTTGCTGCATTCGGAAGGAATCGTCAGTTGGCATCGAGACGCTCACCAGAGAGGATGTATACTGAAACCGGCGCTGCTGCCTCGGAGACGTTTCGTTTACAGTCTCACCGTGAGAGAAGGTCTAGTTAGCACCCTCCTGAGCATCAATTGGCCTACAGACTCTCACTCAGAGAGGAAGTATTATTTCGAGATCCAGCATGTACCATCGTAACTTTATTTAGAGCTTAGAAGTGGACTTCTTCCACGAATCTTTAATTAGATGTCTTTAAATGAGTTACAAGATGTACATTAATTATTGTACGTGTTGTAAATAAACCTGTGCGACCTTCAACCTGTGTGACCTTCAAAACGACCCCACCCATATCCAACTGCATACAAACGACACTGCAATACCAGTTTATATATAGTTAATATATGCATTTAATAAATACATTCAAATATTCTGGAAGGTAAGGTAAATGGCAAGAGGTCATTCGTTTTTGGATATTTGTGTTTTGAAGAAAATCCCTTCACAAAAGTTTACATTTTTATACTACCATATTGATATTTTCTAATAAAGAAATAAAAAAGTATCAAGAATACTCTGCATTTAATAAAAAATATATGTGTGCAAAACACTTTCCTATTACATAATAAGCAGTTGTCTTAAACTTCCAAGAGAAAAGTTAAACTTGCTTTTATACCTTGCACAGATTTTTTTTTTTTTTTTTTTTTTTTTTTTTTTGCAGATAGGCAATGGGCAGCGGAATGCAGAAAATGATCAATAATACATGCACTGTTTTCCTCATGTGCATGTCATTTTTGAAATAAATAGCTTTCAGTAGCGGGTAGATGAAGCTTTGTTAATCATTCACTAAACTCATGAGGAAAACAGTTGGCTAAAGGACAAGGAAGTTAAAAATATAATAATACATTTAATAGTAATGTATTATTTAAAAAAAATAAAAGTCATAAAAATCGTTGAACCCATTTAAAAAAAGACTGTATTTCAAGTATGGGGCTGTTCTGATATTTGGCTAAATCTTCCCTAATCGACGGCTGAAAATGAGATTCAATGATCAAACTAGCGTTGTTCGTGAATGCTTGAGAATGATCAAAGAGTAGTCATAAAATAGAGAACGCTCCCCTATTCTGAAGGAAAAAAGTTGAGTCCTGTCGTACTAGTGTTGGCTCCTTTTCCCCACACTATTTCCTCAGATATGTGTGACGGTTGTATTAAAATACTTAACACTGGAAAAAAATAAATTCCCAACACCGAAAAGGAAGGGTGCTGGAAAAACGAAACTTGGGATGCGTTTTTGCATCGCGTTTGCTTTAAATGCGCCATGTAAAGTTCGTGAGCGTTATGCATCCTCCTGATTAGAGCCTGATTTGAGTCTCGGATGTCTTTAAGAAGATGAAAAAGGGCCCACTGAGTTGGAACGACGTCGTGTCATAGGAAGGCACCACCTGGAGAAGACGGTGACTCGCGTGACAACTACTGAGGGCGACCGCCGCCGCACTGCCTCTGGGAACAGAAATTGGAGCTCTGTTGGCACCCAAGGGACACAGTGAACAATTATAAAACGATTCATTGAAGGACATCTCCGAGTCAGATCCACAGTAGCGTCCATGCCACCATCTCCAAATCATCGCCATCTGCTACTTCAGGGGTTTCAAACTAGAGCGGAGTGGGTGCCACAGATGGTTTGGTTAGTCGCTCCACGGTCATCTTGTGCACACGAGGGCTAAGCAGACCGGGACATACAGTTTAAAGTAATGTCTCAGATGGGAGCCGGTTCTTGCTGGGTGGCAGTGTTTAGAAAAAAGCCAGGTGAGTACTTGGGCTAATATGTCTGTGTCTTAGAGACACTGGACTTGCACCAGAAGTTATGATCTGGGGAGCCATTTCCTAGGATAACAGGAGCCCTCCTACCATTATACCAAGTATCGCGACAGTACATTTGTCCGTCAGATTGGGGATTGAACCGGTTCTTTATCACTATTCCAAGGAGCGTTTTCCAACAAGATAGTGTTCGTCCCCGTATCGTTGCCACTCACCCAAGTGCTCTACAGAGTATCGATGATTTGCTTTGTTGATCACGACATGGTCATTCACAACCAGCACGGATCGTATTTGACTGACACAGTGTCACAGGCACGGTTCCCGCGCAATGACAATGCACGCTTGCATTCCAAATGAGGAGACTCTATAGCCGTCATTCGTGCACTGCCTTTTCACATTTGAAATAGATCACATTCATTCTCCTTTGCTACTTTGAAACTTTCAGCCGCAAAATATATAGGCAAGGCAAATGCTTTACTTAAATTTCATTCCTCTAAACCCATTTATTCTTGGTGTTGACATTTCATTTTCCGTTAATTGTGCATCTCGTTAGATATAAAGTTCATTTTTTTGGCTTAGAAAGGATTTTGGCAAGCGCCTTTCGTTAGTTAAAATATCATTGTTACTTTTGTTGTTGTTTTTTCAGGCAAATATATTTTAATTGGCAGGGGTCATACGAAACTTTGCGCCAGATGGTCAAAAGCAATAATTTAATAAACTTTTAAGACTCTTGTTATCTACTATATTTATGGATGGGGTGTGTCTGCCGAACGGATACAGACTCTGATATGATATCGGCAGCCGTCTCGTTTTTGTTAGACAACAGAGACTGAAATAACAAGCCTTCATTAACAGGATTTATAAAATGTCATTCATTCATTGCATTTTGAAAAAAGAAATAAATACAATAAAAACCTAAATCCTTTCCTTCGTTCTCGAATCTCTTTGAAAACTATTTTAATTGCTATCATTATCCAAAAAAAATAAGAAAAATGTCGTGCTCTTACTTCAAAACTTAAGATGTAAACATGCATTATGAGAGCGGCCATTCTCCTCGTTCTGTTTACCGTCTTTTCCGAGAGAAGTCGATCTTTCACGAAACCATTCTCTCCCAGGAGGAGAATAAATTAAGTTTTTTTTCCAAAAGACAAAAGGGAGGAATGAAAGGATTATTTCGAAAACACTTTGATCACGAAGAGAGGGGGACCTTTTATTTATCTCCAACAGCAACCAGATCCGCGTCTATCTGGGAATCGTGACGATTCCCCTGTGCTCCAATCTGGAAGTGAATTC
This sequence comes from Caerostris darwini, assembly GCA_021605075.1. Lineage (NCBI taxonomy): Eukaryota > Metazoa > Arthropoda > Arachnida > Araneae > Araneidae > Caerostris > Caerostris darwini. The sequence continues at coordinate 729,690 of BPLQ01003766.1, read as the reverse complement.
AGTCACGACCGCGCTTTAAACTGGTTCACTTTTTCCCCTTTCCCATCTTGGTATTCCGGCCGAGATTTCTCACGTCGATCCGGCAGATGGCACTTTTCGATAAACAGGCCCGATAATTCGGGTAATCGGCGACCTCCGCTCCCCGGACATGTTATCCTAACTAGATAATAACCACCGCAGTTTCAACGCGAGTGTTAAACGGGAAGTTTTCTCGAGCCCTTTTGCACAGATTTCCTTTTTTCTTACAACGGAGCTCTTTATCAGAAATGAAGAGATTTCGCCCGAGACCGATTACGTTCCGTTCATTTGTCTTTTGGTATGAATCAGTGGTTCCCACACCCTTTTCAGTGAAAGTCTGAGTGAAGTCCTCAGTGAAAGTCTGACTCATTCAGTGGTTCGCCAACTTTTTGAAATCGGGGAACATTTAAAAGCCTATAAATAATTCTAAACACATTTCTGACAAATAGGCATCCGCTACTAACATTTCACAGTTTCATGTCCACAGATTACTGCAGCCTGGTGACCTCTGGCATTTAGTACGAATCCTGGCGATGGCATGGATGTTAGTGAGTGGTTCAGAATCAACGGTAAACTGTAGGTCCCGGTCTAATTAGGCCAAATTGAGCACAAAATGACCGTAGAGCGACCAACCAAACCAAACTACAGACTACTACTCTTTGCTGTTCAGATTTGTTGAGCAGATTTCTTTCTTTTAGTTTTTTCTTACAACAGAACTCTTTATCAGAAATGAAGAGATTTCACCCGAGAGCAATTACGTTCTGCTCATTTGTCTTTTGGTATGAATCACCCTTTTCGAATTAAGATTGCTGCGTGGCATCCTACCTTCAGTGAAAGTCTGACTCATCCAGTGGTTCTCAAACTCTTTGAAGTCGGGACGCATTTAAAACCTATAAATAACTCTAAACACATTTCTGACAAATAAGCCTCCGCTGCTAACACTTCACAATTTTATGTAAAGAGAGTCGACTCCACAGACTACTGCAGCCTGGTGGCCAATTAGCCAGCGCTCTGGCCTTTAGTACGAATCGTGGCGGTGGCAGAGATGTTAGTGAATGGTTCGGAATCCACGGTAAACTGTAGGTCCCGGTCTAATTAGGCCAAAGTGAGCACAAAATGACGGTAGAGCGACCAACCAAACCAAACTACAGACTACTACTATTTGCTGTTCATTTCATTAACATTAAATCAACAATGAAAGGGAGGGATGAGGCTGCAAAACCACTGCATTTTTTCTCAAGTCGTGGACTTAAACTGAATCCAGTCCTTATCACAGCGACCGCCGAAAACCTAGCGTCGAACAGATACGTCGTCGGAAATGGAATTAAAATCCACTGAGCTTCATCTCTTACGATTACGAGAGAATGTTCAAAGTGTATTGAGCCTGAAAATTCCCACTCTTCAAACTCGATCAGCTTCTGTTCGTCGGCAGACATAAGTTCAGACGGAGTGCTGGTGCTCAATGGATCATGAATCCGTGAAAACGCATCGGAATCATCATTTTTAACAAGTGTCCTTCACGAATGGTTTTTATATCTTGAGAGAAATAAATTTATGACTCCATAAATCTATACACTTTATGGGGTCCTGTATGAAATAAATAAGAATTTGTTTACAAAACAATGTTTTTTCACACACACAAAACCTATTCTCCTTACGTCATGTAGAAATGCTTTCCTCAACCACTAAGTGGATGAAATCCGATTAAAAAAGCATAAAAACGTTGATGTGAAAAAATATGGATTTTTAAAAAAAAATTTAAAACTGGAATGACTTTCTAATTCAATTCTGATTCTCGAACTCTTCAAACTATTCTATTCACGTCAAACAAACTATTCACGTTAATGACTGTTCATTTTCTGAGGGTCGTCGTGTCATTTCATTTTTGTGTGGGAGGCATGTTCGATCCTCCCCCCTCGGACTCGCTGTTGCACCAGTTGCTTTCTCGAAATCATCTTTTACCTCTCACTGCAAGAGTTTATTGCGCAGTGAGGTTCGAACTTCATAGTTCTGTGGATCTCATTAACTGAGCAGAGGAATGAGCCAGATGGAAATTACATTCTGAAGAAAAACTAATTAAAACTGCAATTACCGGGAGAACATCACGTCTGCAGAGTTCAAGGGGCGACTCGGAATGTCTTTCGATTCCAAAACGAGTCGCATCCTCACCTAAAAGTTATTTCACTCCTCGTCCAACTCATAACCGCGATTCCCTACATCGTCCGTTATCTTTGTCGTAAGCGATATGACAGGGGACTGTTGTACTAGAATAACGGAACAGGTTGCTTATGCATCAGAAAACGACTCCTAGAGACTCGAATGTGAAAAATTAAATTTGGTTTTCTTTTTGAGAATGTACGAACTATTAATATAAAGAATCAGAATGAAAAATGCTTAGTATTAAATGAGGGTTGACTCGTTCATTAATAAACCCCCATTCTAATTTGGGAATTCTCAGTGTGTAATTATTTGTGGTGGACGATCGTTTCGCTTAATCGGTCGACGAAGATCACGTGGCTCTTCTTCCCCCTTTCGATTACCCTGCGTTTAAAGCGCCCCGCGATCCTTTGAGGTCATTACTTAATGGACAAAAACTCCAATATACATTCCGTCGAAATTGAATGGAAAGCACTCAGAGGAGAAGGAAGAAGAAAGAAACTCATCTCCATGTGAACTTCATTACCGTCTACATTTTAATTTGGAGTTGGGAGAAAACAAATTAATAACTTGGAAGAGGGTCGCGAACTCAATTTTCGAGTGGCCGTTCATGACTGAGCAATCACCGGGCCTCTTCCCCGGCATCCATTTCCAATTTGCTGGTGGCAGCATGCTGTCTGAGAGGTTCGTGTCCAGCATGCGCTGCGCAAAGGGGGCCTTTTCGAGCTTTGCTACTTTTTAACTTCATTTCGTGTCCAGGACACGCCCCTGCAATTCGACAACCTCTCCCGCCGGTTAGTGACGTCACGAGAGGAGTGCCGAAGTGCGCAAATCTTCCATTTCATCGCCGTGCGCGGCCTTCGATGAATCTCTAGTGAACGATGCTAGAACTCCAGTGAGTGCTCGTTCGAGAACCCTTTCGCATCTTATTTCATATTCGAATTAAAATTTAATTTTTCTTTAACACCCTCACTTTTTCAATTGGACTTGAACACTGACGAGAAATGGAACCGCACGGAAAGCAATATTTCATTGCCACAGGGCGCTTTTCGTTCGCTTTTCTACGGATGGCACGCTTTCCTGTTGTGACAGCTGTACACCGACAAGATTTGGCGGCTTGATGGCCTAATGACTAGTGCTCTGACCGTTGGTACCGCAGGCTTCAGGTTCGAATCGTGGCGGGGATGTTTGCGAGGTGTTCGGAATCCACCTTAAACTGTTTAGACCTCGTGTGCACAAGATGACCATAGAGCAGCAAATCCAATCCAAACTAAAGTATGCACAAGATGACCGTAAAGCACAAACCAAACAAAACCGACCTGATTCTGTCGAAGTATAGCGCAACAACGGTGATTCCTGCACAGAAAAAGATGCCAAAATAATCGAGCACATCACTTGGTATCCATTCTTAATTCATTTTTACAGAGTCAGGGGCTTCCGTCGACACTAGCATTTTGGAACTGGGCTTGTCCTTATGGAAGATGCGTCATGCGAAATAGATTGAAATGTAAAGCCTCCTCTCCATTCGCTCTCTCCAAATTAGTTTGTATTAGTACGCGTTCGAAAACTTTTACCAACTCTCAAGGAAAATAAAATGTCTGCTTCAGCTGATGTCGATTTGCATCCCGTGCCAAAGAAAGGATTTCCGAAACACTGCAATGAGTTCGCTCATATGTAAGGGGCTTTCACGGAACACTTAGAAAGAATGTTGGCAAACGACGGTGTCAACTGTGAACGGAGATAAACTGGCAAGATTTGTTGCATTCAGTTTTGCTGGTTCAGCAAGAACTTTCATTTTTAATATAAAATAAAATCGCAACTTTTTATATTTCGAAACAAAAATAATTTTTTAAAGGATCTCGTCATTTTTATAATTATTATTTCATTAAATGCTTTCATATAGTGTGCTTGATGTCATTGTGACTTCTCCTCTTTCCTCAATGGGAATTGTAAAAATTGCACATTTGCGGAGATCATGAGCAAACATGCATAATAGTGTTCGATGTATAGAGGTTTGGTGTGTCGCTCTACGGTCATTTTGTGCACACTTTTGGCTCATTCGACCTGGACCTACAGCTTAACTCGATGAACAGAGGAGACATTTCCGCTGTTGGTTGATTCGAATCCTTCGAAGACAGATGTATGGAGAAAGCGGGATGCAGATATTTATATTAATACAAGATAAAACAGACTCTTCGAATTCTTCTTCTTATTTCTTTTTTCTTTCCTTCCCTCCCCACCCCCCTCTATCAACGCGTAATGCTTTTGAACCCTTCTTTACTAAACCCCTGAACATTGGACAATCTATTGATAATGCTTTTCAGGCCAAAATGGAATAGCATATTAATGATGGGGCTTTTTTTTTTTTTTCCAATACCCTGTTTTTAATCAATATGAGTTGAACACAATTTTTAATAACACTAGTTTTACTTCCAAGATGCATTCTCATTATACAGTGGATCCAAAGTTATCCATAAAGTACTCGAGGCGATTTGTAGCTCCTTTAACTCGAGACTCGTCTGATGAGAAAGATATTCAAGGCGATGGTGGGGAGGGTGACATTTCTGGGAAGACGACACTCTTGAAATGTTCCACGCCGTGCAGAATCCGCGCCAAGAACAATCCCCCCAGGCCGCCGGACACTTTCCTGACGGGTTCCCCGCACCAAATGAGATTCAGAGCACTGGAACGACCGGCGACAGCCCGATGGAAATGAGCTGCCGAAATAGAGGTAACTCGACAGGGGGGTTCGCTATCTATATTTAACTTATCCCCCTCCTTTTTTTTTATAACCAACCGTCACTTAAATGGCGTGCTAATGGAACTCATGTTTAACAACAAGTAATGACTCTGCTGAATTCTGCAATTGAGTTAAATAACCCTCGTGGGTTCTTCGACATTTCACGGGCCTGGTGGCCGAGTGGCTAGCGGTCTGGCGCTCGTACCACCGGTTTCGGGTTCGAGTCCCGGCGGTGCCATGGATGTTTGTAGTGGTTCGGAATCCACTTTAAACCGTAGGTCTGGTCTTTTGAGCCTAATGTGTGCACAAGATGGCCAAACCGACATTTCACTGATGATCAGGCACTGGGTTTGGTGAAAGCAGCGTCACCGTCCCATTTCCCAAGAAACTCTTTGAGCTACAAATCCGCGATTGTAACAACGGGTTCGAATCCCGGCGGTGCCATGGATGTTTTATAGTGGTTCGGAATCCACTTTAAACCGTAGGAACCAGGTCTAATACAATCGTAGAGCTTTATGGGGGTCGTGTGACTCGCGTCCGTAGCAAATCTTCAAAGCTGCACGTGCCTCCTGTTGCAGTGGCTCAATGAGTCACAGCGGTGCAACCCTTGCTGATGCCATAAAGATAACTCTCTGAACTGCAGGCTGCATTAGAAAAATAATGTTTTTCCTTAAAACTCCCATTTTAACTAAAATCCTTTGTGCAAAACACACAGGTATCAGAGAATAGGGCCCAAAACGAAATGACTTCTTATATCCTTCTGATGAGTCGAACTGACTTCTTAAACCAATATCCCCTTTGAAATCGATAAGATCAACTGCATTCGTAGTTTTAAAAAAAAGGAGTTGTTAATTTTTGTACAATTACGTAAACTTCATGAAAGGGTTTAGTTTTAAATGGATAAATCCTCAGGCATGCATCAAATCAAATTTGAGTGTCAATCCAAAACCATTAATAACAAAATGTTGGGCTTTCATTTCTTCATTCGTATGGGATAGGCCAACACAAAAAGACTCGAGAAACACATACGGCGGCCACTTTAAATGGAGGGGAGGTGGTTGTTCGCCATTCTGTGGAAATGGCACGAGTTTTTTTTTGTGCTGACATCCAAAATGCCTCGCTGCAAATGTTTGTACGCATCTGATGCATTTTACTGAGACTGCGAAATGAGAACAACTCCGACTGACGAAGAGTGTTTCCGACTAAAGAGATGTTGCGCCTGACTTAATAGGATCTTTTTAATTTAAAATAGCTGTTCCTTTTTGTAGATAGTATAAATCAAAATGATATATATTAGGTTGGGGGAAAAATAATCATTTTTACGTTAAGTACAAGACTGACCTACCTGTGCGAGGTGCATCCTTAACATCAAAAATACCTGAACGGAATCGACAAAACCAATAGTTGGCTGTTACAGTATCAGGACCTTAAACACCCTCCACAATTTCAGCCGCCTGGCTAGCTTTATTTTCGCCCTTATCAGAGAAAAACTGTAAAATGTACAGAATTTTTTCTTTGTTGACTTCCCTTTTTAACATCCTGCAACTCGCAACTGAATAGACCCAACAAAAAACAACAACAAAAAATTTTTTTAGTGCGAAATGTCACCTTTCCAACGAGCAAAAATCTGAAATTGCTTGATGGATACTGTACGAGAAATCGATCACTACAGCCATTTATGGACAAAATAAAGGATTTCTTTTTCCCCAGCCTAATATATATGAACGTGATTATTGTGCGGGCCTACCTATCCTAACACCCGAGAGCCCTTTCCATTAAAATGGAAGAGAAAGCTTAGATATCCTTTTTTTTTTAAACAAGTAATATAAAAAAAAATTTTAAAGTCAATTAATATTTTTTTTTTCACTCTGTTGCAGAAAGCCCTTTATAACTAATTTTCATTCAATTTTTTTTTCACGTTTATCTGGCGCCCTCTATGGGTAGATATAGGCAACTTAAATCTAAAAAAAACTGAATTTAATGAATTAAATTTAATGACTGAATTAATATTTGAAAAAACTGTGTGAACATCCAGTGTCATCCACTACAAGTTGAAAAAAAACTGTATTTGAACTGGAGTGGATGAATAAAAAGTGTTTTATGAACGATTGAAAATGTGAACAAGATATATAGAGGGAGAGTGTGAGCTAACAGAAGGAATTGAAAAAATGAAAGTGATTTTGAATCCAGGAGTTTTGCAAATGCCGGTTGCAGTGAGTGTGCTGCTCAGTGAAGCCCGACCGTGTGTGGCAGGTGGATGTGTGTGGGAAGATGAGCGGAGTTAATAAAGTGATTTGGGCGGCAAAGCTCTGTTATCAGCGAGAGCAAGGTCACGGCGCCAGATTGAGCCGTTTGCGCGCCTCGCCGCCGCCCTCTTGGCGACTTTTCCTCCTCCAGGGGCGAAAGAAGACGTTTTCACTCCATTTCATTGAAGATCTACCCGCACTGGATGATACCTTTGTGTGTTTATGGAAGCACGCATTTTTGCTTAAATATAATTTATTTAATTCCTTCTATTAGCTCACACTCTCCCTATATATATCTTGTTCAAATTTTCAATCGCTCATAAAACACTTTTTATTCGTCCACTCGAGTTATTAAATTATCTAGAAATTAATTAAGTTGCATGTATCTAATAATAGATGGCGCCAGATGTAAGAGGAAAATTTCAACTTTATTTGCAAAGGACTTTTCTGCGATATTACGGCAAAAAAAGTAGGAATTGACTTTCAATTTTTTTTATGTTACTTGTTTAAATGAGCAAGCAGCTCGCCAGCGGTTTGTCTCCAGAAGGCCCTCGTCGGTTCTACGAACAGGAAGGAGATTCTTTACAGTATCGACGAGAGGGACTATATCAGCTTCTACTACTACCCCAACACATCACTGTACCTACAGCTGAGTGGCCCCTTTATAGTTAGGGAAGGATGTGGAGGAGAAGAAGTCTGATCGGGTTCCGTGACGCTCTACGGTCATGGGAGACCGGGACCTACGGCTTCAAGTGGATTCCGAACCACTCCAAACATCCATGGCACCGCCGGGACTCGAATCCGAAACCTGTGGCACTGAGTACCAGAGCGCTAGACACTCGGCCATTCAGGGCTCGCACACCTCCATTCCACAGGCTTGGCCAAGCGAATTTTTCCCATCAGAATTAAAATAAAGTATTGTACATGGGTTTGGTGTGTCGGCTCTACGGTCATTTTTTTTTTTTTTTTTTTTTTTTTTTTCACATTTTCAGCTCATTAGACCGGGATCTACAGTTTAACAAGGATTTCGAACCCCTAACAAACATACATGTACATGGATTTCCCAAATAATCTATGGGTAGATATAGGCAACTTAAATCTAAAAACTTAAAATGAATGAATTAATATTTTAAAAAAAACTGTATTAGCATCCAGTGTCATCCTCTACAAATTCAAAAAAAAAATGTATTTTAAGTTGAGTGGAGGAATAGAAAGTGTTTCATGAACGATTGAAAAATTGAACAAGATATACACAGTCCAGTCCCATCAATGTGACCCCCACCTACTTTCGACGTCAACGTGAAATAACCCATCACAAAAGGCAGGTGGCAGCACATTGCAGTGGAGTGTATAGAAAGAACACCACTTAATACCACTTAAATACCACACTCCACTTAACACTCTTTTATATTTTGGCTTTTGACAGGTGGTCCTATTAATGTGATTGAAGTGTGTATATAGGAAGAGAAAAAGAACTGCACTTAAAAAGTGGGCAACAAAAATATATGTGTGCAACTACGTGTTACCGAATGGATTCAAAAAAGGGTGGAATGGGGGGGGAAGGGGTAGAGATAGAACTCTTTGAAACATCACAGAGTCAGAGTCAGCTCTGTATAAATAAGAAAGTCAGCTCTGAAATAAATGAAAATAAACGGGCCGATGTCTCACGAGTCGCATTCGAAACAGCAATTAGATGATGCGGAGGATTCCACGAACACTTCTCAACACTCAATCAATTCTTTTTATCTGGAGAAAAACAACGCAGACATTCCGGGAACAGAAGGAAGACCATAAATTCCCCCACCAAGGAAAAGAAAAAAATGTAAACAATTTCCTAACGACTCTAAAGAAAATTTAAAAAAAAAAAAAAAAAAAAGAATTGACTCTACTGGAAAATAATGATTGCATTATTATTATTTTTTAATGCTTGATAAAAAAAATAAAAAAATTTTGTTTTAAGTGCCGATCCAGCAAGACACGGCCATTTTACGTTTCATTCGTCTAAGTATAGGTTACGGTGACAGTCAAATGTGTTATTTTAACTCGGAGGGAAGAAAAAAAATCGAACAATCGAAAAATTGGGCATAATACGAGAAAAATATTTATTTTTTGTTTAAAATGGTAAGATATCTCCAATCGGAAAGGACCTACGAAAAATAGTGCCTATGGGTTCTCTATTTGCAATGGCCGAGGTTGTTTTAAAATTGTAGAATAATCCAAAATGAAATTTTGATTTGCATCGGAATAGTTTGATCTTTCCTTCATTGTAAACGCAAGTTTGTTTTTCTGTATTGGAAGGATTTTTAAAAAAAAATATATTGTTTGATATTTTGATAGAATTTCTTGTCATTACCATTCTGTATAGATATATTTACGAAATTTATATTTTTATTTGAAATATAATTTATAGTCGCATTTAAAATATATCATTCAATTAGATAATAAATCAGCATTTTGAAACGTGTTTTTTTTTTTCAAAACTTTTCTTAATGAAATCATTGACCATTCTTTAAGATGCACAGTTTGTTTTTCAACTTTTTTATCCCATGCAAAGCAATCTATAATGAAAAAAAATGAAATAACAGGAAGTTGAAAAAAAAATTATTCATTATTGATAATTGATATATTTCGAAGAAATAAAAGATCGTAATGGAGTCCTAGAATTTCTCATTGTTGAAAAAGGAAATTAATTATATATAAGATTTTTTTAAGAAATTGATATTTAAAAACACTTTTTTTGTTCATAAATTTAAAAACAAATTATTCATGATATCTGAAATCAACTCCTATCCTTTCTCTTAATAACAATTTAATAATTATTTTTTAAAATATGAATGCAGACACTTATTCAAAATGTACACTTATTTATTTTTGAAGAGAACCATCGGAATCATTATGGGAAAATAAAACAAATTTCATTTCCTTTGAAGTTATGAGTTCATTGAAAATATCAAATACGTTCATTTTCTTTTCATATCTTTAATTATATCTTTCTTGCCAATGAAATATTAAAACTATCGTCGGTCATGCAAAACACAAATAAATAACCAAGAATCTCAGAGAACATACGTACATTAAACATTCCATTCCAGTATAGAATGTTCACTCAGAAAAGGTTTCTAGAACCAAGTAACTAGTAATTAATAGAGCATTTTTTTGTTATTCGCATTCTTTGGGGTTTTTTAAATTGAATTTTTCATACTTGAAAAATAGATACACACACACAAAAAAAAAAATAAATAATAATAATAAATAAAGAAAAGAAAAACGAAACAAGTCTCAAACTTAAAATGAATTTAGTTGCCCATTTCGTTGCATTGTATATGATAAGAATATTTCTTTTTAACCTCGTGGGTTTTATACGGAAAAATGAATTCTTGAAACAGAACCAATGCTTAATGTTTTAAACATCATAGGCTTCTTTAAAAGTTTTTGAATTACTTAAATTTTGTAAAATGTAAGCATTGATTTTTTTTTTCCTCCGTAGCTCCATCCTCTGAAAGACAATGAAATTCAAAATACAGAGACAGTGGAGCCTGGAGGCCGAGTGGCTAGCGCTCTGGCGATTGGTGCTACAGACTTCGGATTCGAATCCCGGTTGTGCCATGGATGTTTGTCATGGGTCCGTAACCCACTTTAAGCCGTAGGTCCCTGTCTAAGAGGATGGGTAGAGAGTTGTGGGGGTAGTTTTTTCGCGCATCAAATGGATTCTCGCATACAATCAGCTATCACTCACAAACAGAGATAATGTGGCATTTTTCTTGTGGTCAGACGGCGACAGTCTTACGAGCAAGATCACCTCAGGGTTGACTCGACTTGAATGTACTCCCGTCTGGACACCGCTTATAGGGCGGAAAAAAACCACTCACGACACCTCGGAAGTTTGGTTTGTCGCTTTAGGGTCATTTTCTGCATACTTTGGGCTCATTAGATCAGGACCTACATGGAGTTCGAACTACTAGCAAACATCCATGCTACCGCCAAGATCCGATCCTGGAGCCTGTGATACCAACGGCTACCATCTAGCCACTTGGCCGTCAGGCGGCCTATACCTCTGAAGAGATTCACGTGGGAAATGTTATTTCATAATTTTTACAATGTTGTTTTAACGCTTTGCACTCGAAGTTTTTTTCCATTCTTATTACAAGCAACTCGAAGCGATTTTAGTGAAAAGATCCTATTCGCATGTAAGTTTGATATACGCATTAAAAGAAAAAGCATTATTTATATTGTTATTTGTATTGTCTCCGTAGCGGAGCCCTCGAGCTTGAACACAAATTTTAAATGGCTCCGCTCCGGAGCCCTCGAGTGCAAAGAATTAATATATATGTATATATTTTTTCTACGTCGACGGTGAGAATCGTTGGAAATGTTTCATTTCGCAAGGGTTGTCGTTTTAGAACATATTTGAGTAGAAACCGCATTTCGGTAGAAACCTAATCAACAACGATAAGAAATGCTGTTCCATTATCGAAATAAGCAATCATGGAATAATATTTATTTCGAGCTTCCATGTCATCCAACGCCACTCCTTACATTTTTTATCGACAGAGATGGCATAAAATTTTCATTAAGAAGACATCGCAACAGAGCCGTTCTCAATCATTTCGGTCCCAGAAGTAAATCATCATGAATCGAGAGAAGAAAGACAAATGAAAGGTTCGACACATCTCAACCGCAGAAACAACCTGCAGGAGAAATAAATTGTTCAATAACGAAGGCAATGCGATCCTTATTGGGCCCAATCAATGGATCGCTGTCTTCCCAATTGTGGTTCTAATGATTCGCGCCATAAAGAACCTCTCTCGTCCGACTAATGAGGCGAGAAGGCGCCAAGTTCTGGCAACCCCGCCCCCGTCGTGTTCTGGAAATAATTGGTATGCGATGTAGGTAGTAATCTAGGGCGCCGCCTAATGATAGGGCCGCGGAAAAGGAACGGGGGCCCTTGCGAAATCGGCGCCATGTGGGGCCAGGCCCCCCCATCTTGATTTGATATCTCCATCACTCAACCCGTTGGCAGCTCGGATCATTTTTTTACATACTTGCACAATTCGAGCGAGCTGCTCTCTTTGGCTGGACCTTACTCAGGATGCGTCGTGCCCCTACACGATAGTCTCTTTTCCATTACGGGTTTTTTTTTCCTGCTGCAGGGGGGTGTGGAGCGGCCGACCACAGCGAAATTTCCCGCCTCGAGTCTTTGTTCGAATCCAGCTTTAATTGAGTGGTTTCATCGCTGATATGCCAGGTATTACTTAGGCCGTTAAAATCTTAATACCGCGTGTTTGTCTTTGCTTCTTCTTGGGATAAAAGGAGGCTCTGTTCCGGCTTCCGACCTTGGATGCAAATGCCTTCTTTTTTTTCTGTAATATTCGGGAGGGTGGACTCACTCGAAGAAGGATCCCCCCCTTTTCTAATGTTATTTTCGCCATTCGCCTGTTTTATTTCAGACTCATTTCCCAATCCGTGAATTCTGCTTCCCCCATTCCGTATATCTCGTTTCCTTCGTAATTGTTAATTTCGAATGCATAACATCTCATCTTCCGAACTGGCAACTGGCGTACCGATTACGGAGTACCAACAGGGGAAATACCCCTTAAACCTCCTCATCTTAATTCATAAATATGCTTAGCGTTCTAATTGGCTGCTTTGGTTAGTAAAAAAAAAAAAATGAAAGATAAAAGTTTCTAAAAATTCAATTAATGTGGTACTGAAAAAATTTAAAAATACTAAAAATTAATAAAAGTAAAATACAAAATAAAAGAATTTAAAGTTAAGTTTTAAATTCGGTACAATGAGGGACCCGTTGTCGATGCCATATTACTATTGAAAATGTAAACAGTGCAGTGAGAGGGTTATGCTGAACGCTGAGAGCCAATGGAATGATCTGAAAAGCAAATGTAAATAATCCCCCCCAAAAAAAAGCCGATCTCAGAACCGAAGTTCTTTTTATTATTTAAGCATTTTTATTTTTATAATTTTTTATTTCTAATTCTTTTGTTTTCCTTACAAAGAAAAAGGGGTAAAAAAGCGTACAATAAAAACCTAACTTAATTACTACTTGGAAAGTATGAATAATTAAGAGCATAACGTAGCAAAAATTTGCGAAAAGGAGCTGAGTTCAGATTCCAACCCTCAGCCTCGAGGTCGGCGATCCGAATCTTTACATCTGCACCAGTTCGTCTTATTTAGTGGAAGATCAGTAATTTTTAAGCCAAAGTAGTCGTCAGATACACATTGAGATAAATTGTCTCAGTGAGCGTTTAAGCTCACCCCATTATCTGAACTCTCTTGTGCTTGTTCAGAATAACAACCATGGTGTTTCTTAAGTTTAGGAAAGCACTCATAGGAGATGTCGTAAACTGAGGAAGTCTGAAAAGAATACAAGAATAATTATGATTCTTATAAAGGATTCTTACCAGAGTTTTATTCCAGAATACTTATTCATTCGAAATGATCCGAGGAGCACATTCATCAAAAGAACATTTTTTTTAAACAGAATCTTAAATGGTTTTTTCCCTAATAAATTAATAAAAGTAAAATTAAATACTGACCCTCGGTGCCACAGATTTCGGGTTCGAGTCCCAGCGGATGGATGTTGGTAGTGGTTCGGAATTCACTTTAAATCGTAGTCGCTGTCTCATAGGTTCGTAAAGCATTGTGGGTGGAGGTACTGTAACTCGTGTCCGATAGATATGCTAGAAGCTGCAAGTAGGGTAGCACTGAATGAGTCACAGCGTTGCGGCCCTTGCTGATGGCATAAAAATAACTGTCTAAGTATTTTCCAACAGCATTAGAAAAAAACTTTCACGACTTTAATTCATTTTTAAGATGTAGAGGTATTTCTGGTGTATTTTATCCCACAGGTACTCCATAACCGGTTTTTCCTTTACCATAGGGAGATGGATGGAATGAGTGCCTCAAAGTCAAGTGGATTTTACACAGGAGGAGTCGCCTGGACAGTTACGAGAAGGATCGTTAAAAGAGTCCATCGCAAGAAATAAGTATCGAACGGGGTCTGGTTTCCGTGTTTTCAAAAGTCTTTCAAAACACAGGAGCAGCTGCGAAGAAAGGTGGCTGGCTGATCGTCCAAGAAAAAGGGTTGTCCACGTCTCTAGTTCTGCTGGCAATCTCACCCATCAGCATGCAATGGCATTTAGCAGCTACGACAATAAGATTTCACTGTTGATTGTTGCCAGGAGAGCACTCAGAGATTTCATTGGGAGGTTTGGGCAGTGAGGTTGAGGTTGAAACCAATTGCGGTTTCACGCAGTTGCCTCTCGGAAAAAGATGGTCTCGGTGAATCCGTCTGGAGAGGCATAATGGGGAATGTTTGTAATCAACTCCCCTTTTATTAAGTGTTGCTATTGCTAACAAGTTGTCTTTATCCTTGTGCCACGAATGCAGGCTTTATATAAGGGTACGTCAGTAGTAGACACATCGGGCTCGTGCTGCGGAAGAACTGCTTGGAAGGAGAAGACACTCCTCATCCTGATTTATATCTCATGCGAGGGATTCTGTGATGAAGACGTCTCATTCGCTGAAGAACAGAGGTTCGTTGAAGAACGACCTCGTGCAACGATTATTCTGTGTTGAATTCGAAGAGACGGGGATCTCCCTCGAGCCGACACATTTGTGCCGACACCATTTTTCAACCAAGCCTTCTGCTGACGGATTCCATACAAAACGCATCCAATTCATTTTCCAGCTAATATGTTCTTCATTTCAACAAAATGTCTGTTAATTCCAATTTGCATGGCTCCCAGGTGAGGCCACGGCAAGTGACGGCCAATGCTTACCAAATGTTTCACACTAGGGCTCTGGAAAGTATATTGCAATGCTCCTTTAATTGCATCTTGTGATGAAAACCTTCCTGGAAACTTATAATTGAATGATGTCATTCTTCGTAAATAAATCATACCATCCCATCTCTAGAAAGATAAGATAAAAATACACACACACAAAATAGGATCGTTACATAGGATCGACTTGGGTCCGCTTATTTTGGCCTAATGGCGGAAAAATTGACAAACAGGTAAAACGGATGGAATAGTTTCCAAGTAAATCGCTGTTTAGCAAAGCTCCAACGATGGTCACTATAACTCTGGTAAATTCGTCTGAAGGATGTTTGCACAGTGAAGCACAGTGTTTCCATTCAGTGGTTACCTGTTGGGTTAGGTAGTCGTCTTATGAGTGTTCAGTTAATCCTATTTCCCGTGCCATTTTATTTTTATTCTGAAAAATGAAATAGAAGAGACATTTTTGTACGGCGCGTTTCAAACTGCGGGAGATCGCATTTGCTGAAAATTCTGACCACAGTATGGCTGCTCTGTATTTCTCCGTAAATGAAGAACATGTTCGACATTGGATGTTGGTGAAAGTTGGTGGGTGCACATTTTGCCAACATCATTTCTTTCCTTTTTTCGACGACGCATCAAACCATTTCGAAAATAAAACAAATCATTTCATTAAAACAATTATTTCTTTTAAAATTGATTTTTTCCTCATCTACTTCAGAAAAACAAGTAATATAAAAAAAAAAAATTTTTAACTGAATTCCTACTTTTTCTTCACTCTATTGCAGAAAGTCCTTTATGAATAATTTTCATTCATTTTTTTAAGTTTATCGGGCGCCCTCTATGGGTAGATATATGTGACTTAAATCTAAAAAAAACCCTATAATTAATGAATTAAATTGAATGAATTAATTAATATTTGAAAAAACTGCATTCACATCCAGTGTCATCCACTACAAATTAAAAAAAAATGCATTTGAACTTGTGCGGATGAATAAACAGTATGATTATGAACGATTGCAAATGTGAACAAGATATATAGAGGGAGAGTGTGAGCTAATAGAAGGAATTGAATAAACTAAAGAAATAAAAATAGATTGCATGCGGCATTATTTGGCGACGGATCTCTTTCGCCTGTCTAACGGGAAAGTACCCACCACGTTTGGCGAGATGGACGGAACCGTGTATCAGCCGGCCCTCATACTGAAGAAAGAGTTCTAAAAATGAGAGGCTCATACATGGAAACAGATGGCCTTCGATGACGTTGACAGGTGTTGCTCTAATTTGCATATCATATTTTTACGTATACGTTACTTTTTAAATTTACTTTCTTTTTTTTTTAATTTTAGAAAATCAGTTTTATAGTTATTTATGATATGTGTATGTATGTATACGTAGGGTGCGTCACGTTTCTAGAAGTTTCGATGCAGAGAGGGTTGTTAAGAAGGAATAAGAATTTAGAAATAATTCGTAAAAGAATACAAAAGGAAATAATTATTTTTTTAATTACATCGAGGACTCGATTGTGTTGGTCATTTCCCTGTGATCAGCCCAATGCAAACTAGACTTGAAGTAGGCATGTCGTGTAGTTTGCAGCGACGAGCGCTATTACTCATTGAGCACTACCCAGCGGGCACATGTAGCTTGAAGATAGGCTAAGGACGCGAGCCACACTACCCCCCACTAACCCTACCGAGTCACGCTAAGTGGATTCCGAACCACTACAAACATCCATGGATCCTGTGGTACTGAGTGCCATAGCGCTAGCCACTCGGCCATTAGGTCTACAAAATGAAATAAGAAAGAATTGTAGCAGGTGTGCAGTGGACTTCGACAGAGAGGTGCAGTTTTGGGCCGAGCCTCTAACAAAAAAGGGACGCCTTAGGTCAACTGAGTGACGTTGAGGGCAGAGGTGAAAAGAATATCAAATGACACGCAGGCCAGTTGAGACTTCATCTAGTTGCAATCGGTAATGATTGTGAATAGAAGAGCATTCGTGTTCTACAGAACCGGGAAGACAACCAACCAGTGCATTAAAACAACAGGCTTGGCGTATCACACATACTACTAACGGGAAAATAACGATAGCAGGATGGAATCTATTGAATTCAGATTAAAAATTAAATTTTGTAAAAAAAGGAGATGCATTAATGTAGGATTTGTTTGTGTGGTAATCAGCAGGCGGCGACCCATCACGGTTGCTTGTCTTTGACAGAGCCTGTTTACAATGTGGGGGAGTATTGAACTTTGAGCTCTGACCCCTGGAGAAGGGGCACAGACCCCCGTAGATGAAGAAAGAAGAAGAAGAACGGCAGGCGATCAGCGAGAGAGGAGCGAGATGCATAAGTTTAGCGCTTAATTAATAACTAATGTAAATATCATTGTAAAATATCGTGTCACTAAATGGCTTTATTTAAAGAAACGCAGGACTTTATTGTGTCTGTCAAAAATTGACACCCACTGCAAAAGTCCAGCCATTGTTAGACTGGTAGAGATGTCTACAAAGATTGGAGGCTCGGCCGGGATGAATCTATTGGAAGCGGTTAATGTCCACAAAAATTGGGGGTTCGGCCGGGATACAATATACAGAACAGTACGATACAGTTACAGTAAAAGCTTTCCATGAGGATTCATTCAAAAACTTAATATATCCCCTCAAAAAAATAAATCTCGAATCATGTTGAACGGATTGACAATCATACGGAATAGTGAAACAAATTATATGTTGTTGTAATGCAGCTGGCCATACAGAGACAGTTCATCTTTATGCCATCAGCAAGAGCGGCACCTCTGTCACTCCTTCAGCACGACCCAGGGGGGCACGTACAGCTTGAAGATAGGTTACGGACGCGAGTCACACTACCCCTACATCACTCTATGATCGTATTAGACTGGGACTGTTCTCGTCAATAGCACTCACCCATGTTCTCTAGCAATGGACAGTATTTTGAATCACACTCACACACTAACACAATAAGTATTCACAATGAAAAACTTACTCTTTATTTACATGGCAGTCACAGCCACTCGCAGCCGTGTTGTTCACTCTTATTGATCAGGCACTACACTACACAGACTCGGACTTATGCGCACGCAGGCGCATGTGTATGCATACACTTTTTTCGCCGCTAGGGGTATCCTTGAGAGTAGGCGCGAACAGGGACCTACGGCTTAAAGTGGATTCCGAACCACTACAAACATCCATGGCACCGCCGGGCTCGAACCTGAAACCTATGGTACCCAGCGCCAGCCACGTGGCCATCAGGCCCCATATGAAACACATAGTAAAAAGTAATCATTTTGTAAAAAAATATTTAAAGATTTATAATTATTATTAAAAAATTTACATCTTGAAAGCAGTTCCAAAAAATGAAATATACTAATTACGAACGGAAGGATGGGGACTAGATTTTTTTTTTTATGGAAATTTATTTTTCCATGTATTGAATAGATTGGGCTTCACAGCTGTGCCAATTAAATGACAGGTTCAAAGTGTGTAGGACATGCCCGAGTCGGTTATTAAAACACTCGTTTATCTTTATTTATCATGAATAATCCATTAAATCTCTTCCGACCCAAAATTAGGCATCGGGGGTTGGGGAGGGGAAGAGAAAAAAAATGTTAATGATTGGTAATGAAATGCAATTCACGAATAAAAAAAATGCATCGTAAAAAAAAGCAGATGTTTTCTTTGGGATCCCCCCTCACTCCTGTTTTTGCAGGAACACAGCTTTCAATTGCTATTAATCTGTGCAATGACGGTAAAAAGGAACGTAAAGATTCACCCTCATTTATTTCGTTTGGTGAAATGTTTTGTTTTTTTTCAATGCGCTTACATTATTCTCTTCAGGAACAATTTTTTTTCTCTATAAATTGCCTTCCTCGTTTGAGTACAGGATGATTATAATGAAAATCCCCCTTTCAAAATGCTGTCAAAAAAGAACCCCTCGTCACAATGCGTTCACATTTGAACTGGAGATACTTGGAGAAGGGGGAAACGGTATCGGCATTCAAAAAAGAGTTCCAACGATTTTTTCCATCCAATTGGGTATGACCTTGCCGCGGTGGATGGGCTTTCCTCCACTCACAGTGTCACAACTGTTGAAGGACTCGGAAGTCATTTTTCTCCGTCCAAAAACCGAAGCAATCGAGCACACTGAACACTACAGTGGGTTGAATGTGCAACTCGGGCCAAATACGTCGTCATTTCGATCAAAATATCACTAACAGCCGAATTCACTTTCTTAGGCCGCTTACAGCGCACTCTATTAAAACACTCTGTACATTTTTTTTTTTTTTTTTTTTTTTTTTTTTTTTTTATGTCGTACCGTTTTCCCCTTCTTCGAGTACCTTCAGTTCAAATGTGAAGTCATTGTGACGAGGGGTTCTTTTTTGGCAGCATTTTGAAAATTGGGATTTTAATTACAATCACCCCGTACTTTATTTACTTGTTAAAATTCATTTTAACAACTACTTAAAATGATCGATCTCATGTCAATTAATGAGTCCAGTCACCATTTTTCACACATCTAGTTCGTAACTAGAATGTTAAATGAAATCCATTAAAAATATCAAGATGGGTGACAGCCAATTTCCAATTAAAAAGAAAAAATAAACTCCTAACGTTCCTCTTCTTGTGTTTTTTTAAACAAGTCGTCATTTTTCTGTCATCTTTATGAAATCGACTTTGTTCTAAGATGGTGAAAGTAAACTTATACAAAGTGAATTAAATTTTTCGCCAAAGCTTGGTTTACATTCAAATTGTCGAATTGCCATGAAATGGAGCTAGGTTGTCGTTTGGTTTGGCCTACGGTCATTTTGGGCACACTTTAGACCGGGACTTGCAGTTTAAAATGGATTCCGAGCCATTCACAAACATCCATGCCACCGGCAGGATTTGAAGCTGCAAAGCCTGTGATACCAAAGGACAGAGAGCTAGTCAATTGGCAATCAGGTCGCGTTTCGCGAAAGGAAGCATCACAATCAGTTCAAATGTCACCCTTACAAAATACAAAATTATTACCCTTTGGGTTCATGCATCTAATATATAAGTGCCTTTTTTTAACAATATTCTCGATCAAGAGTAGGAAATAGAGCACTTCTCGGCAGGGCCAGGAGATCCGCTCTCACCTCGACAGAACAAAAAAGCTTCCTATCTTATAAAACATCTTTGTACAACAGCCATGATCGAACTTGTGATGACACACAGATGATGCATATGCAGGAGGATTCAACGGTTATGGGACAAACGCTGAGAAACGGTTGTTAAAAACACAAAAAAATGAGGCATGAAAAGAGAAACATTGTTTATTAACAAAAATCATTGCAAAGTGCTTCTTTGATTCAATGTTTACAATAAATGCTGAAATATGCGACAGTAATACGTTCTGGGTAGCGTCGACAAGTGATAGGCGAACACTTACGAAGATGCTAGGCATTTCGCGCACGCTTGCAGCCTTAATGGTTACTACTACCACTACACCACACCACATCACCGTGCCTACAGCTGAGTTGGCCCTTTACAGTTTAGGAAGGATGTCTGATGGGGCTCTGTGAAGCTCTACGTTCTTAGGAGACCGGGATCTACGGCTTAAGGTGTACTCCGAACCACTACAAGCATCCACGGCACCGCCGGGACTAGATTCCGAAACCTTTTGCACCGAGCGCCGGGCACTCGGCCATTCAAGCCCTAGCCTCAATAGAGAGTCGAGCAACGAGTTCCTCAATTGAGTCGAGTGGGTCCTTGTAGAAGATGGCACTATGACACGCAATCGATGCTCCATAAATGTGGCCATCGGACCAGTCCACCACGCCCAATCCATCGCCAAGCCATTGCGGACAACCCCTTTGAAACGAGCTGGCGCACCGTCATGCTAGAACCCCATTTGATGACGAACTACAGTCGGAACGTCTTGCAGCCATTCTGGTAGAGCCGTTTCCAGAAAACTGCGATCATGTGTGACTGTGTTGAGCTTATGAGGAAATCGTTCCGCTAAAACAGAACACACACAGAAATGCATTTTTGCAATCCCGCACAAAGAGTACTGTGCACATTAAAAACACATCTGTCAATAAAAACTTCTGTCTGGGAATTCCTGCCGCAGCAAATATCGGCAGTGCCATGAATCACTCGCTTGGAAAGCTTTGGACATTGTGAATATGGAATCAATGTCATCGCTCTTCAGTTGAGTATCTGCAAACGGTGGGTTGAATTCCATGTACACGACGTGCAACAGCTCTTCTACCCATGTGACAATGTACAAGGGGTTCAATGTAGTTCTACGTTCCAATGGTGCAGTTTGCGGCATGACCTGTCGCTGCTATCCTAACCATCATCCGGTTGGCCTGCTTGTAATGCAATGGAATGCTAGCTGCTTTTCTCAATAAAGAAGAACTGATCTAATGAACATCTACATCGCATTGAAATTTTCGACCGGCCAGGCTGCCTTCTTCGTGATTTGGCGGAACTGGTAAACCTAACTTGCTTGGCACTTCATGACGAATCCGAGACGGCGAGATAGAGAACTCTTAGGTCAATGAATTCGATCAACTTAGTTGAACTCATTTGTGCGCATTTTCTTTTTTTTTATCCTGTATTTCCCTCCTTTTTGTCTAGCTTGGCCATTGGAAATTTAAAACAAAATTTCCATGATGTTTTTTGTCGCCCATGTTGGGTTGTCGGGAAGTTCTTTCATTGAAGCCGGCATTGAATTAACCCTGTTCACGAAGGTGCCGATGCACACATTTTGTGGTTTAACACGCGCCTGCCTATTCGGAAAATGTTCACGACACAGAGTCATGGTGCTGTTAGTCCGCCGTTCCCATCAGCAGCACCGTTCATTAGATGCATATCTGCTGTTTCATTATTCGTAACAACTCCCATCAAGGCCGAAAACACAGAGTAAGAATAAAATAGAGCGTGAATCGGGGCTGCCAGTCAGATGACTTGAAATTCTTCACGTGGCTCATTGTGTCTGCATGTTGCGAGACAATTTCTTTGAAAGTGTGTTCGGGCCTCAACGCTTCATTTCCGACGTTGTATTCCTATGAAAAAATAATGGGCTTCAGTAAGCTTCAAAGTCAGTCAGTCAATTTCAGTCCCTCAAAGTGTGTCCCATGGCCGTTGAAGTGGCTGGTACATACAAGCATATCAATACAAAAACCAAAGATTTGGTTTGTCGCTCTCCTGTCATTTTATGCACACGAGGACTAACACACCGGGATCTACAGTTTAAAGTGATTTCCGAACCACTCACAAACATCCATGCCACCATCAGGATTAAAATCTGTGTTACCAATAGCCAGAGCGCTAGCCACTTAGCCATCAGGTGGCTAAACTGACAAGGAATAAACTATGTGCAGAAACATTTTACAATATTTGTTACACGGAGAACATATAGCTATAAGAATGAGAAGAATCACATTTTTTTGATTATATGAAGAAAAAAAAAAAATTAAAATTTGAAGTTCCCATAAGGTACAACAATAAAAGTGAAAATCATTAGACAAGCACGCCCATCAAAAAGGTAAAAGACTGGGACAGCATTGGCAGATCCATAAAGAACACAAATATTTATATATATAAATATACAAAAACGAGGTGCGAAACGTTTTCCAGAAGATCATTAAAACCCAAAAGAAATGAGCGAAATGCAAAAGAAATATTTATACAAACTTAAAAGAAATTAATTATAACATCCCGTGGATAGCTTTATCAAGGAATACATACTTTCGGGATGTTATAAATGCTGTTATTTCTGCTCACTAGATGACTGGATCCAAGTCAAAAATATAGGGATTATAACTAAAATCCCACATTCAAAATGTTGTTAAAAAAAGCCATTCGTCACAATGAAATCAAATTTGAACTGAAGAGACTTGAAGGGGGAAACGGTATGACATCCAAAATTTAACGGCATTAAAAATTTCTTCCAAAAGGAATTAAAGATTTCGATTTAGCTTGTCGCTCTGGGGTCATTTTGTGCACACTTAAATCTCATTAGATCGGGATCTACAGTTGAGCATGGTTTCCGAACCACCCACGAACATCCATGCCATCCCCAGGATTGAAATCTGAAGCCTGTGATACCAAAGACCAGAGCGCTAGCCAATTGGACATCAGGCCTCTTACTTTAAAAAGATTTAAAAGGATTCATGACGAGTGAACTTCTTACACGGGACAAATTAAAACCATCCGATTTAAAAATGAATGAAGTCTTGGATGCCTTAAGGCAAGCGCCGCACAGACGTTACTCCCGTTGCATTACCCAGGGGGCGCGTGTCACTTGAAGATAAGCCACGGACGCGGAGTAACAATGCCCTCGCAGCGCTCTACGATCCTATTAGGACCGGGACCTACGGTTTAAAGTGGAGTCCGAACCACTACACACATCCATGGCACCGCCGGGATTTGAACCCGATACCCGTGGTACCGAACGCCAGAGCGCTAGCCACTCTGGCCATCAACCCACGCCTACCCCCTCCTATTTTAAAATTTAAAAACATTAAACATTCCTGTCATGACATCTCTAAGAACGGCTTTCCACCCCCTTCCGTTACTGTACAGTCGCGAGTATTTCTGAGGTTCTTGAGGAACCTCTTTCTGATGAATCCATTGAGTTTTGAAAACGAATTCTTCATCATTGGCCGCTCAGTGTACATCCGCGACAACTCACTAGATTGGGTCAAAGAAATTAAATATTTGTTTCTTTTATTTCTCTATTTGTTTCTCTGACTCTCGTCTCTAGCATATCCTCAAGCTACACGTGCCCCCTGAGTAGAACTAAATGAGTCACAGGGGTGCAGCCCTTGCTGATGGCATAAAGATGAACTGTCCCTGTATCTCCCTTCCTAGAACAACAACATCATTACTCGCTTTACTGCTGAAGCAGTCACTGTCTTTGCTAGCGGTTGTTTTATTGAAAAAGAAAAAAATTTTCTCTTCCATTTTTCATTTCCACATAAATTCTCGGAATTTTGAAAAAAATAGTTTTTTCATTAAACAGTCGGTAGTTGGATTTTTATACCGACCCTACTTGTAGTGCCAGTCCTAAATTTCCAATCTACGATTCCGATGATCGGTTTGAACATCAGATAAGTTCGAAAGGCATCCCTCAAAGTAATTACTTTCCGGCATATGGTTTTATCATACCAGGAATATACCTGGTTCGGTTCGGTATACTTTGCCGACTTGGTGTACCAAGATACCTTGATGAATATTACAGGCTTTTCTAAAGACTTAATTTCCTTTCTCGTTTCAAACTTCTGTAAATGTTTGCCAAATGGAGCGATAAACGTTTCATTTTGGCAAGCCGCATCCGCGTACGTCTAAGAAGACGTAACATGACCCCCACAAATCACGGTTTGTGATCTGAATAACCAATCAGAAGCTGCCTCCCTCCTTCCCCCTCCCCCTCCGCTACAACATTTTTTTTTAGCGAGGATATTTTCTTTTTTCCTACCTCCCGTTTTTAAATGGATCTATCTGTTAACCTCTGACACTGTACGAGGATGTTTTGAGATGCAGTTTTGCTTCTTTTTATTTTCTGTTTCTGCCATTTTTCTTTTTTTGCAGAGTTTTTCTGCTGGCGTTGTTTTAGCAGAGCGGATTTCGAGTGGACGCTTTTTTCTGCTCTCACGTTCGCCACAGTTCTTTTTTTCTGTTATTGTTTTCATCCGTTGTTCTTGTGTCCCCCCCCCTCCACTCTGTCTTGGGTTGAGGGGAGAGGGGGAAGTAAAAAGAAAAAAGAATCGTTTGGCTGCTGGGTCGAGACAAAGAAAAGTAAACACGCTGTGACATAATTTAGGAGAAATTACCCTTTTCTTTCTTTCTGGAATGGCCACTACATTGAGACGAGGGTTCGAATCGTTGATAGGGCTGCAAGGATCCCCCTATCTATTAACTTGTCTCGTGTGTTTGGATTATTTTCCCCCTTCCTCCATAATATTCTTTGTCTGTGGCGAATAATGTTTTGTCTACGGCAACAGGTGAAAACAAACTATTTTTTGTAAGAAACTCGCTGGTTCGTTTCAAATACCATGTTGTTAAGTAAAAATCTTCACAAAAAAACTTGCTTTTGAATCTCTTTAATTTTAAGCACCGACTCATGAAAGAAAAGGCTCCTCCCTATTTTTTCCCACTCTTCTGTATCATTAAATGAAATCTAATAACAGTAAAACATTTCCATTAATATATACTACTCCAATACCCCACCACATCACTGTGCCTGGAGATGAATTGCTCCTTTACAAGTTTGGGAAGCATTCGAGTAAGAAGAAGTCTGATTGGGCTATGTGACGCTCTACAGTGACAGGAGACGGGATCTACGGCATCAAGAGAATTCCGAACCACTACGGTCATCCATGGCACCGCCCGGAATCGAACCCCAAACATGTGGTACCGAACGCGAAAGCGCTAGCCCATTGGCCATCAAGCACCCATTTATACATACTAAAAGACATAATTGTAATAAGATATTTTTTCCCTTGAGAATTTTCTGGTATTGAGAATAATGCGTCCTAAAAACTGCGACCTCATGGCCCATTGGTTAGCGCTCTGGCCTTTGGTGCTCCAGGTTTGAATTCTGGCGGTGGCCTGGATGTTTGTGAGGGCTTCGGAATCCATGTTAAAATGTAGGTCCCTGTCTAATGAGCCCCAAGTGTGCAGAAAATGACAGTCCAGCTACAAATCAAACCAAAAGGTTTGTTTTATAATGTTCAATTCATCCGTTATGTTTATAGAAAATCCATAAGCGATAAAATTGAATGAAAAGAAGGGGTTTGTTAATTGCTGAACTCATTTCTTGAAGTATGGTATCTCACAAAAGTTTGCGCATGCGCGGGATTCTCGTTTAAATTACAATGGGGAAAAAGTAGAAATGAAAAAAGATTTCAGCATGTAGAATAGGAGTGGCCAACCGGCGGTTCCCTTGAACATTTTTCCGGCACGTAAGATTGTAAAATAAATATATTTTGTAAAAGTGTGATCAATGTCCAAAAGATTGAAAACCATTGGATTAAAATAAGTAAGTACATTTGTGCAACCATCTATTTAAATATTAACCGTCGAAATGATGAGAAAAAATTAATTTTGATTAAAACACGCTCAAACATACCAGACGCTCACCTGCAACACCCATTACGATGTGCCAATACCCAAATGGAGATCGATTTGCAAAAGCTAAGTGAAAGAGTGAAGAAATACATATCGTACTCGTCAAATAAATATTTTTGAATGATTTCATTTTTACAATTCTTACTATTAGCTCACACTCTCCTTAATAACTTGTTCAAATTTTCAATCGTTCATAAAATACTTTTTATTCATCCACTCAAGTTCAAATATACTTTTATGAAATTGTAGTGGATGACACTGGATGTTAACACAGTTTTTTAAAATATTAATTAATTCATTCAATTTAATTAATTGATTTTTGTTTTTTTTAGATTTAAGTTGCGTGTATCTAATAATAGATGGCGCCATATGTAAGAGGAAAATTTCAACTTTATTTGCAAAGCACTTTTCTGCAATAGAGTGAAAAAAAGTAGGAATAGACTTTAAAAAAAATATATATATATATATTACTTGTTTTTATTTCGTTTATGTGTATATATTTTTTTTATATTTTATTTGGTGTTATCTATTTTTTTATATTTCATTTTGAGTGTTCTCTATTTCTTTACTGTGTGCATTCAGTATCATTTTTATTATTGCATCATCTATCTTTTCATATAAGAAGAATAGTAAACCCAAAAATAATAACTCATTCTGTTTCCATTTTTCACTCTAAAAAAATGTCTATAGTGGGTGTCAATCTAATAATTTTAGATGCGGCCCACGAATCAGGATGTATTTCCAAAGTGGTCCGCAAGATCATTTGCGTTTCCACCTCTGATGTAGACAGTTATTCAATTTTATTTAATACATTATGGTTTTTTTCATTAGTTAAAGAAATATTTAAAATTTTGAGAAAAACTTAAAAAGACATTCTTTTTTTTTTTTTCAATTAAGTGAATGTCCTTGACGTTTTCATTGTATTAAATGTGTCTGCGTTCCATTATTCTCGATCGTCATTTAGAAATCTTTTTTAAACACAACTCATCCCATTCAATAAATTGCTTAAAATATTCAATTGTTTTTTTATATAGAGAGTTTATTTATAGAACAAGAATAGTTGGATGAATAGATCAGACAAATTGACATCGTTCGAAATTCGCAAATTAATTACGAGTTTGCACTTTGAAATTATAATGCTAAAAACAATAATTAAAACCGTTAATGTAAGCGATTTAATTTTTTTTTAATCCACAAAATGTTATAAAATGCAGCCAAGATTGAATAAATATATTTAGAATAGTTGTCCTGATAACTACTTCTGTAGATTAAAATTTTTGGCTTATGATTTCAAATATTCGTTTTAGATATCAGTATACATTTACTAATTCATTCAATACATTATTACTTACCCTTTCCAGTGTTTTCCCCGCACATCTAACTCCTTCGTCGCCATGTTTAAGAAATGAATGAGTTCTTTTCTGAAAATTCTTCTTTCGATTTTATCCAAATGACTGTGCATCCATTAGCGCCAAATGTGCATTTACATTTGATAAAGATTGTACAAAAATAAAATCTTCTTTCCAATCAATTCCTGACAAAGTACGTTTGCTGGAACATTTCATGAAGGCATTCGAATTCTATAAATACTAGACACAACCGAATATTCTAAGCAGACGATTCTATTTAACACAGCACAATCTGCTTGGAATTTTTTTTTCCTTAAATTATATGCAAGTAATTGATTGATCGATTGATTGGCACGCATTTCTTAATTGATAGCAGGAAAATTTAATACGATCGTTAAAAATACAAATCGAATTTAATACTTAATTTAATTATAATTTTAATTTAATCGCGAACCTTTGTAAGATGAACTAAGGCTTCAAAATATTGTACATATTAATAAAATATTTTTTTTCTTAAATCTAAGATTATAACAAATTTAAGATTTAAAATCTGAAATCCACATTTGATTGGGGATCTTAGATCTAAGATCCCCATTTGATAGCCGAGTGGCTAGCGCTGTGGCGCTCGGTACCACAAGTTTCGGGTTCGAGGCCCGGCGGTACCATGCATATTTGTGAGTGGTTCGGAATTCATTTTAAATTGTAGGTCCCGGTCTGTTGAGCCCTCTTGTGCACAAGATGACCGTAGAGCGACATACCCAAATACACTATATTTGATTTTTGTTTGTTTTTGTTTTTGTTATTGTAACTTTTTTCTAAGTGAAATTTAAAACTGTATTTGTGAATTTCGAAAGATATATGCTTTAGAAAGACATGTGATTGATTATTCTAAACAGACGGTTTTATTGAACAATTTTTTCTTACAGGGTATGTTTGAAAAAAAGGGGGCCTGAATGGGCGAGTGGCTAGCGCTCTGGCGCTCGGTACCACAGGTTTCGGGTTCGAGTCCCGGCGGTGCCATGGGTGTTTGTAGTGGTTCGGAATACACTTTAAACGGTAGGTCCCGGTGTCGTAGAGCGTTGCGGGGGCATTGTTATTCCGCGTCCGTGGCTTCTCTTCAAGTTATACGCGCCCCCTGGGTAATGCAAAGTGAGTAACATCTGTGCAACGCTTGCCTTAAGGCATCCAAGACCAAGCTGTCTAAGTGTTTGCCTACTGCATTAGAAAGAAAAAATATTTCTTAATTAGGATTTAAAGCTAATGTGAATCCCTTAGGTAGGATTCGAATCCAAATTTTTGTGAGATTTATTCAGGTTTAAAAATCTTCTCCTCCATTTTTTGAAAAATGTAAAAAAATATACTGTATCTGAAATAAATTGCTATTCGTTTCATGTTAATACTATTGCTTCGTTTCTTGAAATCGTAATGAGAATCTCATCTGTGCAGCAAGTTTCGAGAAGCCCTGCACCATGTCATTATCAGTAAACTGGCAGATGTGACCCACAGTTGACTGGCTACAGAAAATACAGATTTATTTTGGCAAATTTTATTGGGATAAAAAGCAAAAACATTTTCCGTTATAAGAAAATGATTCAAAAGATTTGTTTTTACAAAAACAACAATTCATTAATTAATTTTACAATAACAATATTTTTGGTGTTTCCATTTGGAGAAAAAAAATGAATCATTTTGTTGCCTTTCCCACTCTGGAGGCAGCAACCTACAGCTGACCCATGGAAAATGTGGATTTTTTGAACTTCATCCAGCATTGCTTTGAGAGGGGACTGATGGCCGAATGACTAGTGCTCTGGTGCTGGGTGCCTCAGGCTTCGTGTTCGAGTCGCGGCGTTGCCATGGATGTTTGCAGTGGTTCGGAATCCAGTTTAAACAGCAGGTCACCGTCTCATTTGACTATTGGGCATAGGGCTGACTACTCTATCCCGTGAGAAAAAAATGAAAACATCTATTGCTTAGAAATCTGCTAGAAAGTAGAAGGCCTTGGCCCACCATGGGGCTGCTTCACCGATGATAATGATTGCTTTGTGCGTGTTGTTAATTCTACACTTTAGGGCTCCGTTTTCGCCAAGTCTCTTTTTCGTGCCAAATGGAGTCGTCAAATGGCCATAATCATTTCCCTTGGCGTTTTTCTCGTTTTAGTTTGATTGATATCAGAACTGTTTGTCTGTTCGTGTTTTTTTAAATGTGAACTTGTTTTTGTAAATGTTAAACTTGTTTCTATGTTTGATATCAGAACTGTTCCTACCCTTGACCAGTGTGCTTTTCTGGTTAAAACCGTTACTTTTGGGTTGTCTAACGGATTGTTGTGTGTTAACAACAGGGATGATCTATCTGATGTTTCGTCTTCCATTTGTGTTGTTGACTATTTTCTTCATTCGTTTGTTGTGGCCGTAAAAGGACAACAAGGCAAGTGAGTGCAGTACTTATGTATTATATGGAAAATGAATTGTGTAAATTTATTTACTTAACTGTTCAGACTACTTGACACGCAACGAAATGAGCATATGCCTCTGTCACTTGATGACGTTAGCAAAAATTCAGCGAAGCTGCGAGCTCCAGCGACGCAGGAGCATATCGTAAGGCCCTAGGGAAGACCGAGCGACGAAGAAGATCGACCAAGCCAAACCAAGACGATATTACTTATATAATCTGCTTATCGGCCAAAGCAATAGCTGCTTAAAAAAAAGGTTCTATTCATTAATTTTTATAAACTGGAAACTGTAGTCGTTTGAAAACAAATGGCGAATCGACAGGAATGATCGGGGTGCGCGGAATCAGTGCGTCTTTACTTTTTACTTCTACCTACTCATAATTATTGCTTCAATTGCATTTGGCATTGGCGGAATAAATTCTGCAAATGGCTGCGTTCGGGAAGGAAATTCTGTAAATTTCGAATAATTTCACATTTTGTTCCTGAATTAACTGCTCAACGTCGATCCTCCTCCATCTCCTCGTGGCCCATGACAAAATTTGCAAAGACTTTAAACCGCTCGATGGTAAACTTCCCTTTGTACTTTGAATATGGGCTTCAAAATTGAATTGCTGACACTATTTGTTGCTCCAATGATGTCATTTGGAGTTGCATTTTGCCACTGAGTTGTACTTCGTAATTTGTTGCAGACAGTGTTTGGACAGTACTTAAGCTAGAAGTGCTTATCAGCCTGTCTACCTGCATATAATTTTTGGAGCTTTTTGGATTCATATTTGAGTCATTCTAAGAAACATTTCCTCGAATGTTGCATCCTCATCCGTCGCATGTAAGCCGACATTATAAAATGTCACCCACAATTAAGCTAAGTTACCTTCGGATTTGGATTTGATTGTTATACTTAGTTGGATCTCGTCAAACCCTTTCCCATGAGCCTCTGGTCACGTCCACAACATGTCTGAATCCCGCGATAGAACAGAGGATCTCAGCGTGGGGTGCCGGATTCCAGACTAACATCACTCCCCCTTCCCCCCAAGCTCCTCGTCCCAGGGTTCCTCTTTCCCATTAGAATTCTTCAACTATCCTCTACACGAAGATCTATTTCGGAATCATGCAAAGTTTTGAAGAGATCTGGACGCGAAACTGGACGCTAAAGTAACGCTCTCATTCTGAATTGTCCACACATCCGAATTGGTTTTGTAAATGTTTTCACGTCAAAAGTGGTAATGGATCGGAGCTTGCAACGGCAGTTCAAGCTAAGGAATACACACACCAGCACACATATATATGAAAACAGTGAAATAAACGATGTAAAACTCTCTACAGACTAATTCTATGGCGAAAAAAAAAAATTTTTATAAAAAATTTTTTATGGAATATGAATGGTGTAAAAAGAATTCTTTATAAAGAATTTTTTTTTCACCGTTTTCCCTGAAACTGTTCCACGAGCAATGATGACAAGGACGTTCCTCAAAGAGAAAAACAAGAAGAGTGCTCCATGCTGAATTAGCCCGCATCTCAGTAGTGGAACAGCAACCTATTCGTGGAAGAGAACTCGCCTCTTCACAGTGGAGGGCACGGAGCTCAAAACCAAACTCGGTTGATATGGCGCACCAGGCTCAGATAGTAAACATTTAATGATTGATTTACTTCATTTAAATATCCCAAAGCAGCCATCACAAAATGTGGTTGATCATTGGAAACGAGTTTAAGTTTGTGTCCAGACAACGATTCTAAACACATATCACATCAATTCCAAACATTGTTCTTTCTCTATGTTCGCCTTTCTCAATCCGAAAGTCACTGGAGGAGGTTGCACGGCCTATTTAGAGGTTAGAATAAGGAAAGCAAGTTGTTACAGCGAAGTATGAACTGAAAAACAACTTTTGTATTGAAATCACATTAAAACAATCGAGGGCGAAATAGAATACAGTAGCGAATACAATAGCGAAACATTTAAAAGCTGTTGTAAATACTAAAGGATGCTACACGCACTAAGAACTTTGAAAATGAGTGAAGCTCATTTTTTTAGCTGTAAATACATTCAAATTTAATTTTTTTTTTTTTCTAAATATTTGGCATTTATATTCTGTTCATAAATTTTCCACCCTAAATAATTAAAAAATAAAATATTCCTGTACATGAACTTTTGGCAATGTTTCATTGTATTTCATAGAAAATGATCTGAGTTATAAGCGAAATAGCGTTTGTTGTATCTATTTATATAAGTCAACACACATAGTTCAATAAATGCATGACTCGAGAAGAAGAATTTCTCTGATTGTGCAGAATCGCTTCGTAACATGATTACGCTGTCTAAATAAATGTGAGCATGAAAAGAAGCCAAGAGGCGATACGGCGCCAACTCTAGTACGGAAAGGACGGCATAAGTTTGACTCCCCATTTTGTTCCTTTAGAATAGAAGGACAAAGATAGTTTTTCATATGGATGTCTTGCCAGCAAAGAGTCTACGCACGTTACATTTACGTTGTTTTGACTAGGATCCTCCATTAGTAAGGAATATTCAGCATCAACAGCGGCGCAACAGCCCCATGGAGGGCCAAGGCCGTCTACCTACTGGCAGATTTCTGAACAGGAGATATTATTTTTTACGGGGTACAGTTATCAAGCCTACACTCCAAGTTCTATTGTCATATTAGGCCGGAACCTACAGCTTAAAGTGGATTTCGAACCACTATAAACATCCATGACACCGCCGGGACTCGAACTCGAAACCTGTGGGGCTGAGCGCCAGAGATTAAGGAATATTACTGATTGAAATATATAAAAAAGAAAGTTGCATTATTTTTAAGAGGGTTTTTTTTATATGCATCATAATGGATTTGAAAAAATTGAAAAAGAGATGGAAATAGAATCCGTTTGTGTAACAAAGCCATATTACCATTTTCATGTGGCTTCCAGTTAGATCCATTTAAAAAATAAACAGAAGTTTGAAATTGGAAACAAGGCCTGATTAGGATGGGCCCCAAGTTATTTAACAACTATTCATTGTAATTTAAGTTACATACTGACAAAAATTGATTATAAAATTTAAAAAAAATGGTTTAACATTTACGCACACTGTAGAAGCGTTTTACTACTGAGAAAGTTTAGTCAGTGTAAAGAGGGCTCTGCCACAGGGCTTGCCCGATATTCGAATGGAGGTGTTACAGAAGGATTTTAGATTTAGTCTTTTCGTGTTTTTGAACAGATTCGTTCGAACTTGGATCCAGTCCTTCAGCGTTCAGAAATCACGTGGTTTATAATGTCCTGAAGGGTGTCTTCAGAAAGCTATGTTCCAAAAATCAGAATGAATGAATTCCTTAAAGAGCAGCTGATTTCTCGGACGAACCTGCCTTTGTACAGTTCGTGTTTTTCTTTTTCGATGTTTCACTGCAGTTTTTGCCGATTCATGTTAGTGTGTCTCTATGCGCAGATGCCTCGTGTCCAGTTTAATTTTTGTCACACAGTACGATGCAAGGACCTCCCACGAGGTTTTTCCCATTACGGTTAGCCATCATTTTTCTTTCACGTAGCTAAAAAATAGGCACAAGTGCCGTGTATTTAAATTCTGCCGACTTTATTGATTTTTAAAAAAATCTTTGAATTAATTATTCAGATTGTTTTAAATTCTTTTTTAAATGCTTTCAAATAGTGCCACCTACTGATCTTCCGACTGCAAGGAGCTTTGACGAGAGCCTTCGAATTGCGACCAATTGCAAAACCGACGGAAGCATGCGCAGTGAACGTCGAGTCGCATCTCACAAGACGACTCACATTTGAATGCACTCGTCGACAGACATGCGAAATGATCGATCTCTTCCACGCCGATCTATGATTTCAAACCTTCGTTTGTTTCGCGTCTTCATTATTTCAAAACATTATCCGCGCAACAAGTTTGCATTCCTAATCAGATGCAGCCTTGGCGCTCTTGGCGCCATTTGGCAAGCATGAGTCATGCTTATTATTAAACATGATGTTAAACTTTTCACGTAAAATAGTTTTTGAAAAGGTTATGCAAAAAGCATATAATAAATTTAATTAATTATTAATATATAATAAATTTTAATTAATATATAATAAATTTTAATTAATTACTCTTTATTTTATGTATTAGTTAAATTATTTTTTTATTCCAATACTTAATTATAATTCTTGTACAAAAAACAGAAGGAACGAAATGATTCTGAGTAGTTTCTTTTTACGTAAATTAAAACAAATCACTGGAAAAAAACCTAATAAATTCTGTCTGTCGCTGCAGTTCGCCCGATATCTATCGTTTTAAACTGTTCTTCCTGTCCAAGCAAGCTTCTCAAGTCACGTCTACACTTGAACGCCTTAGTATCGAGCACAGCGCACCAATGACTTCAAATAGGTTTGTTCCATTTCTGACGGAAAAACGCAGCAGATCAGAAATGCCACTAAGTCAAATGATGCAGAAGAGATTCCTTATTTTCAATAAGCCAGTCCCAAATTTTATTTATGAATTTCTATATTATATATTATATTATTTTTATATTAGATTATATTATGCTACATATATGTGTGTGTCTGTGTGCATTCGTCCATGTAGAGCTTAGTTGTAATGAAGGTGGAACCACATTTATTCATACACGAGAAAAACCAGGAAAATATGAATGCAGTCGGTTCAAAGTAGATTATTCAAGAGAGTACAAGTTAAGGCGTGAAAGGCGTATGGTCTTAATTCAGTGTTGTTCAAGGAACAAACTAAATTATTTATGAAAATAAAAAAGCGATGTTTAGCTGCCACATTTATTAAATTTGCAAAGACAGCTCAACACGACTGCAACACATAATAAACAATTATGTAAAAAAATATTTACAAAATCATCTTAAAAGTCAGTTCGTTTAAGGGCTTTTGTAACCTCCGTACTGCCTGGAACTCTTCCCTCGACTCTCCTCTCTCCGAGGTCGAACGGGAGGGGGTGGGGGGTTGAGAAACAAGAAAAACAAACCCGTCCTTGAAAGAAAAATACAGTAGAACCTCTGTAAGTCGAACTTCAAGGGAGACGCCAAATAATTCGAGTTATAGAGTTTTCGACTTATGGAGGATAATCGACTTACGCGGATTTTGTAAGGAAATATTCGACTTGTAGAGGTCTAGATTCTTTCTAACTCATTTTGAGTTAGAGAAGTAAAATAAATAAACATTCAAGTTACAGAGGTAATAAACATGCTTAATTGTTAGAGCTCAAATGAAATTAATAGCAATTATAAGAGTTATAAAAAGAATATTTCATAGAATTTGTTATTCTATTTACTGTATACTCCTACATTGTTTTCTAAGAAACAATGATGTGCATTGTCGGCAAATCCTTAAAGTCAGTGACTTATTTTTCTTCGAGCTATAGAGGTAATTAGTTTCAAATGATCGAGTTGTAAAGGTCGTAAAATCAAACATTGCTAATGTTCGAGATACAGAGGTCCAGTTTTTTTTTGAGTTGCGGAGGTAAAATCTATACCAAATAGCTTGTGCGGATTGACTCGTTATTTCGACATATAGAGGGCTGAAATTTCGAGTCATGGAGGTTTTGGGGCTTGAAGGGATGGGAACAAAAAAAAATTTCGAGTTTTGGAGGTTTTCGACTTAAAGAGGTTCTACTGTATATTCAATTTCAGTTCAGAGTTAGAGTTTGTCGTAGGAATACAGTCGGTTCAGAGTAGGAGCCTTCGTGCTTTCGGTCAGGGCAGAAATCCACAGCGTTAGGCACTGCTGACTACTAAGTGAGCCTAATTGTGTTTATTTTGCTTGTCATTCTCTGCTGTTGTGCGGACTCGTTTTGCCTGAATGCAGTGTGCACATAAACTTTACTTTATTGAAAGAAATTCACATCCGTGTCGTCCAATGAGTGTTGTCTCGAGGGTGAGTCAGTCTTCAGCCCTGTGGTTCCTCGCTAAAAGTGAAGCTGCATAGCAGTCCTTAGCCATGGACCAGCCGCCTGCAATGGGGTCTTTGGGACCTGGTGCAGGAAAACCTACACCAGAGGGATTATTAAAAACAACAACATATTCTAAAGTATAGCTGAGTTACAGCCATTCAAATCATTTAAAGCAGAAATACAAAATAATAATAATGATAATAATAATGCTTATAACAAAAAATTCATGCTGGTAGAAATCCTGAAAGTCAAGTCATTCAACAGTTGTGACACAGTAGGATTCTGTCCACACTTAGCGAGAACGAATAGATTGTCTCTCATTTTGGACGCGACTAAACATGCAAATTTCCCTGCTTGGCCATCTATTGACATTGTACTGAGAAAATATCTTTGTAGGATTCGAAGTATTAAAAGGCGTATTTAAATCTCTGCTAGTAGATCTGCAGATGTTGGCTTCCCGGTAGATGTTCGAGTTCCATGGATATTCGTACTGGTTCGGAATCCACTTTAAAGCGTAGGTCCCTGTGTAATAGGAACGTAGAGCGTTGTCTTGAGGGTGAGTCCATCTCCAGCCCTCGCGATTCCTAGCTGAATGTGAAGCTACCTATTACCCTTAGTCAAGGACCAGGGATCTCTTGGTACTGGTGTGGGCTTTCCCGCACCAGGGGAATTAGTAAGAGCGACTGAATTAAAAGAAAACGAGCGAATCACAGCTGGTTTCTTTGGGCCAACTTCTTCCAAGAATCGCCTGATGCTCACGTGCAGCGACGAGAGGATAGCGAAGCAGATGAATCACTCGCGAGGTGCCCGAACATCTCTCGTCGCAGTGGGGAGGACTAGCGCGAGGGCCCCAAAGGGGTAGGAGTTCTTGTTAGGACCCGGATGTGGGGCCCATTCCTGCATCCTCCAGTGTTCATAAATCTCTCCTAATTGTCGCGCCCCCCTCTCAGTGGTGATTAAAGCGGAGATAAAAACGGAGGAAAGTGTCGCTCGTAAAACACGCTTCCCCGAGAGAGCGTCTCTTTTAAGTATTTGCAATGGGAAAGAAAGTTTCTTCGCTCCTTCCTGGGGGAAAAGAACACTTCAAAGCCATTGGGTTCTTAATCAATTAGCTCATTCCAGTTTTTTTTTCTCCCAATAAGCAGTCGTTATCCATGATGCTTTCCAAAATTCTTCTTTATGCTGCCATGCTTCGCCTCCATCCTCACGTACGCTTGCCCGGTCTGGTCCTGTGCAGCTCAGCCTGACTTGAAAACGCTCAAAACTTTGCAAAATATCGCTATATTACCTCTGCGCAAGGGTTCATGCGAATTCTGGCATCTATGAAGCTATTCACATTCCTTCTTGAAAAGATTTTCTCAAACACATCTCTGTTCAATTTTTTGACACGCTTATGAATCACGAGAATACGTTCCCAATGATGATTGAAAACGTAAAGCGCAAAATTTAAATTTAATTTCTAATTTAATTTTCTAAATATTTTTTTCTTATCTTTTATTTGTTTAGGATTGTAAGTAAATTTTATTCTCTTTGTAAATATAATCTGGGCAATTTTCATTGTTTCAGTTGTATTTTCCCTTCCCTATCGGAGATAGAGTCCCCGGGTGCTGCAGCTCCAAAAGAGTACGCCAACCAAAAGATGCAAGATTAAAGGACATCTGATCGTTTTTTACATTTTTTTTTTTAAATTCTGAAACAGTTGTCAACAAACATTCTATGCGCATCACATGTTTGGAGAATTTTGAAAAATACTGAAAGAAAAAAAAAAAAAAAAATTCAAAAGGGAAAATATCCCGTTTCATTCCTTCATCTCGAAGCAAAAAAAGAATGAAAGCAGAAAGTGGTGCGGCGCGGTAGTAGAAAATTGAGTCAGATTGGAGTCCATTTCTAGCTTTTAGTGCTTAATCGTTGGGACCTGGGGTTCTGCCTCTCACTTGAGAGAAGCTGTAAGGTCGAATAGAAATGTTTCCGTATCTGCGCTAGATGTAAAGATATTATCTGCCGTATATCTGTTATTCTATGCATCTATACAAGGCGATTTAAAGGCCACTTTGATGCAGCTGAATGAAACAGACATTTTTTTGAACAGGAATGTAGGGTCGGAAGGGATGCGTTGAGGCACGAACACAAAAATTAGAAACTAAAATAAAAAAAAACTTGTTTATTGACAACATCATTGCAAAGAGCTCCTTTGATTTAGTGCGTGTAAATGGCGACCCTCTTTCAGTACGGGTGACATTCAGTGCTGGGTGACGTCGCAGGAGTGACGGACGAACGGATGCCAGACATTTGTACAATACAGGAACACGAGGTCCTCATTTGAGTCAACTGGAGTCTCATAAACAGCTGTAAAAACAGAGTAAAAATAAAATAGAGTCCTCACCGGGGATGCCAGCAGGTGGATTTGAAACTCTTCACTTGACAGGTGTCAGTTGAGACATTGTATCTGTCTGTGGCGATAAATTCGCTTGAAAGTGTGTTCGTTCCTCATTTCGACACTTCCGACCCTACATTGTTGTACAAAAAATGTATGTTTTAGTAAGACTACTACTCCTAAAGACTACTGTGTATGTTTTACTGCTCAAAATGACAGTTGAACCACAATGCATATGTAGATAGATATATGCCTGCATATTTCTTTTGATTAAACACGTATGCGGGGAAGTCTCTCCATTGCATTTGTGCGTGTGGGAAAGAATGCTTCCAGAGACGATCTTGAGGTTTTGTTTGTGTCTGTACGGTAATTTTGTGCACACTTTGGGCTCATAAGACCGGGACAGTGAAACGTGGATTTCGAATCCCTCACAAACATCCATGCCACAGCCGGGATTCGAAGGCAAAACATGCAGTACCAAAGGCCAGAGCGCTAGCCAATTGGCCATCAGGCCGCCGCAGATCTTGAGGATGTTGATTTCAACCTGCAGTGGCACCAATTTCAATGATGATCCATCCAAGCAGCCACTGCAAAAGAATCACCAGGCGTAGCGAATTCGAGTGTCGGCGCTGTTTATCTCTCAGCATAGGAAAGGAGGGGAGTTTTCTTTTGTTGCATGTTTCGATTGCCTTTGTTCACTTTCAATGTTTATCAAAAACTGATTTTATTTCATTTAATGTTCATGAACGGAGACAAAACAAAAAACAAACTCAATATACCCATTCAACAGGGGCCTGAATGGCCGAGTGGCTAGCGCTCTGGCGCTCGGTACCACAGGTTTCGGGTTCGAGTCCCGGCGGTGCCATGGTTGTTTGTAGTGGTTCGGAATCCACTTTAAAAAGTAGGCCCCGGTCAAATAAGATCGTAGATCGTTGCGGGGACATTGTTACTCCGCGTCCGTGGCTTATCTTCAAGTGACACGCGCTCCCTGGGTAATGCAAAGTGAGTACGTCTGTGCAGTACTTGCCTTAAGGCATCCAACACTAGGGTGTCTGTGTTTGCCAGCTGCATTTGAAAGAAAAAAAATACCCATTCAACAATGCACGACATTTATTTCTACAATTGCATAAACCATCCCTTCGAACCTGAATTTCAAGGGGGAAAATAAGTAAATAAAACAACTCCATTTCACTGCCTTTTTTTTTCCTTGTGATATCAGATTTAAATTTGGTCAGAATCTTTCCAGGAATGAGTCAGTAGATTTATTCACGTATTCAGATGGGAAGGTCGCCAACACTATGTCAGTCAATCTACACTTCTTGAGGATGTTATACATATTTTTCTTTAGCTTTAAACTTAACAATGCACATTCGTTGATTGATTCTGAACTGTAAAACAGAAGAAGAAAGCACAAAAACAATTTCG
The DNA here is from genome assembly GCA_021605075.1 of Caerostris darwini. Classification (NCBI taxonomy): domain Eukaryota; kingdom Metazoa; phylum Arthropoda; class Arachnida; order Araneae; family Araneidae; genus Caerostris; species Caerostris darwini. Next base: position 690,129 of record BPLQ01003766.1, on the reverse strand, counting down.
CCGTCTGTTCTGCATTCGAATCCGGTGACAGGAATGCTTCCTCTTGATGGATGAGTCCTCTGTGTCTGGTAGGAAATGATAACAATGATCTGTCATCCGATGTAAAGGCCATTCATACAGGGTTTAAAGAAATATCGAATGACTTTCTTTGATTTTTTTTTTTATTCATTTTATCTTATTTTATTACTATTAGTTTGTGTGTATGAATGTGTACTTCGTATTTTAAGTTAACCCAGTTTAGGTTTCGTTTAGCGTAGAAACCTAAAACAATGAGATGTTCTTTGGCTGCTGTTGGCTGCTTTCTATCGGATGAATATGTATTGCCTAATTATGCGGTTCTCGAACTTTTTGAAGTCGGGGTGCATTTAAAAACCTTCAACTAACTGTAGCACATTAGTTGAAGGTTAACTGTAACTCTGTACACATTTCTGACATACAATCATCCGTTACTAATGCCTCACAGTTTTGTATCTAGAGGGTCGACTCCGCAGACTCCTATTCTTAGAAGGCTGGAGCGGCATAATAGCGAATGGGCTAGCGCTCTGACCTTGGGTATCATGGGCTCCAGATTCGTATCCTGGCGGTGGCATAGACTTTTGTGGGTTCGGAATCCACCTTTAAACTGAAGTTTCCGGTCTAATGTGCCCAAAGTGTGCACCAAATGGCCGTAGAGCGACAAACCAAATCAAACCACCGACCTCACGGCCTCCACCTCTGACAGTCGAAACATCGCTCACTCTAGGTTTTGACCGCTTCGATAAAGGGGTTGGGGTTGTCCATTATTTCCAATCGGGCTGGCAGACATGCATATGCGGTACAGGTGACTTATGGATCCATCCTGCCAGCTGCAAAATGGAAGATCTGTGATGACTGTCCACTTCGGTAGATGCGCTCTGTCTATTTTGTAGATACTACTACTACTACTACACCTCACCACATCACTGTGACTAGAGCTGAGTGGCCCCTTTACAGTTTGCGAAGGATGTGGGTGAGAAGAAGTCTGAATGGGCTCTGTGATGCTCTACGGTCCTATGAGACCGGTACCTACGGCTTAAAGAGGATGCCGAACCATTACAAGCATCCAAGGCCCCGACGGAATTCGAACCCGAAACCTGTGGTACCGTGCGCTAGCCACTCGATTATCAGGCCCGCTATTTTGTAGATAGGTATCTCGTTTGTGTCTGTATCCATTTTAAATTGGTGAATTAGTTATTTCGATGGACGGAGGGATGTGTTTCGCCTGATGTCGGCTGTGAAACATCCCCTGTTCTTCGCGCTCATTCTTCAATTGTGTTGTCTTGGTAACAAGGGCCATCGCAATGTTTCATATTGCCCTTTTTATTTTCCAGTATCAGTTCCCCAATGGCATACTTGCAATTATAGATACCACTCGTGTTTCAAGTCATTATTAGGTTATTTCATATGAAATAAACTTTTTAGTATTCGCTGACATTCTATGAAATATACATCTGCCAATATTTCATTGCTTATTCTGAGCTCTCTCTAACGGCATTTTTTTTTTTCATACACTTAGTCACAAAAGTAAGTATGCAACTCATAGCTTAAGTGAAAAAGCTCTAGTTCTCAAATAAATATTAGGTTGGGGAAAAAGAAATCCATTATTTTTTCGATAGATGGCTGTAGTGATCGATATCACGTAAAGTATCAATTAAACAATTTCAGATTTATGCTCGTTAGAAAGGTGGCACTTCGTACTAAAATAATTCTTTTTCTGTTTTTTGTTTGGTCCATTCAGTTGGGAGTTACAGGGTGTTAAAAATGGAAGTGAACAAAGAGAAAATTCGGTACATTTTACAGTTTTTCTTGACAAAGGCGAAAATGCAAGCCAGGCGGCTAAAATTGTGAATGGTGTTTATGGTTCCGATACTGTAACAGCCAATTATGTGCAATTTTGGTTTCGTAGATTCCGTTCAGGAATTTTTGATGTTAAAGATGCACCTCGCACAGGTAGGCCGGTCGTCGAAAATGTCGATAAAATCGGAGAAATGATCGAAGTTGACCGGCATGTTAGCAGTCGTAACATCGCCCAGGAGCTAAAAATCGACCATAAAACAGTTTTAAACCATTTACACAAAGCTGGATTCAAAAAGAAGCTCGATGTTTGGGTGCCACACCAATTAACAGAAAAAAACACGATGGATCGAATTTTCATCTGCGAAGCCTTGGCCAAACGGAATGAGATAGACCCATTTTTTAAACGGATGGTGACTGGAGATAAGAAATGGATCACATACGATAACCCTGTGAGAAAACGATCGTGGTCAAAGAGCAGTGAAGCACCTCAAACGGTGGCCAAACCAGGACTAACGGCCAGGAATGTTCTGTTATGCATTTGGTGGGACTGGAAGGGGATTATTTATTATGAGTTGCTTCCATATGGCCAAACGCTAAATTCTGATCCCTACTGTCAACAACTGGACCGTTTGAAGATAGCGATTGACCAGAAACGGCCAGAATTGGCCAACAGGAGGGATGTCGTGTTCCACCAGGACAACGCTAGGTCACACACATCTACAGTGACTCGCCAGAAACTTCGGGAGCTTGGTTGGGAAGTTTTAATGCATCCGCCATACAGTCCGGACTTGGCACCAAGCGATTATCATCTTTTTCTTGCATTGCAAAATTTCTTTAATGATAAAAAATTGGCATCTAGGGAGGATTGTGAAAATCGACTACTAGAGTTTTTTGCAAATAGAGACCAGGACTTCTATGAGAGAGGCATTATGAAGTTACCTTTAAAATGGCAACAAATCATACAACAAAACGGTGCATATTTGACCCAAATCGGACAATCCGAAGCATGTTAAATAAAGTCCTGAAGTTCATATAAAAATAATGGATTTCTTTTTCCCCAACCTAATATAAGAAAAATATTATTTTGGAGAGTGTTGTTTATAGCTTCTGATTCAAGTCATAAACTAATGAAAAATAAACCAAATCATTATATTTTAAAAAACTTTAAGAGTAATTTTGTTAACTACCAGTAGAAATTTAAATCACAAAAGTATGTATGCACTCTGAATATTTGACTTTTAAATAGGCTGAATGAAACTTCTCGAGTGATTTTTCGTATTTCAGTGATAAGTTTAGAAGTTCTGCTACAAAGCTTGTAAGTTTTAGCTTTAAGTACATCAACAATTCACCAATGGCTCCACGTGGAAAAGAATCATCAAAAGATCTAAAGAATGCAATAATAAAGCTCTATAAGGAAAGCAAGTCCCAAAGACAAATCCCAAAATCATAGGCAAAAGTCCTGCAACAGTGCAAAAAATCATAGAAAAGTTCCAGGCTGAGGGAAATACTCTAAATAAGCCAAGAACAGGACGACCGCCCATTTTGACGGATCGAGAAAGGCGAATTATTGTTGGAATTGTGAAAAAAATTCCGACGATTAGCGCACCAAAATTGACAACTGATGTGAGAAACAATTTTGCGAAGTCATGCAATCCTGAAACAATTCGCCGTGTGTTACGGAGGGCAGGATACCATGGTCGAAATATGCGAAGAAAACCATTTGTTAGCAAAGTGAATCGCAAAAAGAGAATAGATTTTGTAAAAGAAAATGTAAGGCAGGACACAAATTTTTGGAATCCCGTGATTTTTTCGGATGAAAGTAAATTCAACATCCACGGGTCAGATGGACACCAAAAAGTTTGGAGGAAATCAAATGCAGCTCTAGAACCAAAGAGCATGAGAGGAATGTAAAACACGGTGGTAGTTCGATTATGGTTTGGGGTTGCATGGCAGCAACTGGAGTAAGAAATTTAGTTATAATCGACGGAATAATGAATCAATATAGCTATTTGAATATTTTAAAGAATAATCTAAGCCAAAGTGCTTCTAAATTGGGACTCGATGGATCCTTCACTTTCCAACAAGATAATGATCCCAAACATACTGCTCGGGTTGTTCGGGAATGGCTGCTATATCACATGCGAAAACAACTAAAACCCCACCGCAGTCACCTGATCGTAATCCCATTAAACACTTGTGGGATTAACTCGATCGCCAAATTAGAAAGCAAGAGACCAAAACTAAGAATGATCTAAAAAAAGCCCTTTTGGAGGAGTGGCAGAAAATAACATCTTCTGTCACTCAAAATTTAGTAAAGTCAGTGCCATCTAGATTGTGAGCTGTTATAAAGGCCAAAGGCTATCCAACAAATTACTAATTTTTTTGAAAAATTGAAAAATTTGCAATATTAATGTCTTTGTTTTTGTTTGCATACTTACTTTTATGATGTAAATTACATCCTATTTTAAGTTAAGCTCATCTTGCTAATTAAATATTTGTATTTTTTAATTACTTTTCATTTTGTTAGTAAGCTCGATTTTGCTGTAATCGAAATAAATCGTTAATTTGAAACTCTAGTATTATAGGTCTGGTTTTTTTTCATAGGACATCATCACATACACTCTGCATACTTACTTTTGTGACTAAGTGTATGTATTTTTTAGAATTCTTAAGAAAATTTTAAACAAATTGAAACATGGAATCCCACAAAATAGAGATCATTTTTGTGTGTGAATAAAAAACTTGAACAAAGCAACACGAAATATTGAGGATACAATTGTAAATGATACAGCTGATGCTCATGCAATGAGAGGGTGGTTTGAATTATTAAAATCAGGAGATATGAGCTTAGAAAATGATGAAGTTTCATGGAAGACCTGAAAGCGTCCTCTGTTAGGATGTTCTGAAGACAAAAGTTGAAGCTAATCCTACAACGACTGTTACAGAACTTGCTGTTGACATTGAGGTAAGCATTGTAACAGTTTCGAGGCATCTACAAGATGTCTCGATGTCTCTCTTTTTCACTTCCCAAGTCTTGTAGGACTTGGAATGGCGGAAAAAAAAGGAACTCCACACGAGTTGACAGTTAGAAAGGCAAACGTTCCAAGGCTTGCATCTTTGCGCATCTTTCAGCAAAGAAGTTGTCCCTTTTTGGATGCAATCATTACTTGAGTTGAAAAGTTAAGTTCAGCAAAATGACTGAATGCAGATGAAAAGCCTACACCAATCTTACATTCGAAGAAGACAACGGTAACGGTTTGGGGGGGATCAAAGGTGAGTTATCCGTTACAGCTTCTGACGAAAAGGCTAAACAATTAATGCACAGCATCACTGTCAACAAGTTGATATTGCACATCAGAAATTGTTACGAACAGATTCAACGTTGGTGAATCGAAAAGCTTTTACTCTTCTCTATGATAAAGCAAGACCTCACGTTTCACACGGCCCACTCAAATAGTTGAACGAGTTGAAATGTGAGTTTCTGCAACATTCACCCTATTTGTTACACTTGTCTCCTATTGACTTCTGCTTCTTTAATTATTTGAATTTATTAAATTTAATTTGTTAACTCTGAATCAAAAGTGGGATAAAGATGCTTTCTAATCGATGGCACAAGTGCATGGATATAGATGGAGCAAATTCTGATTAAATATGTTTAAAAAATGTGTGATCTTTCAAAAACTGTGTCCTGAAAAGTTCACATCCCGAAAGCCATCCCAATAGGTCGGAGTACGTAAGCTGGAAGGGACAATTTTCCGTGAATCTCCAACATGACAATGAGTAAGCAGAGGTTTGGTTTGTCACTCTACTGTCATCTTGTGTACAAGAGGACTGAACAGACCGGGACCTAGAATTCAAGGCGGATTCCGAATCACGAACAAACATCCATGCCACCGCCAGGATTCGAACCTGAAGCCTCGGATACGAAAGGCCAGAGTTCTAGTCGATTGGCCATTAGGTCGCAATCAACAGGGAGGAGAAAGAAACCCTACTGATTTTTGCGAAACGGTATTTTTTCCCAACTGGTTTAATTTACTTTTTAAATGATACAGATTGAATTGAACCTTATCTCTTCAAGATGATTACGGTAATGTTCTAATAGTCCGAAATAAATGCCCAGCACCGAGTTCGCTTCATGTGATTTACCCAAAAAATCCCTTTTTCCTTTCGGCGGCCAGGAAACAGCGCCAACCCTCCGTCGCCAACTCTTGAATGACACTGACATCCGGCTGAGAGACAGGCCGGAGAGGTCCTTGTGATGCTAATGCCATTGTGCCATCCTACATGTGTCTTCCCATGCTCTGCAAAAAATTAGGCCCGATTGTATCCAGTTCAGCTCACTCTAATCTCCTGTGACAATTGAACTGGAGGCATAAAAAGTATTTACGAGGCTCCGCCACAGAGAGGACGGCGCGGTTCAGAAGGAAAAGCCATCACAACAAAAGCAGTTTAGCGTTCTACGTATGAATATTTATGCCTAATTAACATTTTTTCTTTTCGCTTCGTAACAAAGAGAGTTTTTCTTTTTTTTTTCCATCGTGCGTCTATTGTCGAGTGGGACATCCCAGCTTTAGTTTACAAATAGCAACCACAAAGGAAAAAGAAAGATTCTTTACTAGTGTTTTCGAAAGGAACGAGTTTTTTCTTCTTTTCTCTGTAGCTGTGTCAGAGACAAAAACTTTTGTACATCCAAAGCAAATCTCTTCTAGTGGGTGAAAAAAAAGCAACGAATATTCATCTTTTTTTTTGCACTGTTTCAAAATTATTGAAATCTTGTAAAGCGGGGGGTTTTTATCGAGTGCTAAGATCTGTTTAGCGCACAGCCGTTTGAGATCTGCCGAAATGTCGATCCATTAGAAGTGCTGAGGTTCAGAAAAGAAAGGGTTATGTTAGGGTTTGGTTTTGTTAGGTAAAGGGTTAAGTTTTGTTTTGTTAAAAAAAAAAGCTTTTCAATAAAACTATTCTCTTGTGTACGTCGGCATACCGTGAAAAAAATGTTGTTTCGAATTGCACAATGAATGCAGATTTTGATTAAATGCATCATTTCGATCTTCGTATCTTGCATCCAGCTAATTGAATTGCGGTTTCTTTTCTCGCACGTCAGTCAAATTAAATGATGTTCAGATCAACCGCTGCGATCTTGTTTTTGCGCTTGTCTCGCTCAATTCAGAGACACGAATTAATATTTATTACATTAGATCCACGGATGGGGAGTCGGTCAAAAAAATTCCGACACTTTACCGTCATTTTATTTATTATGATCTTTACTAATGGATTTAGAAAAATGTGTGAGATGTTGCTGTTGTTACTCTTACTCCATATAAATAATTCTGCCAGTAGACAGACAGCTTTGGCCCACCGTGGTTTTGTTGCGCCACTGATGGCAATGACGAAGCCTTGTTTGTTCTTAATATTAGACTAACTTGTGTTCCAAGGTAGCTTTCTGTAAGCTGATAAAAGTCTCCCGACACTGACTTGACTTGCTGCTATATTGGTCGCTGCTTGACTTATAAAAGGATGCATTTGAATGGTCACCTCAGCCTTTCATTTTAGCATTCATTCCTAGAATTTAAGAAAAATGTAAATTATTTTTATAAAAAATTCGAAATTCTTAAATCGACTCCTTCACCTCCTGATTCCGAATAAATACAAAATTCCCGAATAAATGCAAAATAATCGAAAAAATTAAATTTACATTTATTGACAGCTACAACAGTGAGAAACCTTTAAGGCTCGTTCCCACCGAGGCGAGAGACGTGAAGATGCAAGAGGCAAGCGACCAAATTTTTTCGACCCCTTCACAGCGAAACGTCAGAAATAGCATTACGCCTAGTGAAAAACCGCTTCGAGTTGAAAGTTGGGCAACTCCAAACGGCGGACTGCAAACCGGTTTCAGGCGACCGCGGTGAGGTCAAATTTTGGTCGCTTGCATCTTGTCGCCTTGGTGAGCACGAGCCTTTAGAGACGAACATAGATTTGCAGACGCGATTTTGCGCATGCACGTTATCCTAATTGTTGTTATTTAATGAGTCCAATTAAATTCATATGCTACAGACGAGGTGTCGGAGCATCTTACGCTAGTAAAGAGTTGTAGACAATTTTAAAGGATTTCCCTCCATTCCTTGAAAATGAAGCTAAAGACATCGTACACGTTCCAAAAGCAATGGGCGCACGAAGGGTTTTCACATGTGGAAGGAATCAATGAATTGTCCCAGAATTAATGAACGAAGAACTAGGTGATACATCCCCTAGTAAGTGAAGGGAGACAAAGCTCGTTTAACTTACGAGAAATTAAAAGGTTAAAAAAAATCGCAAGAACTCACTGATTTTGCAGTGGTGATGGATCCGATATGGTTTAGTGGTCCAGTTTATTATCCCTGTTAGAGGACCTAGGTCGGTGGGAGACGTCCGTTCAACAGTCCGCTATTGGGGAGATATCTGGCGATCTAGCTTGACAAACACGAAGAGAATCAGCAGAAATGGTGGTGGTCGTTATTATGAAATGTTGAAACATACTCCTGGAATGTAGCAAAAATGAACGACAGAATGCCATCGACATGACACCGTGCTGTAAAGGTTATCGCAAACGGCAACCAAGGCGCTGTCTGCTGATTCGGATGAAATGCCCACAACTCCTGACTTTCGAGCAGTGTGGCAAGCGAAAGTCAGGTTAGAATCCAAGCCCTGTGCGTGTCCGGACATGTCCACATTCGAAGAGGAATTCATCGCAAAAAAAAATATATATATATATATATCTGTTCCATTCAGTAAGATTCCGGATCGAACATGCCCTGCACTACTGCAGTTTTGAGACTGTCTTGTTTTGTCTCATTAGTGTACAGTGATATCCTGGTTAACAACGACCTCAAATAATGATACACTTAGTTAACGACGAGAGGTGGTAAGAAAGAAAAAATTCTTCGTTAAAGATTTAAGTTGCATTCAAGTTGTTACTTCAAGTGCAACACACATTTTGGCAAAGGATATAAGGATAATTCCTCATGAATAGCAGACTCATTTTTAGTGATTTGAAGTTGAAACTAATTAAAGTTGTATTCATCAATAAGTCCTCTTTCCCTTATGGGTCACGGTGTGTATTCTGAAAACCCACCTTTAAAGAAAGAGACCCTGATCGTGCTGCAACTGATTCCATTTTTACTTAGATTACTGCACTACAAGAAAATAATCATCAAGTGTTTTACATGCGGAATAACTATGCATCCACAGAATAACAAATTCCGTATATTCTCCATTTTCAATTGTTTTGTGGGTTTTTGATTTCCACGTATGCACAGCACAGGCTTGTGGAAAAGAACAAATAAATAAATAAAATACAAAACTTCTCTAACACACACACACACACACACATATATATATATGTATGTATGCATTATATAATATATATATATATATACAATAATACAAATAAATTATAGTTTAAAAACACGCTTTTAGAGTGAATCAAACTAAGAAGTAAAAAATAATTGTTAACATAAGAATAAAATGACTGACGAGAAAATGAATGTCACTGTTCTAAAAGCGTAGGGAGCTTTGTATGACATTTTTAAATTTATTATGACATTTCGGAATGAAACTAGTGAAAAATTATAACGATTGATATCGAGCACCCCACGCTTTTAGAACAGTGACATTCATTTTTCGTCAGCATTTTATTCTTATGTTAACAATTATTTTTTACTTTAGTTTGATTCACTCCAAAAGCGTGTTTTTTAGTGTTTTTAAACTACAATATTTAAATGTGGTCCCGGCACGCAGGACTGGAACTCTAGTTCTTACAATAATTTAATTGTGAGTAAAACAAAGGCTAAATGCGAATAGGTCGAGCCAGCCAGGATTCGAACAGGGAATCTCCTGATTTGTAGTCAGGCCACTGTCCCACGTAGGTTTTAATGTCTTTACTGAATACTTTCATTCTACATGGGTTAAATTGCTCTTCATAAGTTAAAATAAAGTCACTTATCCTGACGATCCTAATCATGATGAGATAATAAACTTATCAAAATATTTTAGTGTCGTCGGTCCTTGATGAGTCTATAAAGTTTAAATTAAATCTGATCGCTTAAAGTAGGGCAACATACAGGTGAAACTAATAAAAGCGTATTTAAAAAAAAGCAAATAAAGAATTTGATACATGATATTACATTCATTTAATAAGTGCTTCATTATTTGGTTGGATTTTTTGCAATAATCCAAAAGTGAATATTTATTTATGTGTTTTAACATTCACGTTTTAAAATATTAGTTCATACACATGTGTGGGGCCAAATAAGTTTGCGCAATTCAATGTAACCTTTAACAGCGATCTGATCTGCATTGTTTAAAACTGAACTCAATTTAGAAAGGAACATGTTTTTGACTCTACATATCGTAGAGCTGAACAAAAAATTAAGTTGTATGGGGACGGCTACACTAAAAAAAAATAGGATCCTCTAATAAAAATGAAATAAAATAGAACAGAATCGGAACTGATAAAATAGGGTATTTTAACACAAATAAATAGCCTTTGCACTATATCCACATTTTGCTACCTCAATTTGGAACCAACTCTCACAATGTTGGCACGGCCTGATGGTCAATTGGCTAGCTCTCTGACCTTCAGCACCACAGTCTTTTCAGGTTCGAATCCTGGCAGGGATTTATGGATGTTGGTGAGTGGTTCGGAATCCGCGTTAGACTGTAGGTCCCGGTCTAATGAGCCCCAAGTGTGCACAAAATAACCGTAGAGCGACAAACCAAACTCAAACTCACAACATTGGCAAAGACCTGCATTTATAATTTGAAGGTGCTTCAATTAAACTTCTTCCAAAAAGTTGGCGTCCGAACAAAACGGGTCGATGCTCATCTCAGGGAGGACTGCGGGAGTCCGACGCATTCGATCAGAGAGATTCAAAACTCTCTCGAACGTTGACGCACAGCAGATTTCACCGAGATTCCAACCGCTGAACAGTGAAAACATAGAAGACGTCGAAATAATATTGTTCTAAAGTGCTTCTGAGAATCCGGAGAGCCCTGTTCTTCTTCTCTGTCTCGAGAACCAATTCTCTCGAGTGCCCCGGTGTGGGAAGCTGCGGGTGGGAGAGGGAGGGGGGTAACACTCTCCGTGTGTTATTTTGAAAAATCCGTCCACTTCTTTTTTAAGCAGCAATGAATGGCAACACAACCCACGCTTTGTTTTGATTGAGGGAAAGGTGGCATGCGGGGGGAAGAGCACTGCCAACAGCTGTTCTTCCGGCGGAACTACAGACGATGGTGAAAAAATGTTTGATGATTTTTGTTCCTACCAGCCAAAAGAAGAATCCCCCCCCCCCTTCCTTCGAGTTAAAAAAAAGATAGGAGAGGGTCTGTCTTCATCTTCATCATCATCTGCCACCCCCTCTTTCAGCAGTTTGACGCTTGGAGGCGCTGCGAAGGGTTAGGGATCCCAGATTTCCATCTCATTTGTCGGCAGAAAGGGGTGGAAGATAGTTATCGTTCTGGAAAACGGGTGCAGATAGGAGTCGGAATCCTGCCCCCCACCCCACTTCCACTGCTTGCGTAATGCCTGCGTCGTTTGTATTTAGGGATCCTAATTATAACATTTGAGAGGGTACGCTTTATCAAAGGCGAGATTGGAGATGCGTATTGTTTGAAAAAAAGGGTTGGGGGGGGGATTTAATTCGATGCTGGTATATGAAGTCAAGGATCTACTATGAATTTTTGTTATTTCGGGTTTTTTTTTTTTTTTTTTTTTTTTTTTTTTTTTACATTTGTTGGTTTTTGTTTTTAAATTGGTTAAGTTAGTTAAGTTATCCACCCATCAAATCAACTTTTTGTTCATTCCTTTTGTATGAAAAAAAATTTGTCGATTCATCTTATTGTACACTTAGAGTTGCCTTCTGTGATAGTTAACCTGTTTGCTTCAAAACAGAAGCTAATTTTCAGTTTCAATTAAGCTAGTTCTCCGCTTCATAACAGAAGGGGCTCGTTCTAACGACAATGAACATTTGCACAATTTCATTTTCTACATGGGGTGCAGTCTACTCCACGTTGCAATCTAAGCTCGTTTTCTCTCTGGTTCCAAGTGATCAGCCCCGTACAAATGAATGGCCACATTGGACAGACAGCTCGTTTACTGTCTGTAACACTAGTAAATAAAGTGATCAGTCCTATACACATGAAAGACACAGTGCTCGTGAAAGTGACCAGCCATTACGCCACTCGTGACAGAGGGAGTGGCGATTGTAAAAGTCACGTGAGGAGTAGGATCACGCGAGGATTAGGTTTGTCCCAAACCGGCAACCTCCATGCGTGCTCTTCTTTATCACTACTCTATGACCTGTATACATTGGCTGAAATGACGTCGCTCGATCCCAGGTCTTATGCTCGCATTGTCTACCCTGCCCATAACCTCTTGGATTCTTCTCGACCTGCTGCGATACTTTTTATACCTTCGTTACCTGTCCGGCCGCCATTCTTGAATGCCACCTGAGATTTTCACTTTTATTTGGATTTCTCGCGTAACAGTTTTAGTTCATTTCTTTCAATGCAGTGTTATAGGTCGCCTACACCTTTCCAACGATCACTCCCGTAACACGTCTGAATCCCCAGATAGAACAGCGGGAACTAAGCCCACCTCAATTCTCTAGAGTCATGGCTACGCACTATGTTATTTTCCAAATTATGCATAGATTTTAAATGGATAACATATTGAACTGGACATGAAAGCGCTACAAATGAACTAGCTATAAATGCAAGCCGATTTCGTAGACGTTTTCCCCTCGAAAACAACCTCTGCGAGCCAAGGTGAAATGTGACGCGCTCTGTAAACGATGCAACCGAGATTCTCATCCCTATCTTCTCGACTGGCAGTGAGCCACGAAACTTAAGATGACGTGTTTCGCACCAACACGAAAAAAACAAACGCCGGGCGAAAAAATAAAAAGGATGCCTATCCGAGTGCTTCGACGGCGCGATCTTGTGAGGAGAGCTCCCGCCCATCCATTGCGTTTATCGGGGTACTTAGGTCTGCAGAAGTGACGGCGGGGTGGTTGACAGACGTTCGCGCGTGCGGCAATCTCAAAATAAGCGACGAAAGCATCCCGCGTCTGCCCTCCTATAAATAACCTCCCCGCGGCCCACCCGGCAGATTCCCGGGATGTTTCCGAGGGCGCAACCGATGCATCACCCGCACTCGGAAGACATTTCACGAGCGATTTGTCTCTGCTTCGCTGGGGACATGACGGGGTGGTTTGGGAACAAGCGCTTTCGAATGGCTCGCGGGACAAGAAATCCCGAGCCATTAAATCGTTCTGGCAGGGCCCTGGCAAAAAAATCATGAATTGAACACTTTTTATTTTTCAAAAAAATTCTTTGTTTCGTTCCCATGAATCCTTGTCTCTGGCCTTTGCTATCCCAGGCTTCAGTTCGGGCATGGATGTTTGTGAGGGGTCCGGAATCCACTTTAAACTGTAGGTCCCAGTCTGTTTAGCCTAAAGTGTGCACTAAATGACCGTAGAGCAACAAACCAAACCATGAATCAGTGAAGCTCGAAGGAGCACATCTCTGGTGCCATTGCGTGCTTAGGTTTGGTTTGATGTGTTGCTCTATTGTCATTATGGGCACACTTTGGGCTCATTAGACAGAATATACAGTTGTACCCCTCACAAACATCTATGCTCACCTCTAGGGTTCGAACCTAAAGCCTGGGATACCAACGGCCAGAGCGCTAGCCCATTGGCCGTCGGGCCGCTCTTATTCTTAGGAGGAATTTCATTGGGCATGCTTTCCACCCTCTCCCTCGAGCTCCCCCTGGTGCAGAAAGTCTGTTCAGAAGATCACACCAACCCCGATTAAAAAAATATGTTCTGGTCGAGATTTAACTGTGCGTAGAGTAAAACGTTCTCCACTTCCACCAGGATTGCTGTTGGGGCATACTTAATGAAAAATATGCTAAATACATAATGAATTCTTCCATAAAGAAATGAAAACTAACTTTCATCGAAAAAAAAAGTTTATAAACACTGTCTTTTGTTTTTATTACATCCTATAAAAATAATATTCTCAATGGAATAGTGATTTCAAGTTAAAATTGGCAAGAAAACTGCTATATTAAAATCCAGGAATAAAGTAAACTGAGTTAGGATTGGCAAACATAAATCTATCCAGTGATTTAATTAGTATTTGAATCCTACGTAATTATTTAATGCATCAAGATTGGTCTACCCTAAACTTTCGTTATGTGTGATATAAAACATTCTGAATAAGTTAAACTAGAAAGGAAAGAATTAAGAGAGATTTCTAGCAAAGTAAAAATGGCATTCTTCTAAAAAAAGTAAAAATTTAAAAAAATAAAGCAATTAATTTAGACAAAATTGCTTCCGAACTAACATCAAAATGTATTACGTTCAAATCTGGCCACATGGGCTCATCATTATGATTGTGTGTCGTCGAAATTCTTCAAAACGCTTTAAATAATGTATAACAAAAAAACATCCAAATTTCTAAATATACACTAGGGGTTATAAAAAGAATTGGTATTACAATTTCTTGTTCATATCCATTTTCGATTTGAATTCAAAAAGCAGAAAGCTTTTTTCCTGCAACAGTAATCGAGAGAGAAAAAAGATGCAAGGGATTTAATGCAAAAAAAAAGTCACCAAGTTGGAAAAAGCCAAAATCACAAAAGATAGTGTATATTTATCCACATTTGGAACCTTCCCAAATGTAGATAAATATGTTTCCAAAAAACGGATTCTTTTATTCCATTTTTGCAAATTTGAAGAAGCGAACTCTCTCTGCCGGGTTCACATAAACACATGTACGCAATGGAAATAAATTTCGGAGGTTGAAGGGACTGTCCCGGAACTGTAACCGCGAGAAACAAAGGATCCCAGTGTCCCGCCCCCCTCCACCCCGACGTGTCTGTCATCCCTTCGAGCAGAAGAGGTGCGAAAAAAAGAGTCCCTAATGAGCTAAACATGGAACGCTTCCAGAGAGAGAGCTGCTGTGACTCACTGCTCGCGAGCACAAAGAGCTCCTTCGAGGGGAGAAGAGGCTCTTTATTTTCTGCGTTTCCTTTGCTCCGAAGACGATTAATCGCACACAGAAATACAGCAGGCATTTCAGTACTCAAACTAGTGTGGATGCGAAGGAAAAAAAATTTGAAAAAGACGTTTTAAATCAAACTGCAACAGTGTGTTTCTACCTTTTCCATGTAAAGAAAAATTATTATCATGTGTGAACATGATGATGTCCTGGTTAGGGGTCCGTGACGTTATCTGGAAATGAGGGCCAAGTAAATAAAACTCCATTTCAAATTTTGGCGGAAAATGGCACTTTGGGCCCCTTAACTCTTGAAATGATTTATGAATAATGTTAGTCTTAAGGAATTTTCTGGAGAATTTGGCTTTTGCTCGAAGTGTTTTTTTTTTTTGTAGTATGGTTTTGAGCACTTTTCTCGTCTTGGGTTGGGATTTTAAACATATGTATATCCAATGGCTATAAGTTCTCGTAGTGCGTTGATCCATTCCTTCTTCTCGAAGTTTCACATTTATCACTTTTGGCATTTTCCCGTGCCTATTCAGCTGTATAGTGCTTCTTATTGTGTTTTGAATACCTGGTTCTTCATTTATGCCTAGAATTTTCAAACTTTGATGTATTCTCTTCGCTATTGAATGTGATAACGTTTCTTGTAGAATTGGGAATGCTTCGTTCTTCATTTACGACTAGAATTTTCAAACTTTGATATATTCTTTCGGCTATTGAATGTGACAACATTTTTTGTAGAATTGGAAATACTTCGTTCTTCATTTACGACTACATTTATCTTACTTTTGTATATTCTTTTTAGAAATTCATGAACAATTCCTTCTTCGTGAAGTTCTTGATCTATTCAACATTGCTATATTCATGTGGCTATTTGAATTTGGCCCTTCTTCTAGTATTCCAATCAATTGCTTCCTATATCTCGTGCATTATTAAACATTGGCATATTCCCGAGTTTATTCATCCGTTCTCGAATGTTTACACATGATAAGTTGAAATTTGCCGAGCAGATTTTAAGTTTTTTATTTATTTATATTGAATCTATATTCATTTTTTGAAAATAAATGTTCAATTCATTTTGAAAACATCACAATTTTCCGTCTAGAAACCGAGAATAATGCTCTCGAGGATGACAGGCCGCTTTCTGTGCCATACATTACACTCAAACCTGTTTTTAGGCGATCTTTTTTTGTGTAGTTTTTACATACGGTTATTTATTTTTTTATTTTTGCGATACATAAAAAGAATTCCATCCTATGCATTTATTAGTAATATATAAAAAAAAAATTAAGTCAATTCCTACTTTTTTTTCACTATATTGCAGAAACACCTGGCGCCATCTATTGGTAGATATATGCAACTTAAATCTAAAAAAAACTAAAATCAATGAATTAAATTTAATCAATGAATTAATATTTGAAAAAAAAAACTGTATTAACATCCAGTGTCATCCACTGCGAATTAAAAAAAAATGTATTTGAACTTGAGTGTATGAATAAAAAGTATTTTAGGAACGATTGAAAATTTGAACAAGATATATACACTGAAGTGACAAAAGTCATGGGATAGCAATATGCAAATTTTCAGATGGCAGTAGCATCGCGTAGAACAGGTATAAATGCGCAGTGCTTTCGCAGAGCTTTCATTTCTGTTCAAGTTATTCATGTGAAGAGGTTTTGACGTGATGATGACCGCACGACGGGAATTAACAGACTTTGAACGCGGAATGTTAGTTGGAGCTAGACGCATGGGTCCTGCCATTTCGGAAACCGTTAGGGAATTCAACATTCCCAGATCCACTGTGTCAAGAGTGTGCCGAGAGTATGAAATTTCAGGCATAACATCCCACCATGGACAGCGCAGTGGTCGACCGCCTGTACTTAACGACCGAGACCGGCGACGTCTGCAAAGAGTCGTAAATTCTAACATAATTTTGCGTCAAATAACCGCAGAAATCAATGTGGGACGTACAAGGGACTTGTCTGTTAGAACTGTGCGGAGAAATTTGGCTTTCTTGGGCTATTCCAGCAGAAGACCGACTCGAGTGCCTTTACTGACAGAACGACATCGCTTGCAGCGACTCCCGTGGGCACGTGAGCATATCGGTTGGTCCCTAGATGAATGGAAAACCATGGCCTGGTCCGATGAGTCACGATTTCAGTTGGTAAGAGCTGATGGTAGGGTTCGAGTGTGGCGCAGACCCCACGAAGCCATGGACCCAAACTGTCAACAAGGCACTGTTCAAGCTGGTGGTTGCTCCATAATGGTGTGGGCTGTTTTTTCATGGCATGGACTTGGTCCTCTGGTGCGACTGGACCGAACATTGACTGGAAATGCTTATGTTCAGCTTCTTGGAGATCACTTGCAGCCATTCATGGACTTCATGTACCCAAACAACGATGGGATTTTTATGGATGACAATGCGCCATGTCACCGGGCCACAACTGTTCGCGATTGGTTTGAAGAACATTCTGGACAATTCCAACGAATGATCTGGCCAACTAGATCGCCCGACATGAATCCCATCGAGCATTTATGGGACATCATCGAGAGGTCTGTTCGTGCCCAAAATCCTGCACCATCAACGCTTTCACAATTATGGACGTCTATCGAGACAGCATGGCTCAATATTCCTGCAGAAGACTTCCAACTACTTGTTGAGTCCATGCCACGTCGAGTTGCTGCACTTCGCCGGGCGAAAGGAGGGCAGACACGATATTAAGAGGTATCCCGTGACTTTTGTCACTTCAGTGTATAGGGAGAGTGTGAGCTAATAGAAGGAATTGAGAAAGAAATTTAAAAAGCAGACAGAATGTACTACTAGATTGGATAGGAGAGTCGAGAACCTGTGCATCTGCTCGGAATTCAAATATAATAAAACAAACTATCGCATAATGAGCAGGAATTAAAAAAAGTTAAAGCCAACAGTTAGTAGGAGGGAAAGAAGTTTAAAAAAAAAATTAAGGGGAGGAGAACTCAATAGGAGGGGACAAATATAAGCAATGTAAAAATACATAATAGTATCATATAAATACGTAAATACATAGACATATATAACACAGATATAAAGAAATAAATAGAAAACATAGATATATAAGCATATATTTTTTTAAATAAAAAGCTTTAAGGAAATAGAAAACATGCGAGCAACATTTGAAACTGAAGATCGGAAGTAAAATCTGATAACGCAGGATAGAGTTTGATGTTTTTAGAAATGGGAATTTTTTCTTTTTGAATAGTTCCGCAGCACTCACTGCCAAGACAGAGGAGAGGGCGACGGTGGGAGATTTTTTAAAACTGGAGAGTCAATATGATGCCAATGGGTCATAGAAGAAATGAGGGAAGCTTGAGGTCACGATTCCATCTCGTAGTGTGAAATATTAGAGAGTTTTTGCATGCAGCATTTTGGACGTCCGTTATTTTTTTCTCCCTAGCGCGTATGCTCATAGGAAATTGCGCATGCGTATTTGTAATAATGTTTCCTATGAGCATGCAAGCTAGCGAGAAAAAAATAACGCACGTCCAAAATACGGAATGCAAAAACTCTCTATTGATAATGGTATTTACCTTCGTTGTGGGACAATCAACAGATAGTTGTCAAAATAAGATGCCATTAAAAAAAGAATTCAATAGAGATTTCATTGGATTTCAATGAAATTAAGATGCTGTTCATGTTCATGTAATTGTAGGAGATGGGATTCTCTGTAAACTGTAAAAAAAAAAAGTCACACAGTGCTTCTTTTGCTCAAAGAAAAAAAAAAAGAGCGTTTGACCCGACGTTTCATGCCTGCAATCCGAATATATTTTATCATTAAAGTTGCGCAGGTTGGACACAGCTACTAATCACATAAGGGTTAGTCGTCCCTTATTCCACAGTTCCACCGACAGCCCATTCCGCCGTTCGAAGACGACAGATCTCTTCCCCCAGTGTTGCCGTTTTGGAACTCCCACGCCTGTCTTTGTGAGTGAGTGCGCGCCCGTAAAAATGACGTATTCGCTGCCACATTCGAGAACGTCGTTTTCATTGGGGACATAAATCTCCGCGAGTCCCCTCCGCCCTTTGCATCTCGACACCCACTGCGAGAACAGAAAAGAGGCTTTCCGTTGTTTCCCTTCGGATACAAAGCTTTGGTTTGGTTTGTCGCTCTACGGTCATCTTGTGAACACGAGGGCTAAACCGACCGGCACCTACAGTTTAAAGTGGATTCCGAACCACTCACAAAACATCCATACCACCGCTGGAATTCGAACCTGAAGCCTGTGGTACCAAAGGCCAGAGAGCTAGTCAATTGGCCACCAGGCCGCACGGACACAAGGGAATGCTATTTCTTAACGAAGAAGTATTCGTAAATGCGAAAGAGTCAATCATATCGGAAATGAGGACTTTTCTGAGCTCCATTGGGGATATCTGAGATTCCACTTTGAGTGCGCATGCTCGTCAACAGATATTACCAACACCCTCCACTCACGAAACATTTAATTCATTGATGTGTCTGAAGGAATTGCTTACTTAGAAATTTAAGTTATTTGAAACTATTTCTTATGATTCAAAAAATAATGCTATAAATCTAGAGATTATACTATTTTATTATCTGCTAAAAGTTGGATTTCAACACTGAATCGTGTTTTCTCTCCCCCCAAAAAATAATAATAAATAAAAAAAATAAATAAATATTAAAATAAAAATAATAATAAATAAAAAGATAATTTTAATACAAAGCTTGCAGCAAGGCTTACTGTATTTTTGCTTGCGATTATTCTAAATTCAGCTCCTAATGTGAAAGAACTGAATCAAATGCTACATCTACTACTATTACACCACACCCCATCATGGTGCTTAAAGCTGAGTGGCCCCTTTACAGTTTGGGAAGGATGGGATGAGAAGAAGTTTGATTGTGCTCCGTGACGCTCTTGCAGTCATAGGAGACCGGGACCTACGGCTTAAAACGGATTCCGAACCACTCCAAACATCCATAGCACCGCCGGGACTCCGTAAACTATAAATAGATGGCCATGCAAGGAAATTTGAGCGTTTATCCGCACCCAGACGAGAATGATAGAGAAGTGAATCGTTCTCGCGAATCCATTATAAACCTGCTTATCTCAATGTAAGTAGTGTAAATCTACCAGTGAATCTTCTGTCTCTTGTCAGCTCCGACCAGAGTCAAGTTTTCCTACACAACAAAAGGATTTCTCGAGGACGCCATTTTCAACCAGCCAGAGATTACATGGCTTGTTTCTCGAGGTCAGAGGGAGACACTCGACAGTCAGATAGAACGACTCATTCGTCTCGTAATCTCGTGGGGACATCGCTTCACCAGGCCCCCAGTTTCGCTCGGGAGCATCACATTTAACCTCCAGATCAAAATGATGGGGATGAGTAGGATACGGAAAATGGAATTTGAGCACGTTATCTGGCAGGCTGCAGACGACGTGATATAGATGGGTCATAATGAAGCTAAAAACCAAAAGTATGGGTTTTTTTTATAAGTTTTGCTTTCTACCTTTTTTTATATGTACAATAAATTTTCTGTAACGAATGAGGGGATTTTTGTGGACTTTGCTGATGTTCCGAGAAAGATATGTTTCTAAAAAAGAAATAATATGTTGTTGCTCAAATGCAATTGGCAATACAGAGACAGTGCATCTTTATGCCATGAGCAAGGGTGCCCCTCTGTTACTTATTGAGCACTCCCCAGGGAGCACGCGTAGTTCGAAGATAGGCTACGGACGCGAGTCATACTAACCCCTCAACGCTCTGTGATCCTATTGGACTGGGACCTACGGTTTACAGTAGATTCATATTAATATTATCGGTGCTGGAATCGAAAGTCTTCTCTATTATTCATATAGGGGACACGTGTGAATGTTGTAATTGTTTTCAACGAAATTTGAGAGGAAAAAAATTTAAAAAATGTCACAGTTAGGTTAAAAAAAACGTATGTGCTACAAACGGGCTTTTTTTTTGTATCAGTTTAGAGGGAGTTTTCCTATTTCGCAGAGAGTATTTCCAGGCTTAAGGGGTTGAGATAAGAGATTATTTCTTTTTTTGTCGGATGTTCGTGGGAAAGTGTCCTGCTTTCAGGTGTTGCACGGAAGAAACCCGCCCATTATCGAGTCTGCGAGCTCAACGGCGGACCAAAGACCAGAAATAAAAGTTGATGAGCTCTCGAAATAGTGCGGGCGCTCTGCAGGGGATGCGTTCCGCCGCTCAAGTCTCTTCTCCTCAGAGCTGCGTCCTAAATGCGCGCCTTTCATGCACACATCGAACTTCTTTTCACGCCTCGTTTCGCTTCCCCCCTCTTGCCGAGGCTCTAAAATTAGAGAAGAAGAGAAAGGGCTCGGTGACGCGAGGTTGTCGCTCCGGCACAACGGAGTCGTTGAAACGGTGCTCGCGACACTCACTCTGTCACCCGCCGGGCCGCTCCACTTTCTCAGACAGGGTCGCCTTTCATCTGGCCCCGTTCCACTCATTAGGTCTTCTTCCTCCTCTTCTTCTGCTGGCTTCATGTGCCTGCTAAGTCGTGGGGTCGTTCCTTCCATCTGTTAAAAAGTGCTTGCTGAACATTCGAAACTAGACATGGAATTAAAAGGGGAAGAGTGTTTGTAACCCCACCACACACACTCGAGCCCTGGTGAGTTCCTTAATGGAGGGAGACGTGTTTCAAGTATACCCTCCTAAAGTAACATGAAAGTTGCAGTAGTTAAACAATTGAAAGGAAATAAGTAAATTAAAAAAGGGAGAAATAAAATAAAACTGGAAAAGGAGACGGGATAAAAGTCCAGAGGAATGGCAGGGATGCCGGTGTCAATAATGCTGGACGGTAGTGGCTTCACATGACTTCGTCTAGTGGGAGGAGTCACGAATCAAGAGGCAAAGGAGTGAGGAACGATGAACTTGTGCAGATTTGAATGCGCAATTGCGAATGTGTAGAAGTCATTTCCAGGATGAAGGAATGGTCTTGAAGAGGAATGAAGGAGTTTCAGTGAGTTTCGAAGTATGAGGCGGATTTTAATGGTGGATTCCATTTAATATTGGAATCTACCTTTGTCGATCTGCAGCGGCCTAATGGCCTTGGGAACCACAGGTTTCAGGTTCTAATCCTGGCGTTGGCATGGATGGTTATGAGTGGTTTGGAATCCACATTAAACTATAATGAGTCTAATGACCCTAAACTGTGTATAAAAGGACCGTAGAGTGACAAACCAAACCGAAACTTGTCGATCTTCAGCGTTCTTAGAGGATGGGAAGACGCCACTTCTGGAGACGTTCTTTCCAAAGTGCGGTGCGCAGCCCACCATGAGTGTCTCTCCTTCGTAAAAAGGTTTCCAAGCTATGCCGATTCACTATCATTCATGTACTGTAGAGCAGGGCGTTCTTTCTACTTGGTGTGAGGTTTTCTCCTTCACTTCTTTACTTGGGTGAACCAAGAAATCAGTTGGCACCAAAAGATTGGACTTTACACCAATAATTAGATTGCTGTTGCAGAATCCGAATACAAAATTTTGTTCTCAACACGCAACTCTTTAAATCAGGAATATCAAGATTGATCTATACCCAACGGTCAAGTCAGCACTATGGCCAACGCTCTACCGGTCATATTAGACCGGACCTACGGTGTAAAGTGGATTACAAACCCCTACAAACATCCACGGCATCGTCGGGACTCGAACCCGAAACCTGTGGCACCGAACACTAGATACTCGACCATTCAGGCCCCAATTGCTGTTAAGTACAGCAAAATGGAATCATTACTGCGCGCAACCATTTTTTTCTTTTTCACTGCTGACAGATTTTACATGAAGCCTTTCCCCAGCATATTAAAAAAAGAATACAAGAGTATATGTATATATAGAAGCGTGCATTCAGCGGGAGGGGAGGGGGGGGGGTTGACGGGCTTGAACTTCCCGCTCCCAGAAGACCTTAAGTGGAATGTGTGCACGTGATCCAACTCACGGTCACTTCCCAATCAGGCCCCATTGTTTTCTGTTCAATATTATTATTATAGAGCCATTTCATGATCGAGCCTGAATGTGTCGGCATTATTCCTGGTTTATATTAATCGGTATTCGGTTTATATTTATATTAACCAGGAATCGGTTTATATTTATATTAACCAGTAATTGCTTTATATTATTCCTGAGTATATTATTATTATCGGCGTTATTCCTGTTTTAGTTTTATTCCCTATGCATCAAAATATTGAAGTTGGCACAAATAATTTCATCGATGAGCTGTCAATATACATTTTAATTTATAACTTATCGAGGAAGTTTTCATAACTTCTTAGTTTTAATGCTCTTTTTCTTATGTATTTGAAAAAATGATTAATATGTAGAATATGTTGACACCTTCTCTATTAATTATAAGGTCACCTTGACCTACTGACATCGAGTTTCCGTGTAAGTGGTAGCGCTTTATTCTGTTCCAGCCTCCCCCCTCCTCCTTAGACGAAAACCTGGGTGCACTTCTTTATATATATATATATATATATATATATATAAGATATGTGTATTCTCCTTTGCTTTTTGTGGCCATATGTAGTGCTCTTTGTACATATATTATATCGTATGCAGTCGTGGCTCATTTCAGATTGCTTTTACTTGTAAGATTTACGCACCACCCCGGCGTTTTACCCCGCTTTCGCCAAGTTCATCGGAAGGTTGCACATTCGATTCCTTCATCTAACCATCTGAAATGAATCTTTTACGCCAACGTTGTCATAAGAAGCATGTTGCCAACTCTATCTTATCTCGGGACGAGAAAGTGTAAAGAAATGCTTCTCAACAGAAGTATGGGAATTGCGCTTCTCTCAGTAGCAGCGCAGTTGCACCGTTAAGTCATCTCGGATGAGAGTCTCGATGCCTACTGACAATTTCTTCTGAACTCAGCAAGGGGCGCTCTTGCAGTGTGTAGGTGAGCTAGGTGGCACCGCGGTTACTATATATATATATATATATATATATATATATATATATATATATATATATAAATTAGTATTATTGTCTTGCGCTTTATCTGTTAGGCAGGGTAAGAGAATATCTCATAAGTGAATAAACCGATTCTCTAAATGTATTATAGAAATCGTTAAGTATGCATACAGATCAGATCTTCCGATCCAAAATTCGCAGAATTTTTCTTCCATGATCTTTTAAGATGGTCATTTCATCCATTAAAATTACTTTATTATTTGCAAACAATTAAAAAAAATCTGAAACTGTTTTGAAACGTATATTTTGTGCAAAATAGTGGTGAAGTGTATTAAAAACGAATTTCACTGATACAGCGACTGAGGAAGAAGCTTGTAATAATCGTTTCTTTGTCCGCATGGCTGTCTCCAACTTGAAGCAATCCGTCCTCAAGAAGGAC
Source organism: Caerostris darwini (assembly GCA_021605075.1). Classification (NCBI taxonomy): domain Eukaryota; kingdom Metazoa; phylum Arthropoda; class Arachnida; order Araneae; family Araneidae; genus Caerostris; species Caerostris darwini. The sequence continues at coordinate 665,900 of BPLQ01003766.1, read as the reverse complement.
TCTGTTTCTGATGCGAAAGGCTGCAAGAATTCATCTTGATGATGATGATGTGCGATTGAGTGATGTGTGAAGCAGCCAATTATCAATTAGTAAGCTTCGAATAAACATTGAAAGCAATGCTGCCGCTCGAATTAAAATAATTGAGCCGAAGACTCAATCGCATTGAACTGAAAGACGAAAACATGAAAGAAGATTGAGAAAAAAAAAGATAATTTCTTATATTTTATGTAGTTACTTAGCAGTCATTTTTTCGCGAAGTTTATCGTGCGATTTTAGCGCTGACATTTTTATGTCTCACTTATTATTTATATCCATCACTCTGTTGAATGCGTTTCGTCATTATTATTTTCAGAATGGTAATTCTGTTTTGAAAATATAGTTTCAAAATGTCAACACTTTCAATGTTTTTTAAATTTTTTTTTAAGAACTTTTGATATGTGTATTCTTTAAATATTTTTATATGAATGACTAAATTAAAAAAATTTTAAAAATTTAAAAAATAAAATAATTAAAAATTTTTTTAATTTTAAAAGACTAATGAAAAAATTTCAGAATAATTTTAACTTTAAGGATTAAGATCATGTGTTAAAAAAAAAAGAAGAAGAAATAATTAAGGCATTTCTATAAATGAGTTGCCATGCCATTCGCCACAATTTAAAAAAAAAAAATTCATTTTCTCCTTTGAATACACTCATTTCAGCACATCCTTTTACAGTAACGTTTAAATATACGAATAGTTTGACTTCCATTGTATAAATACGTTATTATACTGTTGTTTTAATATAAAGATGAAAAACGTTCGAAAAATAAAAATTATTCTTTATCCATCTATAATAAGCAACGGAAAAAAAATGAATAAAAACAAGTCAAAAAGAGTAATACATACAAATGTGTTATAATATGTAGGTCAAGTAATATGCTTGAACGTTAGAGGAATTTAGGAACTTTAGAGGGCTGCAGAACACCAGCTCATCCAGAAGTTCTGTTCTTAGTCATCGTGCTGCCATCTAGTGAACAAAGAAACAGTGATACAACACTAAAACACCTGACTAGGGGGACCTGATGGCCGAATGGCTAGCGCTCTGGCGGTTCGGTACCACAGGTATCGGGTTCAAATCCCGGCTTTACACCATGGGTGTTTGTAGTGGTTCGGAATCCACTTTAAACCGTAGGTCCTGGTCCTAATAGGATCGTAGAGCGCTGCGGGGGCATTGTGACTCCGCGTCCGTGGCTTACCATCAAGTTACACGCGCCCCCTGGGTAATGCAAAGTGAGTAACATTGGTGCAGCCCTTATGGCGAAAGATCACGGTCTATTTGCCAGCTGCATTAGAAGCAAAAAAAAAAACATTAAAACGCTGTAAACAAACCATCTAGTGTACAATACTTCTAATAAAAAATACTATTAAATACAGAATGAAAATGAAACACGATTTTTTCTGCCCATGATGCATCCATATCAATTAAGTTCTTGTTTAGTATTTTTTTTATTTTTTATTTTTACCATTTTATTATTATTTTTAATGTTCGTCAAGTATAATATCATAACAATCTTTTCAATTTTTTTCGTTGCATTAGAATCTAAGTATTTTTAAGTAAAGTATAAATCTTTCTCACTGGAATGTCTTGACCAATAAAGAAAAATAATGCTTTTCAGGTAGTATCTACTCGTTTTATGACTCGCGTGAACATATTTAAAAAAACCATCATGTCATGCATTCTTTAAAAAATATGCGTATAAATAGCATAACTTAATATATTCATTTAAACATCCTTTTTAATGAAAAACATTGTTTGGATGTTTTTGAGGGGTTCGGAATCCGCGTTCAACTATAGGTGCCGGTATAATTATCCTAAATGTGCATAAAATGACCGTATAGTTATAAACCAAAAGCAAACCAATCAAAAATTAAGGATGAATGAATGTTCATTCGTCAAAAAGTGTAACTAAATTTTCTTTAATGATCTTCCTTTCGCTTTCAGAACATTTAATCCTTCGTATTCTGTGTGTCACGACGAAGCGTGAATTCTTAGCTCAGAATGTGTAGGGTTTCAGCAAAAATTTCCTCTAGAAAATATATACTCACAAAGGGGTTTGATCCTTTTAAAATACCTCATTTATTATGATAACTAACAAAATAATAACAAATAAATAAATGAACAAATTGTTTCAGTGGTATGCTACATGATTGCCTATGTTCTAAGCGTGTGTGCTTCGTCAAAAAGACATGAAATAGCTGGGTTTTTTTTAATTAATCTTTATTTTTTTTCCCCCTCATCTTTTTTTAAATCATCCAAAATTAATACAATATAACTTTTCTATAAAACTAAACTATTAAGTTTGCCTGTGAATACGAAAGGTTTCTCTCCAGATGTAAAGTTTACGGGCATTTTTTGGTTGCGTAGATGCTTTTGTTGTCCTATAAACCACACGACCGTCTCTCATCCAGTTGAGATTACAGATGCAGTTCAATGTCTTTCAGATACTTCAGAATCGGACGAGGTTTCCGAAACAGATGTTTATAGAAGAAATCTGCAAGTTTATTTCAGTGCAAGAAACATTGGCAGCCGTTCATTCATGAGATGACGAATTCATCGGATGAGCAAAAATCGCCAAGCTATCACCGCATATACTAAATTCCAAAACTCTGAAATACAGGTCTAAATCTCTCATTCTAAATGATTGCAGTTTATTCCACGGTGCAATATGAGCTCATTCACCCTCTGTAAAGCAATTAAAAAAAGTGACAAATGAATGGCAGAGTGACCTCAGTGCAGATTGTAAAAGTCATTTGAGGCGCATGATCCGAAGTAGAATAGAATGGCTTTGAAGTCCATGAAAAAAATGTATATTTGGTTCCATGAGTTTGTTGACTTGAGGTGCATGATCACGTGAGGTTTATGTTTGCCTCTCACTGCCAACCTCTATGGGGGCACCAGTCGGGCCATGACGCCAACTCGGAGCGAGCACACCTGTGAAACCTTACCGAACCTCTCTGCCAGCTCGGCTCTCCTCACCCGGCGGAGGAAAGAAGGCCGCCCGCCTGCATCTGCATTAAGTATACAAAGTCTATCCAATCTCATCTCCACTTAATGGAGGACCGCATGATAATGACCGCATAGGATTCTAATCTGCCCTCGCCATGTGTCTTAATTGATTTGTAAGACACATAATTGCAGCCCTGCGACGAGGAATTCCATGCGGTCGGCCCCTCCCCCCGGCCTGTCAGGCCCCGAGATTTATGTCTTTCTCGGCGCTTGACCTTGAACCCTCTCTTTCTTCCCCCTCCTTGCATCAGGCGATGGTTATCGGGCTCTGATAAATTGACTCGTTTCGCTGCCATACAAATTGGTTCTTGTTTTTGAGCGCGTTTCGTAATTTGATCGATTCATTTCGGTACCCGATGGCAGGGAGATTCGATTCTTCTTCTTATTACTGTTATTATTATCATTTGATGAATTGAAATAAAGAGCGAGGCTTGTAATGGAGGACTCACCGTTCTTTGGGGACTGCTTATTCATTCATGAGCGAATTTGAGGAATAATGGTGATGGGAACATGGAATGTGTTCGCTGTGCTTGCGGCAGATTATTCGCAGAAAATATTCACATTATTTGCAGAAAATTATTCTTGACATTTGCTCTATTTTTAAATCCCTATTGGATTTCTCCATTTAAGAATATAAATTCGGTCGGGAGTCGGTTTAAAAAATCGACTCCCGACTTTTTTATGAAAACAATTTTAATTTTTCCACATTTCTAAAAATTAATTAAAAATGTTAAAATTCAGGAAGCAATTCAATAATACAACCAATACCAAAGACAATTATTTCTTTAGCAGCATAGCGAGTCAGTATCGAGAGACTTTTCGCAGCTCAGAGGGATATCATAACTTTCCTTGAATCCACAATGGAAGATCTTCTATTAACAAAAAACAATATAAAAAAAAATAATTTTAAAGTCAATTCCTACTTTTTTTTCACTCTATTGCAGAAAAGTACTTTACAAATAAAGTTGAAATTTTCCTCTAATATCTGGCGCCTTCTATTATTAGATACATGCAACTTAAATCTAAAAAAAACTGAAATGAATTAATTAAATTTATTTACTGAATTAATATTTAAAAAAACTGTATTAACATCCAGTGTCATTCACTTCAAGTTCAAAAAAGTATATTTGAACTCGAGCGGATGATTAAAAAGTATTTTATGAACGATTGAAAATTTGAACAAGTTATACATACGGAGAGTGTGAACTAATAGTAGGAATTGAATAATAATAATGATGAGATTTTATGCATTACAAATATAGCATGTTCATGATTAAAAATTAAAATATGCATTTTTTTTTTCTTTGTTATCAGCCATTCTATTCTACTTTAGTATTGTAATTTCACAGGATCTGTCTATTTTTTATACGCCAAATGTCTAAATATGTTAATGACTAAAAATGTCTTTTAAATGAGTACAACTTTAACGTTGTAAAAAATACTTTGCAAAACTTATTTATATACATATAAGAGTTCAATAAAAGTCATTGACTTTATTTCTCCAATTTTACTCAATCCATGAGTAAAGATCATGCTACATAAAAATACGGAAAAAAGTCGGGAGTCAATATAGAAAATGTGATATCTCAGGAATCAGAAATTTTTTGGCCAATCCCCACCCCTGGTATAAAGTATAATTCAATCCATTATATATATATATACTGACTTTTACTTTGAAAGCGAACCATCCATACCAAAATGTGTTGTTGTTTGTGGAAGAGTTATTGAATACTTCGTGTACGGGTTTCGCATACATTTCGTAGACTAATAGTATTGAAAGCTGGAGATTCCATTTGCGGCGTGCGTTGCAGTCACCTCTACCCCGCAGCTAGTCAATCTGGTTGTACAAAAGTCTCTTGTTGACAGTCGAATCGATTTTGCACCTACATGTTGCAATGTACAGACATGAATCATCAGAAATGGTTTTAGTGTTACAGACTGCAATTATTACCCATCAAATCATTCCTACAATGCTGCCTTATCAGTAGCATATGATTTGATAGTCAAGATTACGAAATGAATAATGATAATAATAAAAGAAAATCACTGCGATTATTTTCAAAAGCAGTTTTATTCAATTGTAATATTTTAAAGAGCATAATATAAAAATTCCCTGAATTGAAGAAAGGGATTCGTGCGAAAACATATCCCTATCAGTTTACAGTGCGTTTTGTTTCAGTAGCAGTAACAATGATTAGGACACCGTAGGTAGATCGTCCTGTGTTGAAATCTCTGACTTCGTCTCGGTTCCTTAAGAAGCAAACGCATTAAAAAAAATCGAATTTCAAACTTAAAAAAAAAAAAAAAGCCTCTTTAGGACAGTAGAACCTTGTAGCCTTACGCATCCCAGAACAGGAATGGGAATTTGCCTAGAAATACAAATAAAATTTAGTCTAATAAATAAATTCAAATAAAATTCATTTGTCTATAAATACAAATTAATCTATAAATTCAGGATTATACATTTCTGAATATTATTTTAATTCCCCCGGGTTTTGAAAGAACTAATCTGGCTCATGAATAGGACTTGTGTTGCCATCTGGCGGTATATTTATTCGTTACTTAAAAAAAAAAAAAAATCCCACGATTATCATTTATTTTATTCTTTTCAATTTTTTAATATCTTATTAAAAATGTAAATTTTAATAAATGTCTTGTTTTCTTATTCTTTTTTTTTTTTTTTTTTTAATTGATTTAAACATCACATAAATCGCCTATTTTAAAAATTCATTTTTAGCCCAATAAATTGATATTTGTAAAAAAAAAAAAAAAAAAAAAGGTTCTGTCAAATTCCTTTTCAGGATTATACGTTTCTAGTATATTATTTTAACCTCCTCCCCCTCCCAGAAATTTTGAAAGAACTAATCATCTCTCACAAATAGGACTTGTGCTGCCATCTAGCGGTATATTTAAGAGACAACAAATGTGTCTTTAAAATATCTTCCAATTTTGATAGTTCCTCAATGTCAAGCTGTTTGAAGCAATTGTCTCTCGGTTTTGCAGCTTCATGTTGTGTTTGTAATTTCTTGAATTCTATTGAAAGAAAAATCATTTTCTTGAATATCTGAAAGTAATTTTATCTGAAATCTAATCAATTTGGCAGAGTTTTGCTTTCTAATGAAACAATGTAATACAATTTATCGACAAGATTACACGATATCAATAAGTATAACAAGAATTAATTTCCCTCAAAAAAAAAAAAAAAATACTAACCAAAATTTCAAAAAATTTAAAGGAAACATGCATTTATTATTTTGACTTCATTACTTGAGCACTGATTTTTAAAAATTTTTACTCAGTTTTAGCTAATGAACACCAAAGCATAGAAAGAAAAAAAAGTAAATTTAAGAGATTCCGTTTTAAATAACTTTCATTCCATTCATTACTTAATGAATTTTCTTTTAGCTCCAAAATATTTCCGTAGAACAATCCAATGAAATGTCACACCTCATATCCTTTACTCTAACAATAATAATTTATACTAAAAAAAATTTCAAATACTGATAACTATAATGATGAATAAAACGGTAATCTAAAATCTTAATATTAAATTTAAATTACATTAAGTTTTTTTAAATTAAGAAAAAAAAACTAAATAGTGTTTCTGAGTATTCAGTAGTTTAAATAATTTTAATTTATAATACATTTGATGCTCTATTATTAAATTAATAACAGATAATTAGAATTTTCCCCTCATTTCTGATTGTGCATTTTACTAAGAGAAACTGATAGCAATAAATATCTTAACGACGAATAAATACGACCGTTCTTTGCAAAATTAAAAACCCAAAATACTTTGCTCATTCACTTAACAGACCTCTGGATGACTTTTACGACTGATTCCTTAAAAGAAAAATAGTTTAACAGTAAAACTGAGGCATTTTTTTAAATATATGTTTATATAACAGGTCTATTTTCAAGATCATCTTCTGATATGGAATACATTTACAAAATACCTTGTTGTTGACTTGGGTCAGCATATCGTATAGCAAAAAGATATTCTCTCCATAAAAAGAAAAAAAAAATCGGAAAAGCCTTTGAAAGCGGCATTCTTTACTGGCAAGAAATTCCTCGATAAATAGGGCTAAAAGAAAAAAAAAACACATTTCTATAAGTATTTTTATACGTCCACATTTTTCCACATATATCCACATTTTTATACGTCTAACCAATAACGCCAGATGGTTTATGAGGAACTTAAAAAAAACAATCATCTTCTTAAGTAGAAGATGGATTGTGTGATAATAATTGGGCTTTAATCCTTTGGGCACATAATTCATAAGATAATCTTTGTTTAATTTTCCAAAAAACGAAAATGTATAGCTTATTGGGCTTCAATATAATTAAATAATTTTCAATAGAAAACAAAACAAAAAAGAACACACTTTCTTAAACCACTGGAAAAGGGGGGCACTCGAGCCATCCATAAAATTTTTACACAAATTTGTTCTCAAAGGAGAACCGCAAAAAAGACAGCAAGGTCGCTCACACTACAGGCTTAATATCAGTTCAACCTCAAGCAGAAAAGGGGAGCTACAGCTCTTTATTTCGCTTTACGAGTTGGTTTGAAGACTGTTGCTGCAACAAATGGTATTTTGACGTATTAAAATCGATTGAGAGGTCTTTGGTCTTTGAACTTTAGATCTTTGGTATTCTAGAATGTCCTACACCAGGATTGACAATCTTTGTTGATATTTGGCCAAAAGAATTTTTTTGCGATTAGTTTCCTTGTACTTCTAATCCCCGGATGTGAAAGTGTATGGATATATGAAAGTATCTGATAATGAAAATTTGAGAAAATGTATGGGTGGTTACTGTTAGTGGAAATATCACAATCGATCGATTTCTCGACGTATAGAATGAGACGTTTTTAGACTTGGGTTATTTGTCAATATTGTTAAATCTTCGTCATTTTGGAAATCGGTTGTAGTTGCATAATCTATTGGAGACGGTGTATAAATGGTATTCATTCTTGAAAAAGCATCAGCTACAACATTTTCTTCTCCCATGACGCATCGAATATTCGTTGAAAATTCAGCGATATAACTCAACTGTCTTGCTTGTCTGGGGGAGGTTTTATCTGAATTTTGTTGAAAACCAAAAGTAATAGTGATGATAAGTCCGGGTAAATGACGAAAAGCCTTCCTTCTAATATGTACCTAAAATGCTTTATTGCAGTGTAGATGGACAAAAATTCCCGGTCATCAGATCCCGGAATCAAATTTCGTTTCCTCTGCCGTTATTGCCGATTTTCGAATTTGTGTCACCAGTTGCAGAAACCCTATTTTCGGATCTGGTTTCCAAGATGATGGAATTTTAATCCCAACCTAAGCCATGATCGATGTTGAAGCATCATTTCTGTTTTTATTATCGCTTGCCTTTTTCATTTAATTAAAATTTGAGTTCGGTTGTCTTTTTTTTACCTTCCACTATCTTTTAACGGTTTAATCGAATGAAAATTGGAGAGCTTGGTAAAAAAAAAAAAAAAAAAAAAAAAAAAAAAAGAAGAGAGAGAGGAACATTTATTTATTATTATTATTTTTTTAAAAACTTTTTTGCAAAAAAAATAATGGAGTTGCTACCACTTCACAAAAGACAAATAATTTTTAAAAACAATATGGGAAGCTCTACAAATCATTATACAATAATTGATATTAATAACTAATTTTTCATTATTTACAATGTGAACAAAACTCTTTTTCTCTCTCACAATAATTCACTGCATAAAACAGAAGTACATAAATAAATAAAGTACAGTAACCTCACTTAATCACGCATACGATAGTTCATCACACTCCATAATCCGGCATTCAATAGTTCGTCACATTTTTAATCTGGCAACGATCGAGTCTTAGCATTAACAATTTTTTTTTCTCCTAATGAATTCGTTGTCGATCTTTTTTTTATTTTATTTAATTTTATTTTTTTTTTACTTTGCTGTTTTCGTTTCAGCTTTGTCCGCCAGATGGCGACACAATGCTGTTAGCATTCAGAATATTCTTAAATACATTCAATATGGACATGTTTTATTCGTTTATTTATGTTTTTTAGCTAGGGCCTGAATGACAGAGTGGCTAGCTCTCTGGCGCTTGTTACCACAGAGTTCGGAATGCATCCTCGGTAAAACGTTCACGACATTTTCAAGCATGAAACTTGTCATTATGAAAAGTTCTCCATGTTATGAGCACGATCATTCATGCTGAGAATGAAAACTAACGTTTATTTTAAATGGACAAAAATAGTTAGGATTACTAGAATTTTTAAAAAAAGATTTTTATTTATTTTAGTTTAAATATTTAAATAAAAAAGGTCTGATGGCCGAGTGGTTGGCGCTCGGTACCACAGGCTTCGAGTTCGAGTCCTGGAGGGAGCCATGGATGTTTGTAGTGGTTCGGAATCCGCTTTAAACCATAGGTTCCGGCCTGATAGGATCGTAGAGCGTTGCGGGGGCGTTGTTACTCCGTGTCCGCGTTACACGCGACCCCTGGGTAATGCAAAGTGAGTAACGTCTGTGCAGCGCTTGCCTTAAGGCATCTAAGACAGTTGTTCAAGTGTTTGCCAGCTGCATTAGAGGAAAAAAAGAAAATTTATCTACAACGATTTATTGAATGTCGGATCGTAGAGATTCCACCTTAAAACTATATCGACGTTCAATAATCAGACACTGGCGTGGACCCGAACATATCCGATCTAAAAGAGAAGTTATGGCACTTATTCCACAATTTTTTTTTTTTTTTTTTTTTAAATAATCTTTCCTTCTACGGGTTTTTAAGAGTCTTTTCTTCCTTTGCGAAGTACCGCTGGAATATTCGAACACTACAAAAAGTACGCATGTGGGGACGAATTTTATTGACTTTCTGTACTTTATTTCTAAATGAACAGATATAAAAAATATAATGATACTTCGCTCCTATTCAAATAAATACTTTTTTTTCCAGCTATTTACATTAAAACCATTTTGATATTGTAAACGAAAAAACTACGTTTTGATTTATGTTGTAACAAATTGAATTTATTTTTAAAAAAAATCACCTTTATCAAAAGGGAAAGTAAGAAAATTTTGCACTTTAAGATATATATATAAAATCACAAAAGAAAAAACAATTTTCTACTGAATCTATTAAGTAGAAGAATAAAAAGAAAAAATATATATCGACATCTTTACGCCCAGTTTCGAACCGGGGACCTTCCGCATTTGTACAACACTTGATAACCATGGTACTACAATCCTTCAAGATGGAAGAAGGGTGCATGGGCCCTAATGTCTTTTATCCCCATTTGCGAGCAAATGAGCAAGGATATCTAATATGTGAAGTAATTAGAAAAGATTTAATATGTACAGGAACGTTGTGTAAAAGAATTGTTGCCAGTTTCATAAGGAAATTATGTAATTGGCTATCAAAAGATTTGGGAATAAATAACACACAATTCTTTAATCCAGGGGTCTCCAAACTATGGCCCGCGGGTCAAATCCGGGCCGCCAGTGTCATCCATCCGGCCGGCGACAGCGGATAGCTTATTGTTGCTGTAATAAGTTGGATAAAAAACAACACAGAATGATAATAACTCGGTTTTATTTACTTGCTAGGTAAAGCTTAATGACAAGCATGATACGCAGAAAATTTAACTTAAGCATAACAACTAACTGGAAATTATAGATAATGGCAGAAAAATTAAAATGGTTTTGTCCCTTGGTACTTACTGGAATAAACAATATGGCCCTAAGGCTGGAAAGTTTGGAGAACCCTGCTTTAACCCATTAAGATATTTGAACTCAAACAGATACTCGTTAAGCATTAGCGATTTAAACAATGAAAACTCATCTGAATTTCTTTTTTATTATTATTTTTTTTATCTTAAAGCTTCATTTTAAGAACACAATATCCTAAAAATGATCAAAGTGGGACATTTTTTTAATATCATTTTTGACTCCAAATAATTTGTCATTTGAATACTGATGCATACAATAATAAAAAATTATATATTTTTTAATTTCTTTTATTTGTATTTTAAACTTTTAGTCATTTTTTCCCAGTTTTCTGTTTATCACGATCTATTTAAAATGTTAAGATTTTCTTGTGATTATTACATATAGTGAGGGTGTTTCTGATGGTTTGACGGGCATTTCATATAATGTATACTTTATAACTCTGCGTTTGAAATAAAAATTCAAATGACTTGTTGATTTTTTAAAAAATTATAAAAACCATCTAAAACAGATATCATAATGTATAAGAGAAAAATATTTTTAAAAATAAATTATCATTACTAAATTGTGAGAACTTTTACAACTATTTTTACAAGATATAATAATTTCCAAAAAAAATGCAAATTTGAAAACTTTGGAGAAATTCAAAGTTTTTAAATTTAACAAAGTTTTCAAGTAATAATAAATGAATAAACAAAAATAATAATAATAAAATTGATAAATAAAAGTAGTAATAATAAATTATTAAACAAAAGAGAGGGAAAATAGTTTTAATGAATTAAAAAAATTTTTTTACTCAAATGAAAAAATAAAAAAAATTAAATAAAATAAATGAATAAAAAATAAACTTGAAATACTATAAGACTTATTTTATAAGAAACTGTTGTTTTTTTAGACAGTATTAAAAAATATATATATATAAGTACCAAAAATGTTTGCAGATTGACCAATTATTTTCTTTTTGAATATTTTGATTATTATTTTCTACACAAATATATATACATGAATAGAAACTTCGACTATGACTTGTTTTTTATGAGGGAAAATTCATTTTTGCTCTTTCCGGCAAATTTTGCTTATGACTGTTGTTAAGTGGAAATGACGTTATTTAAAATTATTAAATGCATGCACATCTACAAAAATCATGTTTATTCTGTCTAATTTGCAATCCAAATAATTAATGATCAGAGTGATTTTGATAATGAAGGGGACAAAACACTACATAAAAGTCATAAAACATCACAAATAAAAAACTTACCACACATTTCTTCCAATCCGTGCAAAAATGCATTTTTCTTCAAAATTGATCTCAAATTCAAAACCAATTCAAATTGCTCCAAAATGAAAATAAATAAATAAATGTAATTGGATGAATCGATATGCGGGCTACCCATTTTTTAAAATTTAATGTTAGAATTTAGAATTTAATGTAAGAACAAAACGCATCACAGCAATCTTAAAAAATAAAAAAAACTATAGAATTCCAAACGATTTTCTTTTGAAAAATATTTCCTTGAAATAAAATTGTCTTTGCTTTCATCAGACAATCTTTTAAAACAATTTTACATTAATTTTCCTTCAGGATTAATTGTTTATAAATAAAAAAAAAAAAAAAACTGCTTATAAATAAAAAAAACTTTAAACAAATAAAAATATATTAAAAATGAATCATTTTAATAAGAAAATTTCTAAAGATAAATAAAAACTATAGACGAAGTGAGACACAAAATGAGATTTTGTTCAGTTAAAAAATAAAAAATAGAATTTTTTCAAAATTTTCGACTCATACCAGATAAAAGAATAAAGAATTCAATGATTAAAAATTAGGCTGCTAAATTTTATAATTGTTAATGTGTCCTAGTACACACACACATATATAAATACACAAAAATTTAACAGAAAGAGGAATTTATTCTCAGAAAGAATATATATTTTTATTCTATTCTTCTTTTCGTTTCAATAAAGTTAAGTTATATATATATTTAACCATTGTCTGGTTGGTTATTAAAAACTATTTTAGCATGAACACGTTTCACTAATGCTTATTAGCTAAAAGTCTCTATAAAAATTCCTTTATACAAAAAGAAAACTATGTGCATTCAATTTTCTTGATAAAACAAACAAACAAAACAAAAAAAAAAATTAGAATTTTCAAAGTAAGGGTATAGTGTGCTACCTTTTTAAACCTTTTATTTTTGTGGAATTTCTTGCTATGTCTTATTTCTATAAAAGACAAAATTTTGAATGAACATTTTTTTCATAACTTTATGTAAATTTTTTTCTTCTATCGTTTAAAACTATTACATTTTAATTATGAATAAATGAGAAATATAAGATTCCTTACGTTATTATTCGTTTTACCCATTACAAAACTAAACGGCTTTATTTATATGCAGAAGAAAACACTTAATACTAAGCAGACTATTCTTTAACAATCAGTAAAGTTTAATCAGAGAAAAAAATTTCCACTATCATGTTCCATGTCACAGATTCAACTGAAAGCGCCTCAAAATCTCCTCGTGTTCCTACTACTTGGACACATCTAAATGGTCTGCATTTTTTGGTCTCTATAAATTAAGGAAGCCACTAAACAATATATTTGTAGGAAACAAAAAGTTGAAATTCAGTCTTTCTGGAAATTTGTATTTATATTTTATTTTATGTAAACAATCTACCTTTGTTATTTTTCCATTACTTGGCATTTAATATTTAGAACAGAATAATGTGATAGCTCTGAAATTCAAATATGTATAGAAAAAAAAACTCATACAAATTTATGTACCTGAATATCGATCAAAATCTGCTTTTTCAATGTGCTGTAGCATTAAATGTTTTATCCACTATGCCATACGAGCGGCTTACAATTCATATAAGGAAATGTCACCCGCTTGCGGTTAAAACTTTAGCAGTTTAACTGTCGTCTGTTCCCTGGAGACGTTCATTTCAATTTTCGTTTTTGTTACGGCTGCTTGCGGTAGATTTTGGTTCCGTGTTCTGCTGCCTCTGTTTTCACTTTGCTGTCAAAAAATTTATTTACACACTTTCTGGTTTCAATCGAACCTGTGATAATCTGAGTGGAGTACTGAAATTTATAGAAACTTGTTCACAATCTTATCTTTTTTTTTATATACTTTTTCATTCCTAAATTTTCGAGATGGTTGGAAAAACTGATTTTCCGTAAGTATTATTTTATTTATATTTAAAATATTCATAAGCTATTTTAAATGATTTTGATTTAAATTGAAAAAAAAAAAAAAAAAAAATGTGATTGAACCATTTTTTTTTATTATTATTAATATTGTAGTTTTCTTTTAATTGAATAAATTTTCTTAATTGCTTCCAATTTAACATTTAAAAAAAAAAAATAAAGATTAAAGATTCTACAAATGATCTATTGAGATGATAAATAATGCCTATATAATAAATACTAAGTAAGAATTTTTAAATTTTCCATTACTTCTAAGTTACAATTTAACAAGAATTATTTTATGAAAATATGGAAATTAAGAACATCAATAATAATTTTTCAAATAATTCTTGACACATATTTGTATTTTATTATATAATTTCGTAAAGTCATTAAAAAGAATATTTTTGAAATTTAACTTCAGTAATATCTGTCAATTTTATTTCTTCATTTCTTTATTGCATCTATAACTTTTTTTTATTAATATTTATTACTTCATTTTGTAAAATATCTGGTTGTATCAATCTTATCTTGTTTTCATAAATAGTTTTTAGTGGAAATTAAATTTATCATTGCTATAAAATAAGTAAAATAATAAAATCTATAAAAGGAAGATATTAATTTCTAGAATGCAGCAAATATTTTCACTAATATGATACTCTTGCAGATAGATTAAATTGGAATTTTGTTGTTTTATGTTATGAAATTTTGAGTTAACTGCTTTTACACTTATATATTTTTTAAAACTTTTTAAAGTTTATTGAAATTGATCATTTCCTGAAATAAGACATCATAGTTTTGTAAAACTGTATTTATTTTTTGCTTTAATTACACTTGCAACTCTTTCTTTTACTAATATTTTAAATATTTTTGTTTATCTACTTTGCTACAAGAATGTTTATCTGTTTTTGAATGCAAAAAAAAAAAAAAAGTGAAATGGATATTGCTGTCATATAAAATTTTGCAAAATGTTCCTTATATTAACATTAATTTTAGATCCTACCAACAGAATAACATAATTTGTCAAATCATAACAATTTATTTTCTTCTGAAATCTAACTTGCATTGTAATTTTATGAAAAAAAAGTTTGATTATTAACAATTTGACAAGTTAATTACAAAAAATCATCATGATTTAAAAGTTAAATAAAAAAAAAAATCTTCATTTTAGTGGTCATGAAAACCTATTAAAATTTTTTCTTAGAACAAAATGCTGAGATGCATTGAAATTTATAAATGGATCTTAATGTTAAAATTTGACAAAAAAATATGAAATTTGTAATATCAATTTTGATTTGTAATGCATTCAAATTTAAATGTTCAATTATAATTTTTTTCTAATAAATATTTTTTAAATTTTGCATTATCATATCTTTAGCCAATCCTCTTTTTTGGAATCAGTGTAATGTTCTCACTGTTATTGATGTGAATATATAGTCTTCCTTTGTATAATTGAAATAGCGAATGATATTATTCAATGATAAGAATTTTTTTCAAATTTTACATTATAATATTTTTAGCCAATCCTCTGTTTCAGAAATCATATGCTATAGCAATACTCTGTTATATGTAGAGAGGAAAGAAAGCGAGAGATGATTCATATTTTTTTTCAACATTAATATTTTTCAATTTTTACATTACTGTATTAATCCATCTGTATTTTACATCATATTACAAATTATAGAATGCTTTCACTTTTTTTATTATCCATTTTTCCATCTTATAATTAAAATAAGGACAGTTAAAAAATATAAGCAAAGTGACAGATTAGGATTTAAACATGATATACTATTCATAACAGTTTGCAACGTTGATTATAATACTCATAATTTAATCATGGCAAGATATATGGCTAGCAGGCAGGAGGGTAGAGGGTAGTGATCCAATGGTGGCAATTTGTAGTCACTGTTTCCAGAAATGAGGAGACTCGATGGAGATTGAGGTGCATGAAGCATCTCCCAACGATAGTCAGGCTGCCTGGTGAGAGTTTTCTGGGATTTTCCCCATAGGACAAGCAAATGGAGGGCAGTTACCTCTAAAAGTAATCCCTTAATTCACTGTCCTTCCCTCAACATCTGTTGACGAGCTGTTCATAGGATACATGAGGCCCATCAATGTTCCATCCTCATCTTTCTTACTTGTAGGAGGCCACATGGTCCTATTTGCAGCTAGGGGGGAGGTATGGAGAAAAGAAAAGCATTTATAATTGATTCATTAAATAAGATAATATTTTATCGCTGTCATAGGGTTGAGGATAAGTTTTGTAATACATTATTTTGGAGTTATCTTATAGTTAGGTTCCAGTTATATTAAACTAAAAATTTTTTTTGTGAAGTTATAAACTTTTTTATTTTATTGATGAAGCTTGTGCATGTTTTAAATAATTGGATACTATCTAAAATATCATTTATTTATATGGATGCACATTGTTTTTTAATTTATTCTATTTAAATACATGTCTTTCATGTAATAAAAATTCAATCTGTCAAAATATCTGATTATTAAAACTATATAATAACAAAGTATATTTGACGGAATGAACTTTGTTTTGACTTTATAATTCTTAAAATGATGCTAGAATGTATAAATTTATAATTAAATTGATTTTTATTTCAATAATAGTTTTAGCACCAAAGCTACTATAAATCAACATTAATTTATATCTTGATATGAATATTTACTTCATTATAGGGGCCTACTAAAATTTGTATACTAACTATAAATTTTATGTATATATATATATATAAAAATACGTATTTATTGAATATTAATTTCAGTTTTGATGTGAAATTTTTAATTATTATTATTTTTTTTTAAAATGAAATCCATTTTTTTTGTCGTATAACATTTTGCTTTTATAAAACTAATTTATGAATTTTCTCAAGCAGAATATATTTTTAAAAATTGATACTTATAATAGCACTCTGAGTGTAGATGTTTTCAGTGCCTTTAAGTTAAAATGGCTGTATGCACTTCAATTTTGTTGGACAAAATAGCTTTTATTTATGTTCCTAAATATAAGAAATATTGCAATCCAAAAGAATTAAGATAATTTTTTTTTTTTTAAGTTACGATTTTTCTTTTATTACATTGCATGTTTTTATCTGTGAAACAGTTACATGATTTTCTGTCTATTGACTCATCTTCTAGAAGAAGTTAAAAAAAAAAAAAAAAATTAGAACGGTTCTGTCTCGCAATGAAAAATTGCATTGCATAACTTCTCAGTGAGATTTTCTCCTCATTCATTATCTGTGACAGTTCTACATTTTGGCTTAGCAAAAACAGATTTTTAGTTCCAACGATCTTGTTACTTTTCATTCTTTTTTAATTTATTTCCTTCTCCAACTCGGTGTGCTGTTTAAACCGAATGACATTGATCGCGTTTTAGAATCGTCATTCAGCATTAAAAACAACTTATCTCCGCCGAGAGGTGAATCGTTTGAGAATTTATTCTGCAACATTTTCAGATAATCGCCTTTTCTTCAGTCCTGTCTTCTGATTTTTATCTGAAGCGATAATTCTGTGTTTCATCTGCTTTTCTATTTTATTATGTAATAAAGATAAGTCCTATGTTGAAAGTGAGATAAATGTGTATTTCTTTTTTAGTTGTGAAATCTGATATTATAATTATAGCGTAATAAAAATGGTTTCCTTGCCATTCGGTTCTCAAATAATATTTATTAAACAAACCATTGTAATAAAAAATGAATTCGAATAAATTATAATGAAAAATAATTATTATATTGTTAATGTCTGATATTAATAGCAAATTATTATGTTGATAAACTTTTGTCCATTACTTTTTTTTTTGGAATTCCTTCTGATGTGTGGATTCAAAGAAAGTTTATAAAAACGAGTTATTATTTTTAATTAATCACTATGTGCATTGAAAGCAATGATAAATAAGTGTTAATCTCCTCTGTACTGTAAAAATAGTCAAACATTTCAGCGTCATTGTTTTTTAATTTTGTAAATTTCTCGGCTTTCAAGTGATTTGTTTTTCGAAGCAACATTGTAAGTTTAAAGTTTTTTTGGAACCGCGATAAAAAAAAAAAAAAAAAAAAAAAAGTGTCAGTAGTGTATAATTGTTGGTTGTAAAGGAAAGTTGCCACAAAGGATGAAAAAGAAATCGGTTTGGAAATAAAATAATGTATTATTTGTAAAAATCAGGAAAAATAAAGACTTCAAAAAATTCTACTACATTATCTTTTCGCAATTTTTTGTTAATTTTCTAATTGTTACATCTGATATGTTGCCATCGTTCAGTCAATTCGTGTAGGGGATAGTAATTGTTGCTGAAATTTAAATATTATTATATTTTTCTATGTAATCTTTTTTTATTTTGTGAGAAAATGAAAATGAAATTAAATACAGTTAATGAAATAAATACTAAATTTAAAAATAGCATAAATAATACTAAATACTGAAAATAATATAAAAAATTTTTTTTCTAAGTCAATTCCTTTATAAATAATTTTCATTCATTTTCTTAAATTTATCTGGCGCCATCTATGGGTAGATATATGCTACTTAAATCTAAAAAAAAACTAAAATGAATGAATTAAATTTAATAACTGAATTAATATTTGAAAAAACTGTATTAACATCCAGTCTCATCCTCTACAAGTTCAAAAAAAAGAATGCATTTGAACTCGAGTGGATAAATAAAAAGTATTTCATGAACGATTGAAAATGTGAACAAGATATACAGAGGGAAAGTGTGAGCTAATAGAAGGAATTGAATAATAACTAACTAACTATAAATAATAAATACAGTTACTCAACATTTTTCATTCTAAATTTTTACAATAAATCGGAGTGCAATCATTACGGTAATATTGCCATTTTACTTTAATTAAATATAGAATAAAATTCCGAGGAAAAGTCGATAATGCTTGCAAGTTATAAACAAATGTGGAGCTGTGGAGGAGAGTATTTTTTTAAAAAGTATTTTAACTTAATTATTTGGCAAAGTTTGTTAGTTTCGAATTGTGTTGACGTTCTCGGATCCTGAAAACGACTTACTTAAATATAATTTTGTTCGATTTTAGCAATTAGAAAAGAAAAAAAAGTAAGTTAGGGTTTTTGGACCGATGCGGTAGTGAAATCTTTTTGCCTTCGATTTTGTTCGTCCTTGTATAAAGTGGGACAAAGAACTTAGAAGTGAGTAGTTTGAGAATGAAAATTTAAAGTATTGATTTTTTTTTCTTCTTCTTTTTTCCACCTTACGGTTTGAACGCGTGCCAAACTTGCCAAATTTTATCCACATAGTCTGTCTGAAACTTTTCGATTAAAAAAAAAAATGTTTCTACCTGAAATTATCTTGTTAAATACATCTATATATATAACTGAAATGAATTTCGAAGCTGCTTCCTTTTTCGAACGACGCGCTTCTCGATTGTGAAATGTCGTATTTCATTTTAATAAATAAGAGTTTAAATAATTAATGAATTTCTCAAGTGTTGTGGGATGGTGTGTTTTGGCTTTTTTCCAAATGGCCGCGAAAGAAGAACGGCGAAGAAGCCGGAAGTTTTGTTCCAAACATCCCAGACGTGCAATTCGTTTGACTCGGAGGAAGAATCTTTGTTTATTTTTTAATTGTTCTTTTATTATTAAGGAACTGTGTTATAAAATGATGAATATTTTTATTTGTTTTCATACTTCGAAAATTTTATCCAATCACAATTTAAAAAAAAATTCTAAATTAAATTTTTTTTTGAGTTTGAAATTTTTTTATAATTTAAATAATACTATTCCGGAATTCTGTGGTTCGGTGTTGGATTTTTTTCTCTTGCGGATTGGGTCATGTGTTGAACTTGACCGCCAGGTTGCCCTACACGGCGTTTCTTTTTAATGCTTGCTACTCAGTGTTTATTGTAATAATTAATTTTCTTTTCTATACGAGTTAGAACTCAGATTTTTTTTTTTTTTTTTAATTTATCCGAATTACTATTCTCTAATTCTGCTCTGACGCATGAACATTTTAAGAATAAAGTTTTAAAAAAAATCTCAACATGAGAAGATATTTTCTAATTCGTAAGCAAGCATACATTTCAAAAAAAAAAAAAAGGCATGTAATAAAAAGATAAAAATAGGGCTGATAATAAATATGAAAAAATATTTTTATTATTATTTTTTTTTATTCTTAAGCGAACAATCGTAAAAAAAAGTCTGATAAAAATAAAGGCTTTTTATCTATACGTAATCAATACAATTTAAAGAGAAAATAAATGAAAGGAAGAATTGAAGTTCATCCCAAAATGGGAGAGATTTGACGGAGAACATAACTGCATCCAGTACCAGATAGTTTCCATGGTGTTCAAAATATTTCAGTTGAGATTAGTTCCACCCCCCAACTTTTTTTTTAATTCAAATTTTCTCGCTCCTATTTGGGTTTCATTTATGACAAGGTGATCAAGTTCATTAGGGTTGTAGTCAACTGAGTCGAAGAACTGTTGGGTTGTTTGATTTGATAGATTATTTTCCTACCCTGCTTATCAGAAGGGGAAAAAAAGGGGCGGGGGATCTAATTTTCGATGATTCGTCTCCGACACGGTATTCCGCTATTAGTGTGTGGATACATTAGCAAATTATGTATGTATAAAAAAAAGATATAAACAATTGGAGATATAAACAGAATGTGCTTACTAACATACAGTGTGACTGCAGAGATCAATTTCTATGCGAGATCTCTTGTTTAGAATAGATGTTGTTCTAATGCGGGTGGCAGTACAGAGGCAGTTCATCTTTATGCCATCAGCAAGGGTCACTTAGCACTACCCAGAGGGGCACGTATAGCATGAAGATAGGCTACGGACGCGAGTCACACTACCCCCACCACAACGCTCTACCCGATAGGTACTATCGACCTACTACCCGTACGGACATACGGTTTAACGTGGATTCCGAAACCCTACAAACATCCATGGCACCCGCCTGGATTCGAACCCGAAACGTGTGGTACCGAGTGCCAGAGAGCTAGCCACTCGTCCATCAGGCCCCATTTTTTTTAAATGGATACTCTCCTCTAACTCAGCTCCATTGGAATCTTTCACGGTTTCACGAGCTTTTTCTTTATTTTTTTTAAAAATAATTTTGTAATTTTCGGTCGTCCTGACTATTCCCATTGAATAATAAGTGATAATAACTTTATTCAAAACGTTTATGCTGTTCATATCACTTTCATTTCATGATTTGGTTTTGGTGTTCCCCCCCACCAATGAAGCGGAGTCCGTCCTCGTACAAAAGAGTGATGAGTGCTCATAATAAGTAAGGATAAAAAAAAGACCTATAGCATTAAATATATATTTTTTTAAATTAAAAAATGTCTATAATAGTTTTTATTAGTAAAGCTATAATTTAAGAGGCGACTCTTCATTCCGCCGTAGACTCGTTGAACGTACGAGTAAATTGCAAGAGGAGGGGACGCCATAAACCTTCGTTAAAGGGCCTTCAATGCCAAATGAAGATGGATGCTCATCAAGAGTGATGAGACGGGATGTATGGAGTTGCGAAAGGCTTATGGAGTCTCTATTTCATCCGATTTAATCTGAAGGATCGCCCGTCTTATGTCATTTCTGCTTTAAAAAGAAGAAATTATGGGATGACAATTTTAAGGAAAGCAGGATGACAGCAGGATTCATCCTAATTTATTTGAGAAAGTAAACTACTTATTTAGAAGGTATAAGAAAAAATATTTCTGGCAATGCATTTTAATTGATTGCAAATTTCAAAAACACAATGTTTATCCATAACAACACGCTAGCCTGAATGCAGTGTTCCTACATTACTATTTATCTATAATTCGTCACTGTGTTGGCTTATCCGAGATGTTAACTCTTGATGAGCGTGTTTTGCTTTGTTTCAACTGATTAGTATGGAATACCACTATAATAGAATTGAATTGGGTTGAATTATTTCATTACCTGAACGGAAAATTATATTTTAAACAATTCGATTGTATTTTTCATCGAAACTCTCTGAAATGGATTCTGCAGCCTGGTGGCCAATTGGTTAGCGCTCTGGCCTTGGGTACCATAGGCTTCAGGTTGGCGGTAGCATGGATATGTGTGAGGGTTTTGGAATCTGTCTAATGAGCCCAGAGTGTGCACAAAATGACCGTAGAGCGGCAAACCAAACAGAAATGGATTCTGGACAAAAACTAGGACTTCGAAAAAGCTCTGCATTTTTAATTCTACTTCTAGTTAAATTATATAACGTATATTGTTCCCCCAATGTTTCATGTCGACTTTTAGTTTTTCCATTTTATTCATGCAGTCTGAATTTTTATTGAAACGGTTGATCTTTTATAGAATCGTACACGTTGCCCGATTTCTGATTATTATTTATTCAATATTGTGTCTCGACACATGAATGGAATTGATTTCTCCTCGCGGACCGGTTTTCCTTTGGGCGAAGATGAATGAGATGGGCTCGTTACGTCATAAAGAAAGGTTACGCAATGACAGCAGGAAGGAAGGAGCAGAATGAATTGCGATGCTATGTTTACGTTTTGTAAAGCCTGACGAGTAAAGCTGCGCAGTGCTGGATAACCAGAAATCTTGAAATAAATTATATTTGATTTCCATTTAACTCGGAAGATTTCTGATTTTTTTCACAGGTCTCCGATCGGAAGATGTATTTTTTTGGTTTAAAAGGAATCAGGAATATTTTTTATGAATTCAGAAGATAAATACATAAAAGTATTTAAAAAAAAAAAAACAAAAAAAAAAAAAAACATTAGAATGTTGTTGCATTTGTTACTATTGAATTATTTCCGAATAAAATCAAAATTCAATGTACATGTGCTTCATTTAAAGGATGACATAAATAATTTGAAAGCATTATACAGATTGAAAATGTTGGTTATTATTTATTTATTAATGCTGCAGTGAAATGGAACGGGGAAGGCCTTGTGTAGTTGTTCCTGTTAAAGTGCGTTGTTTTTACTAATGCGAAATCTAAACTGAAATAAACTAAAAAAACAGATTGACAATCATTTATTTGATAAGGGATGCGTCTGTTTGTAATCATCTTTGGAGACGTGGTCATGCGTGTTTATTAGTTGTTAACATGGATTTGTATGCAGACTAGAGTCAGTCACCTTGTTTCTTTTGTTGTAACCGTAACCGTCTCCGTCAAAACTTCACTTAGTTTCTCGTTCCTTCTTTTTTTCCCCATGCGTTGTATTTATCTTTGTTTTCGTTATTTATTTTTATTTACGTAGGTTTTTCATAGCACGTATTTTGTGTCATCTATAAGTATGGGTGTATTTATTTATTTGTGCATTCATCTAATGGTATGGGCATGCATAACTAATTATTAGTAAAGATACTGCATTTCTGCGTTTAAATGCAAAATTCTAGTATTCATTATTACAATTCAAGATTCAAAGAAGATACGATAACTTAGCAGCGTATCTTATATTAATGATTTAAGTTCAAGACCCTTTTCCTAAAGTATGAACGTGCTCTGTTTCACTGGATAATGCTGCTTATTCAAGATTTCCTAATGCTATCGTTTTATGCATGAGAAATGTCATTTTTAGTGCCTACAAGCGTTTGCTATCTGTTTTGAATATTGATAATGAAACTCTTTAGAAGAAATAAACATTTTACTTTTTCTTAGTACATATTCCGAGAAAAATTTGCCTCTTCATTTGAAATAGCTCTAAATCATACGAGTCTGAAAATTTTCGTATAGATCAAATACAATGAGCCAATTAAAAGAAAGAATACAGTATTGAGAGACAAAAACTATTCCAAGACTGAGGTCTTTTGAAAAAAAGATTTGTCAGAATCGAGACATTCGTTCCTTTTTTTTTTTTTCTTTTTTTTTTCTTCTTCTTTCCCACCGAAGATTACAATCGGGGCCAACTTTTGCAAGCGAGGGGCCCTGTTAGGGGCGATAGGCCCGAGACCGGTTTCTGATTGGTACATGTAATGGATGTCACATTTAGTTGAAGTAGCTGTAAAGCAGAATTATATTCACTGGATTAATTTACTTAGAGAAAATTGTAATATTAATGCGATTATAATGTTAAAGAAATTTTTTTTGTGATTTTAATTTTTTAATAATCCTATAAATTCTAAAAACAAATAAGTTATTTAAAATTTAAAACTTTATAAAATATTAATTTATAGAATAACTTCAAATGTGAACCTGAAACTTGAAGTGTAAATTTTTAATAATAATTTGAGTCAACGGTTAAAATTCGTCTCCGAAGGACTGTGTATTTGATTTTCCACGAAAATTGCAATTATATATTTAGCTTGTTTTTGTGTGATGCCTGTACATTGCTCAAGGAATGTTGGGAGAACCATGCACATATCTCATTCCCTGACAAGGAAATGGGCGCCAGAAACAACTTAAAAGAAGCCCTCTTGCTAAACTATTTCCAATCTTTGGTACAACATACTCCTGTGAATGTTTCTGCTCAAGTGAAAATATCGCTCACTATGAACGAATCGGCATCTTCAAGAATTGCTGGGAAACAACCTTGGAAAAAATGACGCATCAGATTTTAAAAAGTTATCGACTGATCATATATATATATATATATTTTCAATTCAATTTTTTAAATTCGTATTGTTTATGTGATTTTTAATAAAGCTAAATTAGTATATAGTTATTGGATTTAAATTTATTACAAATAGGATATGGCTCCCAAAAGAAATACGGAACTTGCATGAAACTCCGGTTAAAATGTATAAGGCAGTGTGCTTGCCTATTGGACCCAAATAAGTTCAATGGAAAGTATCCAAAAACAAACTTGCATTTTTTAAAAAATTATATGTACTTTTGTTTCATACTTTATAGACGATTCTAATCAGAATTCTTATACAGAAATGATTTTTGCATTATTTTCGAAGTACAGAAAATGCTCTACGAAATAAAATGTACGTTGTAAATAGTACTCTTATGGGTATATCTTTTCAAGAGTTTTTTAATCCTAATTAATAGCTATTAAAATGTATTGAAGTTTTAATAATACTTATTTACGTTATTTTGGCTGCTTCTAAAATACAAACTTCTCTCACACAATAAAGAGTCTAAAAAAATTGCGAATTTGGTAGTCATCAAATGTTATATAAATGTATGATTATCGGCTTTTTATTTAAGTGTCTATTTATGAAATGAAATTAATCGAAACCAAATTTAATCGATTACAAATATATATTAAGAGCTGAGATAATTCCGAACATATTATTTATTTATTTTTTATTTTTTGTTCAGTTTGAATACTGTTTACTCCATTCTGCATGCGACGTTCCATTTTCGAAAATGAGTAGAATCGCACATGTGCTCAAAAATGTTAATTCATTAGTGAGTGATATTCCATTTTTAAAACTCTTTCTACGCGATGTCGATTTTAATTTCTTTGACATGACCGATTGACTTTGTGATTTTTACATTCATATGAACAGCGTGCGACTTTAATCTTATAATGACTTGATGCGTGTCACGGGTATATATCGACTGTTGTATTCTTTCCTACCCACAAACGAGTCCAGTGTGTTTTATTTGAAATTGAAAAAAAAAATAATAATAATCCTATTTGATCGCGAATGAGCGAGACCGGACCAGAATGTTAACGACGCTCCCGTCTGCCGCTCAGAATACCAATGTGTCCGAAATGAACCACAGACCTGGAACCGTCTGAGATTCAAAAGCTACATCAAATATAAACTTTGTGCGTTCCCCGGGGAACGAAACATAAACGCAACCTGTATGAAACAGCATTTCCTGCCGCCGTGTTCGTTGGCAGTTTTAAGAGATAGCCAACGCTGAGATAACATTCAACAATGCGTCTCAGTAACGAACTGAATTGCAAATTACTTTTAAGGGTCGGTTAGAATGAGACCGATTGAAAAAACTCGCGAGTGGTTAACATGTGTGAGGAAAAATTGTAATCCATGTCCCTTCATTCCTCTCTCCACAAAATGCGGCCTGTTGGCCAATTTGCTGGCGCTCTGGCCTTCACTTTCAGAGGCTTCAACTTCGAATCCTGGCAGTGGCATTGGATGTTTGTGAAGGGTTCAGAGTCCACTTTAAACTGTAGTTTGATTAGTCTAAAGTGTGCACAAGATGACTGTAGAGCGAGAAACCAAACCTCTTCTAAATAGATTGCTTGAATGCATTTTGGAGACAAAGTGTATCAGAAACTGCGTACGGGATGATGATTGTAAATCCGGATATTACAGTGAAATTAGACTCTTCCCAAAATCTCTTGTCGCACATTCCTAAAATACGTTTTACTTTTTGCAAAATTATTTACTTTTTCATCACAGAAATAAATGCACTTAAAACATTCGTATGATTTCAGTGGGCAGGGGTAAAATGCAACTTGTTAAGCGGGCGCCTCCTGTCAAACCTCGTGTTGCTATTTAGCTGGAGCAGCGGAGGAGCTCATGCCACAGAGCGCGTGCTCCCCCAAAGGAACAGAAAGTTGGAGCAAACTCCTTTTCGTACTAATGGCTCCTTTGTCACGCCCATATTTACCCAGTAAGCGCAGCCCTGCTGTAAAGGTCAATTTTATTTTCAAATTAAATTAATTTCTATCTTAATTTTTTATTCATATACTCATTCTACGTGGAAATTCCTCTGTTAACAGTGAAAGTATAAGTTGTCACCTATTGATGGAAAATGGAATAGAAATAACACTACATCCTCTTCATAACATTTTGGATTTTCTTTTACGACAAAGCTGTCAAAACAGACTTTTGGATTCAAATAAAATTTAACAACTTCACATGTCGTAGGAAAATCGTATCATTTTGTTACTTAATGTCTGTCTGGTTTCATTCAATATCAAGATATACGATATGGAAACAAATTGCATTTACTAGTATGTAAATATGTTAAAAATTAAATTATATTAAGACTATACATGAATGAAATGAATTCGTTGGGAAACTTGAACTTTCCTTCACTTTGCATCTGCGCACATTCTTTCCTTTACCCAGTTCTGTCCCAAACGCACCCTTGTTCCCGATCCCATTGTCATTCTAATTCCATTCCTTCCCGGCAGCCGACTGCGGAAATAGCACTCGAAAACGAAACCGGCGCGTCTTCCGATGTCTAAAAGGATTAGGGGTCAAGAACGCTTCGCAGTTGGAATGGCTTTGCGAGAGGAACGACGCCGCCTGAGTCACGGGTGGGTCCCGCGGTGTCTCCAGAAATATCTCCGGGATGGAAAGGTGCGCGAGATGGATGTTCCACTTATGAGAAGAAACTGAAATAGTTACAAGGTATTCCTTCTGCGAATATTGCGTGCGTTTCCTACTGATTCTGATTCCGCGTTATGTGTTTACGACGGCACTCTTTATTTGTAAAGTACGGCAACTTGGAGTGGATCCATTCGTTGATTTAGCGATTCTGTAACTCTATTTTTCAATTCCTTCTATTAGATCACACTCTCCCCATATATATCTTGTTCAAATTTTCAATCCTTCATAAAACACTTTCTATTCATCCACTCGAGTTGAAATGCATTTTTTTTATTTTTTTTTTTTTTTTTTTATTTTTTTATAACTTGTAGTGGATGAGGACACTGGATATGAACGCAGTTTTTTTCAAATATTAATTCAGTAATTAAATTTAATTCATTCGTTTTAGGTTTTTTTTAGATTTAAGTTGCATCTATCTACCAACAGAGGGCGCCAGATAAACTTAAACAAATGAATGAAGATTATTTATAAAGGTCTTTCTGCAATAGAGTGAAAAAAAAGTAGGAATTGACTTTAAAAAAATTTTTTTTTTATATTACTTGTTCTGTTTTTAATTTGAAAAAAAAAATATCAATGCTAAGTGATGCGAGTCGAGCTTAACCGCAGTGAGCATATACTGAATGACCAAGTTATTGCTATTTTTTACTTCATATATTGTAATGTTGTTGAATCATTCATCTTTGAATGATTAGTATAATAATAATAGCATAATTCCGACCTACATTAAATATTTTATTTCATAGCCGTATTCCATACCGGTGGAAAGTTATTTAAAAATGTTCATTCATCTTTGGTTATAATGTCATCTTCCTACATTAGGAGAATTCTATGGAAATTCTAAAATATGCTTTCGTTCAGTTACACATCAAGTGGTCATATCTCACATACGCTTTTCCGGTCTGGTCCTACGCAACTCAATCTAATTTAAAAACCCTTGACACT
Organism: Caerostris darwini; assembly: GCA_021605075.1. Lineage (NCBI taxonomy): Eukaryota > Metazoa > Arthropoda > Arachnida > Araneae > Araneidae > Caerostris > Caerostris darwini. The sequence goes on along the minus strand of BPLQ01003766.1, from coordinate 637,787 downwards.
TTGCTAATTATCACTCTCCGCCCAATGATCTCTGCTAAAGGGTTCGTGCGTCATTCTGATCTCTATAAAGCTATTCGCATTCCAACTTTAAAATGATTTTCTTAAGCACATCGCTATTAAATCTTTCGACACGCTTATGAATCACGAAAATCCTGCCATCCAGGAGATGGACTCTTGCGTTCCCAATGATGATTTAAAACGTCCGCACAAAACTTCAGTTTAATTTTTAAACATTTTTTCGTTTATTTTATTTTGTTTCTGATTGTAAGTTAATTTTATTATATTTGTCAATATATTCTGGGCCATTTTCATTGCTTCGACTGTATTTACTCTGTCCCATTGGAGATGGAGCCCCCAGGGGTTAAATAGCTCCAAAAGAATACGTGAAAAATTTAATAAATCTAGATGTTTATTGTTTCGTAATGAGATTGAAGAAATTCGCGTATCTTAGCCGGCTGTCGATTCATTCTTTCATTTTATTAATTTAAACGAATAGCAATTAAGTGTGATTTAAATTTTTGTCTTTTGTGGATTCAACCTGTATATTCTATGGGTAGATCTATTTATTGTCGTAACATAAAAAGTAAGGGAAGTTGTTAGGTTTTGAAGAAAATTCCATCGCATTGATTGGCAACAATAAACTATTCTTCTCATACACTCTCTGATATGTAAGGCAGAAATACATTGGACAAGATATATACTATTATTACGATAGACAAGATTTACTATTATTATTAAGTATTTCTAGTCCGTTTATATTAGTTTGTGTTCATAATAAAGAGCAAGGAACACAGTTTGGATCTATAAAAACTTAAGGTTTTTATTACAAACAACTGGAGTGGCTTTTGATTTTACTTTCTATTTATGGTCTGTTTTATGATTCTCCGCTGCTCTGGAGTCGGATCTTTCCGGGCTGCTTTATCTGTTTTCAGTGTCATGAATCCTGCTGGAATGGCCTTAAACTAACATTTAAGACTTTCCTGCAGTGAAAATCTTATTATTACTATATCAAGTTTATGACATTAGTTTTGAATGAAAAAGATTTTTTATTTGTGTTCATTTTAAGATATATTGGGATTTCGCCTTATTTCATATAGTTACTTTTATTTATTTTATTGAAAAAAAAGTATAAATCAAAATAGTTCAACTGAAATTTAACTTACTCAATCTTACCTCAATTGTATTTCTATGTTATTAAGACATTTTTATCTGCAAGCAGTCAACTTACTATCCATATAAAATTGTATCGCATATTTATTCATAAAAAGCTAGCATTGAATGCATCTTTCATTTTCGGCTCCGTCGTGATAAACAGCATTTTAAATATCCATACAAAGATATTTAGTTCGAAATACAAGCTTGAACACGGCTTTTTTTTTTTTTTTTTTTAGAAGCTTGCCGTTATTTTGCCATCCAAAATGGCAATTTTGTTGGATTGAAATGTTTTTCACGATTTTTAAATGCGCATCCATTAGATAAGATATTTTAAGCATGTTCAGCAATAATGACCGCGAAATTATACTGTAATTTTTGGACAGATTAGCGGATTTTAATATTGAAAAAACAAGAAGTGTTTTCCGGAGATTTGCAGGCAATTTTTGTAGAAAGTAAGTAGGAAGAACTTTTAAATACCGTATGAAAGAAAAAAAAAAATTGCGCAATCCACCACAAAAATCGCTTTACGAATCGAATCTGTTTGTGAATTTTTGACATCCCCATATAAGTGAAGTAACAACAAACACTGTGAGGGTGTCATTTAAGAAACCACGACGAAATACTTTGCCAAACAAGACGAAAATGCATTTTGTTTGCGAGGAAGCAGTGGATTGATTCAAAACCAGCAGATGAAGAATGGGTCATCACCTCTTTCCTTTAATGCATCCATAATCGAAAGCAGGAAAGATTATTTTAAAGCTAAGCCTCAAACAATTGCTGACGAAATTTATGTATGCATATTTATTATTTTTTTATGGACGTTGAGGTTATTTAAAAAAACTTCATGTTTTCAGATTCTGTGTTATCACAGGGTTATTATGAGTTTGCAGATAATATCGTGTTTGATGCGCAGATGTTATTATTATTATCTAACTCTTCAACATAAGATTTCACAGTTTAATTTTTTCGTACCATTTGTTTATAAGAAAAGGCAAACTTGGCGAACAGGTGTGCGTATGATTTCTTTTCTGAGCGTTGGCGATTCAGCATTTTTAAAGTGTGATTTTTTTTTTTTTTTTTTTTTAAAGAGAGCTACGGCGGGACCCACAGGTGCCATAACATCCTTTGTTTTGCTGCCTGTCTTGCCTCATCAAAAAAATATCCTCACGTGGTGTTTATCCCTGGCGGTATGTTCTGTCACCTGATCTGCGTTATAAAAATAGCCGCCGTGTCATCTCTCTCTCTTTCTGAAATGATTTCTGGAGGTTGGCTCTCTTTTGTCCTGCTGCTATATATTATGTGATGCTGTTCGTTTCATGCACTGGCGAGCTGCCTGCAGCGTGGAGGGAATCATTAAAAATCCATTTGGTTTCAATGGCTTGCGATGTAAATTTCTTGGTGATTTGATTTTACGTAGCACAAACTGTTGTTCAAGGAGAAACTAGTGTTAAAAACTCATTAGTACCAGAGACACAAAATGCCGGAGATCATCCAGCGATCTTTATCAGTGGTAGATGTTTTGTTCTGTGTACTTTTTAGAACGTAGACGAGTGAATGCGTTGTAGTAAAAGGGACACTTTTAAAGGAATCGACCCCTCTCTGGGGAGGGGGGATTTTAAAGATCAGACTTTAAGCTTTCGAAAATAGTTGTTTGGAGAGTCAGTGGAAGTCGAGGGACATCACGTAGATGGCGACTCGGGTAGCTCTGTACTTTAGCTACACCGCCTTACTATAAGAGCTGTAACATTTTGCACAATCTAGTCACATTTCAATTCCAGTACCACAAGTTTTTCGGGTTCGAGTTCCGGCGCGGTGCCATTGTTGTTAGAGCGGTTCGTAGTAGATCCCGGTCTAATAAGATCCACGTTGAAGCCGTAGCCTATCTCCAAGCTACACGCACCCCCTGAGTAGAGCTAAATGAGTCACAGTGTGCAGCCCTTGCTGATGGCACAAACATTAGCTGTCTCTCTATTAACAGTTACATTTGAACAACATTTCAACTCCATGTTTTGAATGATGTTATGTATGCATTGAATGAAAAGGTTTTCAATTGATCTAGAGATGAGTTGTTGACATTTTTGCCTCTTATATATTTTTGCTCTTAGTGACTCGATTTGCTGTCACTTGTTTAATCCAGTGCATACATAATGGATATAGGTGTACATGTATGCAAATCAATGGCACATTTTTACATATTCCTTTAATTAGGAGTGTCAAAATATGCATTTTTTCTCCAAATTTTAAGAAAAAGTAATCATATGTCTTTTTTAATGTTCATGCTTTATAACTTGATTGAACAGTAGCATAAAAAAAATCCCGTAAAACATTGTTTACAAATGTTAGCTTTTGAACGTGAACGTTTAACCGTAAAAGCGGTGTGATCGAAAAGCGAATAATGATGAATCGTTTTCAAATTCATTTGAATTACAAATGTGTGCTCATCAAAACAAAGTTCATAATTTTTTTTTTTTAATTTTCTAATTTAATCAAGTATGGGTTAATTTTTCTATATAGGAAATACACTGCCTTAGATGACTGCTGCATCTTTCAACCTTTTCCTGTAAAAGAAATTTCACATAATTGAAGTTTTACTTTAATACAAAGGATGGATAGAAACAAATAGTAAATTGAATGAGTCATTTGAGTTTTAAAAAACATTTCATTTGAAGTGTTGATTATCTAAAACAAACTGAATGAAAATAATACTATATTTTTAAATGGTCATAATAGCTCATTTTAGGATAGAAATGAAAGTCCTATTGGCATGATTCCGATGGACGTGAGAATTTAAATGACTGAAAAAAATGCACCACGAATTAAAAATTTTTATTGAATGATATTGATTATGAAATTCGGACAGATCGAAATCCATTTCAAATTATTAAGGGTGATCTTTTTTCGAAGGGCATAGATTCATCAATTTAAAACATATTCAGCGAATTCCGCTTTACTAGTGTTGAGTAATTAACATGTTTTTTTCTATTCTATTCCTAAGCTTCTTTCTTTTTAAAACGGGAAGTTTCATAAAATGAATCGTTCCAAATTGATAAACGCAAAGCACTGTGGGCTCTGTTTCGGAAACGAGATATGTTGTTGTAATGCATTGAAGTTGAAATTTATTCGCTTTTCATGGCACCATTTCCGCAATAAGTCAAAAGATAAAAGCTTCAGCCGGTAAAGGTTCCACCACCATCAGCTGATGAGCAATTAAATCTCATTCAGCAACCATTATAGAGGCGGGCGGTCTCCATCAGTCAGAAAGCAGATGTCCCTTCCACCCCACTTCCTGATTCAGTATGACATCAGAGCGTGCTAGTGATTCTTTCAGACGCACAGATGATGCATGTTGTCTAGAATTGAATGATTTAATATTACTTTCACAGTATGTGTCGGTTTTTTTAATTCTGACATTAACCTAGTCTGGATGTCTGATTCGATTATGGAACGTCTTTTTTCTTAAACTATTTATGCGAATTCTAAACAAATATAATTGAGTTATGGGTTGCTTCAGCAAATATATGTTTTAGATGGATGGCCGGTGAAACATTGAAGATGGGGTTCAGAGAAATCCCGAAAGATAATGCATGTTTCTAAAAGCGATACAAAAATGTTTTCTCAGCTATGCTTCTGTGTGTGGAAGCATCTCGATATCGCTTTCCAAAGGGCTGTTTCCACCTCACTTTGGAACGTCCTTTTCGAATTCAACAAAGGGACTTTCCTTCTGTTACGTGCGCTTGCTTGATTCTCTTATTGGATGAGTTCCGTATGAAAATGACACTTTTCATTTAATGTGAAAACAGAGTTAGTTTAAAAAAAAGATTTTTTTATTTTTTATTACTCATTTAGTATAAACATGCAATGGATTGATAGGGGTGGGGGTGGGTTTATAAGAAATACAAAGGCTTGTAATCGCTCAGTCCGTATTTAATACATCCGATTGACGAAAGAGGAATAGGCACTTCTGGATCGAATATGATTACTGCAGTTGGATTAGGTAAGTGTTGCGTAGTCACCTGAAGGCTGTGCTTCTGAAAGCTGAGTTCAATCGAGTCGAAACTGTGTTGTCCACTTTATTGGCATCATCATCTGGAGGAGATGGGGGAAAAAAGTAGATGTGAACACTTTTTGTCGCATTGAATAACGGAATCATGAATCATTTTGTGTCGGCCCATTGTATTTCATGTCCCTGCGCTTCACCTGCCGATTGCATTTGCTGATTTTCTTTTTTAAAAGTTATTTATAGATTTCTAAAACGCCTGCACTATTTTTACGGCTTCAGAACTCTTTTAAACTACTTCCAGAAGAAAGTGGATTATTATTTTTTTTTTCATGTAAAAGCACGTACCTCCAAAGTACATGAACGATGAAACTCAAAAGTTATCATTTTTTTTTATCTCATAGATTACTTCGTATGTGTCTTGTGAGCCTTTTAAAGACAAATCATGAAACAGAGAAAAAAAGTCCATTGTTATTTAAGATAACTTAGTTCTAAGGTACCATTGTTTTAAAATTTTAAGTTTTTTTGTTATCGAATCAAAGTCAAGAAGGGCAGTTGTAAAATTATTCAGTCTTCCCCCCCATTCCTCCAGATCATGTTCGATGTGAAATGAAAATCATTAGCAAGTCATAAGACTTTCTTAATGCTAATTTGATTGCTTTCTAATGAATGACATATTTTTCGACATGACTTCTTTTTTCTCCTTGCATACAGTCATGTATTCTGCTGCGACATAAGTATGAGTGCAGAAGATATTTTGTACCTCCTCATGAAAGAAAAGATTTAAAATGTTTATTTCATGGATTCGGTTTTTGCACCCGATTCCCTTGGAATAAATTTTACTGTTAAGATTTCAAAGATAACTTTGAACGCTCAATAGTTGTTTGTGAATAGCTCACTTACACACCAAATAAAAACTCATATAAAACACTTGACGCGGAGTGTATTAGACTCCTTTATTTAGGCAGCCATCACACTCGAGATGGATTATAGACCATACAACCGCTAATGAAATTTGGTCACACTTATTCAAAAATCCCTGTCTTACATTCTTTTCTTTTCCCGTCATCTCAAGTTTACCAGACACCCCCACAGACAGGATGTTTACAGCCAGGGCGTTGACTTTCCTATGCACGGGGACCTGGGTTTGAGGCAACAATAGTAAAACGTGCATTTTATCAATGAATAAGCGATTCTATCGCATGCCACTAAAATAGTTTTAGTTCTTTGTTGCAAGGCATCTCAGATATTTTTCCTGGGTAAAAACGTTACAAACTAACCCCCCATTTACACTGAAAAAAAAGTATGGCATTGCCTATTTCATTGAAAATCTCCAGCTGCCATTTGAACAGATGCTTTAGAATATTTATTTTTACTCAATAAGATATCAGATCCTATAAAAGAATAGTAAGGACTGCTCATGAAATGTAATTCTTAATCAAATAAATGTTCTGTTTGTTTTAAAAACTTCTCAAAATATCTGAAATTTGTACCGACGTTTCTTTGTACGGCCTGACGGCCATTTTGAGCAACGCGGCGTGGGCTCTGCCGTCCTTTGACCACAGTTTCAGGTCGAATACTGCATGATGACACAAGGAATAATTTATTCGAATAGATTTAAACTGATTCCTTTTCTGACTGTAGCCCTCGTGTGCACAAGATGACCGTAGACGTAGATGACATACCAAACCAAAACATCGAAATCTTTCATGTAAAGCAGCCTATTTCTTCCACAGAATAGTCATAAAAGGGAGCCCATCCCCTTGTTACAAAGAAACAGAAAATTAGGGCCAACACTTCCCGTCCTTTTCGTACTAAAGTGGGCGCTGAAGGACCGCTTTGCTTTTTTACCCTGCGTGCATTTGTTTAGAAAACGTCAACATATTAACATCCGACAACTTCTTCTGAAATCCTACATTTATTTGACTATATGCTTACCAAAGATAAATAGATACAAGAAATATTAGTATCCATCATTTTGCATGAAATAGAATAAAACATTACAAAAAGTTCATACAAATGATTATTTTATTTTTAAAAAATCATTTTGGAGAGGAAAATGTGACACAAGAAGGATTATTCATAAATTCTGAATGCCAAATATTTAGATAAACTAAATTTACATTTATGGACAGCTATAGAAAAATGATCCCTTTCTTTTGAAAACCGTTGTGGGATAGTGGACTCCCTGCGCTTCAACAGCAATAGCTATCACGTGACGATTATGCTTTTTTGCCCCAAACGGGCGGCCCCGATGCCTATCACTACTCTTCTATGATTTCTTCCGATCGATACTTTTTGAGTTGCCCTATCTGGAAATCCAATTGCATTGGATTCCGTTTTACCTGAAAAGAACGCACTTTTCACCTCCCACTCCATGACTATATTTTCAGCTATTTTCGTCTTGTCGTGCGCGAGCAAAAGAAGGATGATGCGGAGGAGGATTGTGTCACGCGGCCCTACGCAGTTGTGCTCGCACTTGACCTCTCACTGAGGTCGCTTGAAATTGCTTCTCTCTCTCTCGCTTTAAAGGCCAGTTGAATGCATTAGGTGATGAGCTTTAGAGTTGTGTTACAGCATGTCCGAATATTTACTTATATCTGTAGTTGTTATTGAATACGACGCATTAGAAATATCATCCTATAAACAACGACCGGCCCATTGACAGGTGCTAAGGGGATGACAATTATGGGGAGAGATACTTTTTTTTTTCTATCGTTACATCGTGACATTAATTCCTCACTAGATTTGGGAGAAAAAATTCGTCTGCCAATATTTATAGCAATCATAAAAAAACTAGCCAAAAAAAAATATATATATTTGTTAATCGGTCATACAGATACAGATGACCCATAAAATTTAGAATTTTAACGTAAGAACAAAACGTGTAACAGCAGTCTTAAGCAAACAAAGATAGAAAGAAAAAAGTTTATATAAATCATATTCTTGCAATACATTATGTAAAACTGAAAAAAGAAAACAGAATAAATAAAAAAATTTAAAAAAAAGACACTTTAAAATTCCAAACTATTTTATAAAAAAAAAATACGCGAAAGCAAGTGACTAAAAAGATCGCTGAAAGTCATTTAAATAAGCCAATAAGAAACGTTAAAAGAAATCCAGGACATCGCCGACCCACTCTCCCCAAAATAATGCCCCTATATTGTATGAGTAAAAGGATACGTAGCTATATGAATATTTAAATATCATTATTAAAGCCTTTCCATTAAACAAAAAAAGGTGCATTTGTGAAATTGACATGATTAATTGTATTTATTTTTCGTGTCGTCTGTCGAGTTGCTTGATTAAAAGTGATGCCAGTCTTCAATGTATGGTTTGGTTTGTTGCTCTACAGTCATTTTGTACACACTTTAGACTAAATACACCGGAACCTACAGTGTAACGTGGATTCCGAACCCCTCACAAACATCCATGCCACCGCCAGGATTCGAACCTGAAGGCCAGAGCGCTAGCCACTTGGCCACCAGGCCGCACGCTTCAATGTGAGGATAGTCTTCGTTTTGACCGCACAGGGGGTGAAATAAATAAGGAATTGGGGCGAAAATTCATTCGATTTCCTCATTTGCGCAAAAACAGTTTTTTATTGCTTTGATATTCCTTTTAAAATGTGCGCCGGCGGAATTTAAAAATTTCAAGCTATATTTTTAAATAATAGCAAAACAAAATGTAAAGTTGCAACTTTAAAATATTTTCTGTTATGTATATATCATCATCAGTGGCGCAACAGCCATATGGTGGGCAAAGCCCTTCTGACTGCTGGCAGATTTCTAGTCAGGAGATGTTTTCTGTTTACGGGGTAGGGTTGTCAGCACTACGCAAAGCGCTCTACTATCATATTAGACCGTGACCTATGGTTTAAAGTGGATTCCGAACCACTACAAGCATTCATGACACTACCGGGACGCGATACCAAAACCTGTGGCACCGAGCGCCAGAGTGCTAGTCACTCGGCCATCAGGTTCCTGTTATGTATATAGGACACGAAATGTTGATACAAAAGAGAACCGATAAAGAGTGAACTAGAAACACGATACAATTCGCCATAAACCCCAAAAGTACCTCACATTCAACAGGTGCAGTTCAGCTTCGGCAGGGAAATTGAAAATCATTAAACAAACTCACATGGCAAGAGGATGAGCTGACTACAACTGCCTCCAGACTATATATCATAGATATACATTATACGTATAAACAAAAAGAAACATTTTTTTCCGCTCTCCCAAATTTCTCACAAACTTAGTATTATTATGCAAGGATTTCACATGTGGTGGTTTCAGAGAAGATGAATGCCGCTTGAAAGAAACTTCTCATTTGCTTCCGGGCGGTCTATATATACAAGATATTTCTCGTTTTTTTCCAAAGCAGCCTTTTCCTACTTTTAGGATTGGGATTGCATACATTTCTGTTATAAAAAAAACATGCGCGCTTTGTCTAATGACGCCTCGCGAGCAAAAGTTGACCATCTAGCGACTCACCAAACCATTGGACTCAACGAATGTCTCCCCATAAGAAGAAATCCTTGATGAATAACTGCTACTGTTGCTGCCATATTACACATTGGGTTTATAGAGTATAGAATTATTGTAAGCACAGCTCAATATCCAACGTAGATAAATACAGAAATAATTACAGTGATGAAAATTGACTCAATGTAAATTGGGTTGGAGATCGCCTGATTGAATGCTCACTCAAAATCTGCCCCAAAGAACTTTGCTTCCTCAGAATGTTTTGGAAATGGGATAGTGTGTGATCTTTCCGGACAATACTGTGACGACGTGTTTAACATCCCTACATTTTGCAAAGATGTGGATGCACGCGGGTCGTATTCCAAACAGGATAAATATCTTTGTGAAATTATACTTTCTCGAGATCATGCCGTATATTTGCCAAAAAAATCCTCCCACTCTGCCAGTTGGTTGAACAATTTGAATGTTGTTACTACGTTGAAAACTTCTACAACAAGAAGATAGTGAAATAGATTTGCATAAAAAAAACGTAACACTTTAAATAGGCAACTCTTCCTGTTTCACAGATTACGCAATACTTCTATGGCCCAAAGAGATGTCGACGTCGGAAACGGCACCCATCACAACCATCTTTTACCAGAGTTTTAATATTAGCACCATTGCCGAGCTCAAGCAAGTATTGGATAGCTTCCCTTTTAATAAGAAATCATACTATAAGAATGAGATAAAGCTATGCTTTCAAGCTTGTCTCATTTTTCATGTTGTTATATGACCATTGTTTTATATATATTTTAGTTATTTGTAACATGATGTATGATCTTTCTGAAATATGTCTTTCAGCATACTGCCCAAAATCATCAATGGCGGCATTGCAGGCATCATTGGTGTGACATGCGTCTTTCCCATCGATCTAGTGAAAACAAGGCTGCAGAACCAACAAGTCGGACCACAAGGACAAAAAATGTACTCATCCATGTAAGTTGCTTTTATCGTATCAATGATTGTTTAAAAAGCAATAAGGCTACAGAAATATGTGAATAATCAACAAATATTTCTTCCATAGGTTAGACTGTTTCCGAAAAACATATGTAAGAGAAGGATTTATTGGCATGTACAGAGGTAAGATCTGTCAAAACAAAGATAGTCAATGAAGATATTTTTTTGTTTAATCAGAATTCTTTCATGTTAGCTGGTGTTTGTTTATTTTCCGGGCATTCTTTTAATTTACTATAAATGTTAAAAATTAAACATTCTATTAAAAGTCCTCATGCAATAAAATCTCCCCCACTAATATCGAGAACATTTACACTTTAATCTGGGTCATTCCCAGCCACTTTACTAAAGAAATCACTACTTTAAATGGATCAGTTGATCCATTTGGCATAACCTTAACTTTGTAATGAATGCTACTCATTAGAGATCCTCTTTTAACCTAGTGACCAAGTGGCTACCGCTGTGGTCTTTGGTATCACAGGCTTCAGGTTCAAATCCTGGCAGTGCCATGGACGTTTGTGAGTGGTTCGGAATCCATTTTAAACTGTGGGTCCCTGTCTGTTTAGCCCTTGTGTGCACAAGATGACCGTAGAGTGACAAACCAAACCTCTTTTAATCCATTAGAAGGATTTTTTGCCTACTGATTTATTATATTAGTCCATGACATAAAACATGTATTTGATTCACACTCTGCAGACTTCTATTTCTGCATTTGTAGATTAAAAAAAAACCCTGCTCATTTGTGACAAAATTGTTTGTTCAAGAAATGTAAAGTATTTATAATTAATAATGAAGGGTTTATCCAGACTTGAGTATTTTCTTGTTACAAATTTTATAACATTATCAAATTTTATTTTTGTGGATTTTTTTGTTAAAGTGCTGTGCATAATTTTTTAGTGGATGGGATTCATTGCTTTAGTGATTAATTGAAATTATAAAAAATGTCACTTGTATAATTTCTTTGATTTTAAGTATTTGATTTATTTGCAAGAAAGATTTTACTTCACTCTTCAAAATTAATATAAACAAATTCTATTTTTCAGTATAATTTATTACACGTAAGACAATTTTGACAAACAGTGCTTCCAATAGTTTTATTTAAAAACAAATGAATATTTTCTTACTTTTAATGATAATGTGTTCATATACTTCTAATCTATGTAAATTATTTCTCGTAGGTTCAGCGGTGAACATACTTCTAATTACTCCAGAAAAGGCAATCAAACTTGCAGCTAACGATTTCTTTCGCCATCGTCTTTCCACTGGTTCTGGGTGAGATTTATTTATTTATTTAATATCTCAGGAGAAATATAATTAGTTGTCTTTCATTGTTGTAAAACATTTAAAGTTTAACTGTAACAAATAACTGTTTTATAACTGTAACAAATAAAATAATTAATTTGTCCAGCGGAGGCACCGATGTCACCCCCCTTTTTTAAAGAGAATGCATTTTGTAAAAAAGTGTTGTGATTTTCAGATTGTAATATTTGCTAAAATAAGAATTTTAACATCAAGTAAAATGCTAGCTTAAATAATTTTATTAATATTATAAAATCTTGAAGGGCATGACTACAATTCAAATTCTTATTGTATATTGTTTTACATATCTTATTGATGTTTAATGCTGAATTAATTATCAAAGTAAGGAAATGTGTTTAAAGGAATTCACAATTTTCTAATAATTTCTGCTTGTAATAAATGCCCAAATTTCTAATTAATATTTTTTTCAAATGTTTTTAAGATATGACTTTAATATCTGTTTTCTGCTTCATTCTGCAAATTATTTTATTACAATTAATTAATTTGGTGAAAATTGGCTGACAAACAAAAGTTGATGTTATAATTTTCAATTGAAAGCTATAAGTTAAAAAATCACTGTTCATTTAAAACATAATTTTTTTTTTAAGTTTTTGAATTTGTAGAGACATGATTTAAATTCGTACTTCATTTAATTTTTTGGAAGTTTCTTCAAATAATATTTGTAAATGTCAAATAATAATTTGAAAAATATTGTGTTCTTAGATATCTATTTTTTTTTTTAATGCTCTTACTTATAATTTTATAAATTCACAGAAAACTGTCCTTACAAAGAGAAATGATTGCTGGTGGATCTGCTGGTTTCTGTCAAATAATTGTTACAACTCCCATGGAGCTTTTAAAAATCCAACTTCAAGATGCGGGAAGAGTGGGTCTGTAAATTTTAGGATTCAATTTTGATTGTACAATATTTAACAAACTTCCATAAAATCAATCTTTGGAATTTTTATATAAAACCTAAATGTTTTTCTTTTGGGGGAGTTGTGGGGTTAAAGGAACTCTAGGACAAAATGAATGATAAAATTACTGAGAAATAAAGTTGTCCAAGTTGTAAAGTTGTCCAAAAACAATAAAGTTGTCCAGCTTTTTATTAATTTGACTTCAAGTATGTGCATTTTAATTGCAAACTAAAAGTCTTATTTACTATAATCTATAAACAGATTTTTCCAAACATATAAATATAAAAACTTTACAATAATTATACCTAACCGTAATTCTATGGCAATCCATCCTAAGTAATAAATATTTTATCATCAAGCATATGTTTCTATCTTATAAAACTGGAATGCTGAAAATTGAAATTTCATTCATGTAAAAATATTTTTAGTAGAAAAATCTAATAATAATCTAATTTTGATTGATAAGTTGCAGCTCATTTAATTTTAAATTACTACAATGAGTATAAATTTAAAAATAACATTTATAAAATATTTTTCAACTAACACTTGAAGTTTTTTTTCCCTTATATAACTGTCAACTTCGGCAGATTTTTTTTTGGATTGTAGTCCTTCATTATTGATTGTATATGATATCATAAATTGTTATACATTCATAGATTTGGGTAAAATTCATTGAGAAAAATTGAAGAAATGCATTTAATGCAACAGAATGAATCCTTTAAACATAATTTACCACCAAGCAAATTCAAAATGCTGCTGATGCAATATTAGATTCATATGACAAGAATAGCAGTAAGAGATTAAGTAATGAAATGTTTATTTTAATGGAATCTAACCGAAATAGAATTTTGTTAATTTTACTGTCTTAAAGTTAAAATTAGTTAATGGGTTTCTTCCCTTGGGAAAAATACTTTTATTTCTTGTGATTATCGTGTAAACTAATTTAATGAAACTATGTTTATTAATTTAATTATTCAGTGACTTACATAAAATAAAAATAAAACCTTTTTTTTAAATCTAAATTAAAATATTAGATATTTGTGATCAATACCTTCTGATAATGGCATAGTTTTCTTCTGGTATTACATTTTGAGGGTTGACCCACAATGCATTTGTATGAAGTGATAATTTCTTATTTTTAATATTTTAATTTTATGCTTATGTATGTATTTTAGTGATATGAATGCAATTTCAATAGTTAACTTGCAGATTACTGAAAGCGGTTAAATTAATTTTTATAAAATAAGTTTTGAACATTTTCAGCTGCGAGAGGAACAGGTGGGGGCGGAACAGTGGCTGCAACCTCGGCAACTTCCATAGCCCTGCAGCTGCTTCGAACTCGAGGCATTTCTGGGCTGTACAAAGGAACTGCAGCTACAATGTTGAGGGATGTCAACTTCTCCATGGTGTACTTCCCCCTGTTTGCACATCTCAATGCGTTGGGTCCCCGTAGAAAAGATGGCAGTGGAGAAGCAGTGTTTTGGACATCATTCCTAGCTGGCTGTGTAGCTGGTTCTACTGCAGCATTAACAGTGAATCCATTTGATGGTAATTTTTTGTGCATATTGCTTTCATTACGATAGCAGTCTTGCACATTTTTGTATTTTAATGATTGCTTATTGCATTGACTTTAGCTGTTTGTTTTTTCAAAAAATATATTTACATATATTTATCTCATATATGTAAAATTCTGTAGAAATCACTTTATTAATTGATTTAAAAAGAAATTACAAATTGCTAAATAAATATCTCCTGTTTTACTGGATTCTTAAAAGTGTAATATATAAGTGTGTCTGACACAACACTTTTTTTTATTGTATAAGCAATTTTAGAATTGTCATTGTAACTAAGAAATAAATTTTTGAGTAGATGTTAGTTATCTAATTTTTGGCTTTTTTCGGGTATTACGGTTGGACTATAGTTAATTATTGATTAATGTGTGAAATATATATTTATTTTTAGTTGTGAAGACAAGATTGCAAGTTCTTCAAAAAGCTAGTGGGGAAATGACATACTCAGGAATTCCAGATGCTTTTGTGTAAGAAAAATGCTTTATTTATTTATTATTACTGTTTGGTTTGAATATTAATCCAACAGATTTTTATTTAACCACAAAATATCATTATGAATGAGCGTCCATTATTAAAATTATATTATTTATGAGGTTAACATTTTAGGAAAAAGTGATTCAATTTTACAAAATTCAGAAGACTTGACATTTATCAAATAACATTTATCCACTTAACATTAGTGATAGATTATATTAGTGAGCATATCTATGGGTAGTCATTTGTATTCTGTAAATGTTTTCGTTAAATACATGCAAAATGTTTTTGAATTATAACAAAACTACAAAAGACTGTTCTAAACAGCAAATTGAAAAATATGTGGTGTGTAATAATTTTTCATTTTTGTTTTCAAATATATGAAATTCAGTTAAAAGTTTGTGCAATATTGTAGAAATGATTGCTTGCTGCAAAATTATTGGAGAAATTTATTTTATAAATATTACTAAAATTATTAAAATCAAAACCTTTTATTTCTGAAAATACTTCTATTCTGAACTTTTACTAACCTCTATTTTTAAAACCTGGTTGTTATTTCAAAATTTATTTTCTCCTGTTAAACGTCTAGATTTTTTTTTTTTTTTTTTTTTAATTTGGTCTTGTCAGATGTGAATTAATTTGAAGTGCTTCGATGTATGTGAACAAGCTCAAAATGTTTTTATTTTTTTATTTTAGCAAAATAATGAAAAATGAAGGTCCTGCAGCTTTTTTTAAGGGTGCTGGATGTAGGATGATTGTAATTTCTCCTCTTTTTGGAATTGCACAAACTGTTTACTATTTAGGAGTAGCAGAATGGTTATTAGGAAAGAAGAGAAGGTAAGTCAGATTGTATTTTAAAACATTTGCCTGGAATGCCTGTAATTCCTATATTAGATTTTAAATTTCCTTTATTTGTTTTCAAATTTTTCTTCTTCTTTAACCCTTTAGGATTATAGCATAAATAGTCTATTGTTAGAACAATAGTTTTATTTAATTTATTGTTTTTCAAATAATATTAAAGTTCTTTGTGATAAGAAGAAAAATTTAATTTTATCTTAAATTATCTATTACAAAAAGTAACTCCATTTAAATGAAAAATATAAGTTTGTATTTTGGCATTGTACAATGTTAAATTGAATTGAAAGTAAAAATCTTTACTATTTATGCAGAACTTTACTTTTTACGTATGAATGCATGCTGTGAACAAAAATTTTTTCTTTCTTTCTTTATTAAAAATTTCTGCTTTATAGATTCATTTGTTGTGTTTATTATTTCTTAATTTTTTTTCCTGATTGTTTACTAACTAATTTTTATAACAATTTTGACTTTTGCATTTTATACAATTGTGCTTTAAAATCTAACTTTGTAACTTTTTAAGAACTGTGTTTTTACTTCATAATTGATGAATTTGATAGCTTGATTTTGTAAATTATTTAAGTGCCAAGAAGTTTTACTATATCTTATTTTGTATACAAGATGATTAAGGAAATACACTTTTAATGCCTAATTTAAATTTATGAAGTAAACTTTAAAAATTTATTATTGTATTTTCTATTTTACAAAATAAAGTTTTTAAAGTTAACATTTTTTAAAAAGAAAGACAAAAAAAAGTATATCAAACAAGATATTTATTTCCTAAAGATACTTTAAAATCTTAATCAATAATATATATATATATATAATAAATATTGTAAACTAATTATTTTATTTGAGTAATAATTTCATATTTAAAGAAAAGTGGGGATATGATTGTTATTTATTTTTTTATTATTTTTGTTGTTATTCATTCCTTATAATTTTTGCATCTAATTAACTAACCTGAGATTTGCATTTGTGGCATGTGAATTGTTTATATTTATTTGTTTTATGCATTTTTTAAAATATAACCTGATTTGTTTTGTTCTTTCATACTAATATATCTATACTTTTTTACCCCTTTCCTTGCATGCAGTGCCGATTTGGGAAAATAATGGTAAGCATCCTTTGTAAATTTATTTCTGTCAAGCATTGGTACTTTTGATAAACCAGTTGCTGTATATTAATTGCATATGCACTTTAAACCTGTTTTAGTGAAAAATCAATAAGACTATAAGTATTCTGTATTATAAAAATTTTCAGTTTTTCACATTTGAAAATTCTCTCATAAATTAAAAAAAAACAAAAAAAAATGCAGTAATTAGTCATTTAATACTGAAATATATATTTATATGTAAAATTATGTGAATCCATAAGACCTTTGAATACTTTTTTTTAACTATAAAATTAATATAAACTATGCTGTATAAAAAAAGGCAAGGGATCAACTCTTGCCTTTATGCAAGCCAATATCTGCTGGACATTAATTCATAAAGATGATGGTTGTCTATACAGCATTTTTTACAAAAAGATTTTCGAGTTAGATTACATGATCTTGGAAAAGGTTGGAGGAACAATTCCCAAGCATTTTATTACTGAGATGAGATTCAGTGATCTTGTTGGCCAAGACAATTAGTACAAATTATTTCCATTATGCTGATGAGCATTGTTTTATACTTGTAGTGCCAAAACAAAGAGGATTATGTATCACCATATAATTATGGATGACAACCAATAGAGTCCAGCAAAATGATTTCAAGTCTTTTCTTCCATTTGCTGAGTGACAGTCAGATTATTATCTCACTATTATCTTCGGCATTCCCAGACACATTTTTCTCAGATTTTCCCACTTCAGCATGAGACTCATTGCTAAAAACAATTTGAAAACATACTTTTTTGTGTGTGGTTGTAGCAATGACTGCTGTGAGCTCAGATCTTGTTTTCTGAAGAGTTTTTGTAGTCCATGGTATTCTGGTTACAGGTTGGATCATTGATAATGAGTAATCAAGTACTGTGAAATCCACTTTTTCCTTTTAGGCAATGGTATCAATACCTTGCGGTCACTGATATGCCAACCATTTCTACCAACATCATCAAATAATTGCATTGCTTTGATATAATTGGTGAGAGATCTGTGATTTGACCATTCTGCTTCCTTTAATCTAATTGCACATGCTCTTTCAAATGGTGGCATTTTTGTTCCTGCATGAACCTATAAAAGCTCAGTGACAAAGTGAGTAGAAAGAATCAAATTTGAATGGAAATTATGAGTTGGAAGTGTAAATTTATTTATATTGACAAATTCATTCATCATGTCAATTGTTTATAAGAAAAAAAAAACTGTTTTTTCCCCCCTGTTTTCAATTAATAAACTAATCAGAAATAAATTTTATTGGGTGTTGTACAAGACACTTCTTATAATCAATATAATTTTATTATATCTAAAATCATTTTATTCAAGCAAATGTTGAAATGCCATCATTTTTCTTAAGGATGGTATTGAATGTGTTGCACTATATTCTGTGGTGTCTACTGTAACATATGTAGCAACATTATGAATTTCATTGTTAATTTATTTATGGAATTCATCCGATATTTTTTGGTGATTTTTGTAAGCCTCCCTTTTTTTTAAACCCCTTGACTACTATTTACTCTACCTCATAAAATATGGTGCAATATATCTGATTATATTTACAAGAAAATTGGCAATGTTTGTCCAACATATGTTTTCTTTAATTGATTCTGCATTCTAAATCAATTTTATTGGTATTTATTATGAAGCGAGAAGAAAACAACATAAGGATTTTAATGGATGACCCATATATTTTAACATATTCGTTTTAACTTCTGTTAGAAATTGAATTAACAATTTAAGTAACTGTTTTAATCTATTTGAAAATATCATAAGTAGAAAGTTCCTTTCTACCAATATTTTGATAGTAAAAAGTTTCAGCTTTGCCTCAAGAATATAATTTTAGATTGGTTCTAAATTATATGAGATACTGAATTATTTATATTCATAATTATATGATTATGAAGACTAACATTTAATGTGCTATAAGGTGATATATCGGGTATAAACACTGTGCATATCCATATTCCAATATATGTTTTTTTAATTTAAAAAGAAAAAATAATTCTAAGTCTTCAGTGCATTAGCAGCTAATGCTTCATGAAAGGAAAAAGTATTTCAGCTGTAGTTGTATCTATTAGCATACTGAAGATTTATGACTATATATGTATAAATGCATTAATTTAAAAAGCATTTATTTAGTGTAACTTAAACTGTCTATTTCAGTGCAAAGTTTGAACATGAAATTTTCAGGAGGAATAAACTTTTATCATCTTATGAAATCTGTATTATGCTAATATATTTATTATGATATGTGCATATCACAGAAATGTATTTTGTTCAAACTCGCATGATATCTTGTACTAATCAAATTTTAATTTTATTTAAGGTTGGCTGAAGAAGCTAAGTCACTAGAACTGTCTCCAATATCAAGCGTTTTCTGTGATGCACCCAATGTCAATGATAAAAAAGATATTAATTATTTATTAGAGAAAAGTTCATTTGCTGCCAATACCATTGAAGATTAGTACAAAAAAAATGTAGTTTAGATATATATTATGAACTATTTATTATATAAAGTTTAATTGAATGTGCAGAAATTTTTACTATGATGTTCTTATATCAATTTATCAGTGATGAGTTACTACTGCACAATCGTGATTTCTGATTTTCAAATTAATTTGCCTTTCAAAAGATTTAAAAGTTGTCATTTTGAAATTTTAAGATGAACATGTTTGTGTAAAACTAGTATTAAATATTTTTCTTTTCTTTTAAAAATTTTATGATAATTTTAGCTTTAAAAACTATTATGCTGGGCTTTGAATTTCATTTCTAAAAAAAAAAAAAATTATTTTCATTTAGTAATAACTAATATTTGTAAACTTTTTAGATTCCAAAACTCGATATTTTGCCTGTGATTATTAGATGGCTAAGTATGTTATCTTTGGTAATTAGTCATCATAATGATTGCAGAGTAAAGAATTTATAATGTATTTATTTATATATTTTATTTTTATTACAGTTTTATATTATTTGGTAATTTCTATTCAATTTGTAAGAAGAAAAAATCTTTTTATTATTATTAATTCTATATGTCTTACAAAATTTTATAGCATGAATGTTTAAAAGAAATAAACCAATTATAAAAACAATTTTCTGTAATATTTTGAAAAGTTGGCAAATTGTTTCATTAAATAAAAGAACCTGTCCAAAGTTGCTCATCACTGAAATAGGTATTTTAAAATGCTTCAGATTTTTCATCTTGCATTTCAAACATAGAAATTAAACGTATATTTTTGGATTTCAATATGAAGACCATTTTTTCTAGCTGAAAAACCATCTTTTTATCGAGCTTATGTCATGCAGAAAATAATTTTTTATTTATTAATAAAATATCTGTTATGAATTACATAAAATTGAATGTGTTTTAACAACTGGAAAAAAAAAGCTGTGCTATAATCCTGTGATTGAATACCTTGATATAAGAGCATTTGATTTAGTATTTGCATTTTTTCTGTATTTACAGAGCAGCCTTTTCTATAAAGGTATACATTATTTTACAATGTTCCTTTTTTTATTTCATTATTTGTGTGTATATTTTTATATTTGTAATTTTTTGCAATTGTTCGGTTCTTTAAAATTTCTAAGTATATAAAATGTTGAAGAGTATTGAAATCATTTTTTTATTTTTACTTTTCATTTAAGTAAACATTTGTTAATGACCTATTAAAAATAGATGGCCTATCTAGTCTTGTTTCATGTGTTCTTTATGAATTCTAACAGCTAATTTCACTGTAGAATAAGATGTTAATCAATGTTAAGTGTTCTTCCTCCTTTCAATCCCTTATTATATCTAATTGTGGTGTATAGCACTTTGGGTCTTGTTCCACTACACAGCAGCAGTATAATGTTTTGCATAGTAAATGTGTTGCACCTCGTCATCTTTGTTCTTTACCTATGACTGAATTTTGAAACATAAATTGGTTCACAATCAAAACTTAAAATAAACAATACAAGTTATTATAATGATTAAATCTTCGGTTGCCATATTAAAATGTACTATTGAACTAAAACGTTTTCACATTTTTTTTTAATTAAAAAAAAATTATTTGCTAGATGTTTGGAACATTCCAAAATATAACTTAGTCCTTCTGAATGATTATATGTGTAGAATTGGATGTGAAAGTGTAGAATATCATGTATTCAGTGGTTATTTTTAAAAATTAAGAGTTAATATATAATTTAAGTGATTAATCATTCATGATAGCAATGAAATTGAAACTACTGTATTAAAATTCAAATGCATTCTTCTGCTTTATATTTTATCTGAAATATTTTTTGAATGTATAGTTTAAAAAATTAGGTTTTCCAGTTATCAGTGGAAAGATGAATGTTTAGCCATTACTAAATGTGATAAAAGAGCCAAAAGTGTTCTTACTGTTGTACCACTGTTTGCATAGTTTAAGAAAATAAAATGGATCTTAATGTGATTTGACTCTTGTTTCATTCAAATTGCATGTATGCTGAAAATAAATTTTACTATTATTTCGTATTAATGATGTATAAGTAACTATCTATATCTAGTGCATATATATGGTTAAGCAAAATAAAATTGTAAAACTTTAGGACTCAATGGATTTTATTTGGAAATATTATAATGGACTAGGTGATTAAGCTCTGAATCATGTTATCGCTAGGAGACATTCTATTTTCTGCAAGTTTAACTAATTGATCTTTCAATGGAATAGAAAAATTCAATGTGTTTTAGTTATTGCTGAACATTCTACATTGTACTTTTAATCTCCAAGAGATGCTCTATGACCTACAAAATATAATAAAATTGAAAACTAACAAGCTATAACTTTTTCCAATCTCTTCTATTTTTCAATGATCACTGCCCTGTATAAAGGGACTTTTTAATTTATTTACACAACATCATTTAAAAAATCAAATGCCTACAGAAAAAAAGTTAATTTACTTTATTCAATAAAATAAAAGCAATATCTATTTGTTGCTATTAATTTATATGTTTTAAATTAACAATGCAAAAAGAAAATTAAGAATTTTTTTTGTTTGAATTAACTTTTTTTATTGTGTTTATTGCCCAAGTTATTTTGCAATATCTGTTGATATCAAGAAATAAAAGTTATCTATATAACATGTATTATATCTGAATTATATTATAAATATTAATTTTTAAAGAATTTGCTGTATCTTTACAATGGCTTAAATGATTTAATTATGAATAAATTTTAAATTGCAATGTCATGTTAAATCTTAAAGTATCTTACTCAATTTAATTAAAACAAGTTATATTGTATGTGGACCAGGAGGATTCTCATTCTCATTCAAAAAGTAGTGTTGGTTCAAGTTTGTCACAATGGAGCACTTAAACTTGATATCCTCATATCCTCTAAAATATAAAATGAAATTTATTGAGAAAGCAATTTTTTTTATTCAGTTGATTAAGTTAAAAGAGTGTAATGTTAATTATTTTTGTAAATAATTTGTTATGAATAAAAAAAAATTTTAAATGCCTTTTTTTTTTATAAAGCCATTTTATCTATAGTGTAAGAAATCCTTTTTCACAATGATAGAAACTAGTGCATAATTTTATTATGATTATATACAATTTAATGGAACTCAATAGTTTACAAGTTTCATACTCTAGGCTCTAATCCAACATATTGCATTTTAACATACTTGGAATCTCTTCTTTCTAACTTTTTGTTCTGCAAATTTTGATGCATTCAGTTGCACTATTTTCAATTGACAAAATGACTAAGCTAGAGACTCATGCTTGGTTCATAGTCGATCGCAGATAATTCTTAATTAGTTTTGAGTTTCGAAAAAACTGTCACATGATATAACAGAAATGCATAAAGAAAATCTTAATGCTGAAATGAGATTGGAAACAGGTTGAAAGGTTGTTAATTCAACTACAAACTTTTAATCCAACGAATAGACTCTTTTGAATTTCTGTGCAGAAACCATCTGCTCTGACGTCAAACCGATCTGATATGCATTCCATGCCTTCGTATTGATATCTTGTTTAAATCTGTCAATGCAGTATAACATTGACTTTTTCAGCTCTTGGTCTAAGTCAGCCAAAAGTATGCACAGAGAGAAGATTGGTTGCAACCTTCTCTCTGGGATAATTTTCTTCCACCTGATAGTTCTTTTTACTACAGGAATGCTCATCTCTTCACATATGTATTTTACAAATTGCAGTACTTCCATAACGAGATCATTTATTTTGTCCTTTAAAAGGACTTACACTCATCATCTTGATAACAGACTTCTTGAAACTTATTTCCAGAATCTGCAAATACTTTTGAATGTAGTTGACTTATTTTAAGACATTATTCGAAACACACTAAAACGAGAAATCGCACATTACAAACTTTGAACTGCTCCTATTGACAGATTCGTAAGTGTGTTTTCTGAAAGTCTTTTCAACATTTATCAGAAAGATCGTCCATCTGTGAATAGAACCTACGAAAAATACAAACTTTCTATGGTTCCAAAATTAATTTCGCATAAGGGGACTGTTGAAAAGGTTGTATTCCCCACAGATCGAAAGAGTGATTTGTATACAGTTCAAACAATAATATAGGATTAAGTTGTAAAATCTTTCTTGAATGCACTCCAGCCATTGTAGAAGCATTGTATCCTTTCCTCGACATATTGCTATATCTAGATCATCCTGTAATAACTTTTAAAATATCTTCCATTTTGTCAAAGGCTTTCTAGTTAAATATACTATCCAGGTTCTCAAAAATTTCTAGTCACTTGGCTGACTGATATAGAGTCAATCGGACATCAACTGCCGGTCAGCATTCTTCGATTTATTCTCTAGTCTCTTAACCGAAACAAATTATTCATATTTCTTTTGAAATACTTCCTCGTTTAATCTCTTGGATTATCTGGAACATGGAAAGGAGATGCCAGAGAACAAAACATTACCATTCATTTCTTCTTCTCCTGCTTCTTCTTCCTCTTTGTCTGATGCGTTGCCTTCTGATCTATTTCCTTCTTCATTGTGATTGTCGCCGAAGTTATCTTCTTTTTTGTGTGTGTACTAGTATGTGTGAACGCCCTTTCTACTTTGTTCTTCGCTTTTGTGACTTCTGTTGGGGTTTTCGTTAAGCTCAACTTCATTTTAGGATTGAGATAATGCCGCAACCTGTTCTTCCACACTTGATGTTGGTGTTGAAGACTTAACAAATTTCAGCATCGAACCGGCCAACGACTGGACTTCCAAAACTTTAGCTTTTTGTGTTTTTCTTTGCTGAGCTCCACTTGAACTCTGTAGCTTCATGATAGTGGATTTGAAATATTTATATATATATATATATATATATAATTCTTCTGCGCTTGTGCTTGTCACTGAACTCCTTCTAGCGGGTGGGCCGATTTGGATGAAATTTTGTGTGTGTGTTTGACAAAACACGAAGAATGTTTTTATGCTATCCTCTTTATTGTAAGTCTGAGGGTGCTGCAGTGTATCAATTTCTATACCTTCCAACCCATCGCTATGAAAATGGGTAACAATATGTATTCGAGTATGGAAAACAGATTCACGCTCTCCACTTTAGTATGACTTGCCACCAGATGGTGCTGCAGCATTTCATATTATAGACCGTTCAAACGATATTCTTAAAAATGAGTATGCACCTATAGTGGAACACGGAGAATATATTCACAATATGTAATTTTCTACAATGCATTTTTTTGAGGGGAGGAAAACGTATATCGGGTTCTGCTAGTGAAAGATCTTTATCAATCTCTGTTAACTAAGTTAAATTTCATTTTGCATATATTTTATTAATTTAATTCCAGTATTCATAGCTATTATAAATTTTTGATGTTACAATCTGATTTTTAAAACACGGAAATAAGTTTTATTTCAAGAAAAAATTAATTATTGACATAATTTAATTTTCTGTACCTGTTGTTGTGACAGCATATTCCAATTTTTTTATGTATGATACAAAATGTTATTTATTAATATAATTTTGGAGATTTTGTTATTTTAAATTAACATTTAAATGCAGTAAGCCAATTTAAGTAGCAAAGCATATTGCACTTTTAAGTCAAATTCGAAAATAGGAAAAGACAAGACTTGAACGATTGTTGAATTGACTTGTTTTATATACATTAGGTTACAACAAGAACGTGCATATTCCATCGGAACATTCACCACTTCAATGCACTCAGCTATGCCGCATTGATTTGCAACTTCAAATATAACCAAAATGTTTCCAAATTCTAATTATCCAAGTTTCTGACCTGCAAATTTAGTTGAAATAAATTTTCTTACGAATCCACAATAAAATAATTCTTTAGCTGTTTTCAATTTGGGTATGACAAGTTGAAAGTGATAAATTTGATCACGACCTATTGATAAATATTTTTGAAGAGATAAATAGGAAATTAATATGATTTTATTGCAAATAGATCGCAGTTTTAATTATTGAAACAACGACCACGATTGTTACAAACAAGATATATTCTAGTTTTATGCGGAAAATGTGTGATGGCGTGTTTTTCATTTTCGGAATGGGGAAGGATCAATAAGATTTAAAGTATTAATAAATCACAAATAAGCACTTAACTCTTATTGCAGATTAGTAAGGAGATCCTTCATTGTTAGATACTGAAACATGGTGGTGCTCTCATGCCCTTTCAGTTAATAAGATATAAAAGATAACTAAATGCCCTTTTTAAAAGATTAATTATTTATTTATTAAAATTATAAAATGAATTAAATATTAATTAAAAACAAAAGTTGGAAATAAATAAAAGAAAAGAAAAATAGAAGGAATTAAATGGAATATAGATGTTGCTGAAATCAGTTGCACAGAATCGAAAATTAAAACAGAATGAGCAAAAGTCAGATTAGGAGAAAAATAGCTTATAAGAAAAGTGAACTTTTTTCGTCTAGACAGTTGGGGGGTTATAAATCAGTCAGAGCAGCAGAAATGGATGAAACAGAGGAACAGTGCGTGGGCGTAGCGCAATTGAAAGAAGGAAATCTTAACTCAGGATTAGGAATTAATTTAAAATATTTAGAATAATGCGGGGAAAATGTTCAATTTTTTCTATGGAATGTGGAATATATACCCTGGATGTTTGTTTGTCAAATAAGAGCTGAAATTTCTTATTTAGATTTCTTAACCGATTGTTATGTTGTAAGATAAGAAGAGAGAACATTGGACGGAGTGCCATGATCTTTTAAGTTGCCACTATGGTGTCAAAATTTTGCAAAACTTCGAAGTCCATTTTTTTTTTTTTTTTCAGTTCTTAAAAGTGGCTAGTAGATGTGTACTGTTGGGATGAGATACCTTCTCCATCGCTTGGCTGAGTGAAGTCAGGGATACCATAATATTCTCTATCAGAGTTTTAAATGTTTCATGGAAAAATCAAGCCTGCTCGCGACAGATTTCTTTTAGAATTTCTTGAGTTTCTATAGCTTGTTGTTTTAATTTTTGAGTGAATTCATCTTTTGGAATATGATATGTTTTCCGGGATTCTATAAAGGACAGATGGTTAAGTGTTTTAAATTTTAAATAATGTTCTTCAGTTTTGAGTTTAGCATAATTAATGTCTGCGCCCTTGCGATCCACAATGCACTTAGAACGTTTAAGAACTTTGGCCTAGCATGAGTCCACATGCTGTTGGGCGTTACAGAACTGACAAGTAACTGAATTTTTACAAGTTGCGATTGAGTGTGTGAATAAATAAACAAAGGCACTAGAAGGGTTTATAAAAAAAACAAGATTTTTTGTTGCTAGCCATAATCTTGCATGTTCTGGTAAAATGATTCACAAAATTGTGATTAAAACATCTGTAAATAGAGTATATTTATTTTGCTTAATTTGCGAAGTTCAATGATTGAAAAATCCCTCTCTTTTTCCATTCTTTTGCAAATTTGTCAGATGTTTCAGTAGAAATATTATGAAGTAAAAAACGATTAGTTATTTTTATCAACCCATCACACACACGTGCTTAAAATGTAGGAACTCCTTGGTCTACATTGATTAATAAACAAAAACAAGTAACATAAAAAAAATTTTAAAGTCAATTCCTACTTTTTTTTCACTCTATTGCAGAAAGGCGTTTATAAATAATAATTTTCATTCATTTTTTTAAGTTTATCTGGCGCCATCTATGGGTAGATATATGCACTTAAATCTTAAAAAAACTAAAATGAATGAATTAAATTTAATTACTGAATTAATATTTGAAAAAACTGTATTAACATCCAGCGTCATCCACTACAAGTTAAAAAAAATGTATTTGAACTTGAGTGGATGAATAAAATGTATTTCATTAACGATTGAAAATTTGAACAAGATATATATAGGGAGAGTGTGAGCTAACAGAAAGAATTGAACAAGTTGCAATTAAATTGGAAAGTGAATGAAAAAAGTATAAAAATATAGATGATTTGTCTATGTTGAGTATTAAATAAAAAAAGAAACAAAGAAGCTATGTTACCAGAAAAAAAATCTAAATTATAAACAAACTAACGAATAAACTGAGATATGAATTAAGCAAGCACTTTTTTTTTTAAAAAAAAAAAGACGATTCATTTGATTTTTTGTTTCATCTTTTCATTGATGTTTTTTTTCCCCTCGTTACTATCTTGTTTGTCTTCTTTTTGTTTATCAGAAACTGAGCAACTCCACTATTAGCGAAATAACAATAATAATAATAAAAGACAATTATGAAATCCCTCACATTTGATTGATTGTGAATAATTAACACAATTTGGGAAATTTTTAAAAATTTCAAATTTTCTTCAGAGTAATTGAATAAAATCTCGGCCTATGGAGAGCACAAATCTCAAAATCAAGTCAAGGGAAGGCAAGTCAAACAAAAAACTTTACCTGAAGTTTACTTTATCAATTAATAATGAATTAATTGTTTGATTTTGCTAAGTAAAATGAAAATTGTTAAAATTTTTTTTGTTCTAATTAATTTATTTTTGTACAATATATTCTTTAGCTGTTGGCTGAACAAATCGCTGTAGAATTCTAATTGATCGTCGAAAAAGAACGATCGTTTAAAAGAATATTCAATAAAATTTACTATACGGTTATATAAAAGAATTTTACAGGGAAAAGCACTTATGGATGTCAAAATCCTGTAGTTTTTCACAATTAACTTATATTTAAACATTCTTTACTCAGTGTGTTTTGAATAAATTTTTCTATTAATTTTCTTTGAATTTTTATGTATTTAATCCCTTTTATATATTTATGTAATACAGTAACCACAAATTTTTTTTACTAAAGTGCGCCGTGCTTGCAAATTATTAAATAAGTATTGAACAATATTTTAGAAATTTATAGCTTTGCAACAAATTAGTTTTGATATATTTTTCATTTTATTTACATTTTGTTTTAATTATTTAGAATTTGTATTAAATATACAAGACGAAAGGAGCAAAGAAGTTTATGGCTAAAAATAATAAAGCCTAATGAAAATCTCAGCTGCTTTTCAAATGACTTTTAGTATTTGATGAGATAATTGCAAGCTTTAAAACATCTTTTTTTTTTTTTTTATATTAAATTTTGAGAATATTTGGCTTCAAATTTCATGTATTATAGATTTTAGTTTTGTTTTTAAAATCTCTGTTTTTAAATTCTGATTAAATATGTTCTGTGCATATGAAAGATAATTCATGTTAATGATTTCTTTACAATTGTAAAGAAAATACAATTGAATGTTGAAGGTAGTATGCTTGGAATTGTTATCTTGATAGAATTGGAGTGTTTCTCTAGATCAAAAATTTTTACTGATTTAAAATTTTTTTTTTAAGATGGATTATTTAAACTAATCAGGATATTAACAATAAATATGAATGTGATTATTTTTAGATATCGTCCACTTCCATATCATAACTTCTTCATTGGAGTGTTTAACAATTGGAAGTTCTCTTTTCAAAATTCTTTCTTCTAATGAAACCATTGTGCAATCACAACTCCATATTTATTTAACACGAAAAATATTTTTTCATTTTTCTGGCAAATGAAATTTGTCAAAGTTTTTCATTCTTTATGCAAATGAAGAATTTCCTTTTTTAATTTGGTCATGATATCTGACTGATCAAACTGTTTTTTTAAACTTATACATATTCCATAACATTCTTGCAATTCTGGATTATATTTTGTAATCAGTAATTTTTTATTTATATTTATTATTTGTAATGATGATTTGCTTCATTTCACGAGACAGCTTTGTTGGCCTGTTTGATCTTATTTACTGCATATTCTACTACTCTTTTAATAACATTTTATGATTAAAAAACATGTGAATCACCTAATGTAACTGTTTGATGAATAATATAATTCTTTTCAAAGGACAAATTTATAGTTAATTTGCAAATTTAGGAGTAAGTATGCTTGCCTCAACTAGTCATGGTGATAGGAACTGATAAAAGTAATTAAGTATTCTAAACACATAATTTATATTCAATATGCCAAGTTGTGTTTGGGAAAAAAATCTTTTTTAATTTAATCTAAACAAGAAAAGTTTAAATCACTTTTAAAACTTTTGCGAGATTTATTTAGGCTAAAAAATATATATATTTTTTAATTTGAAAAATATTATATCTAATAAACCATATTGTATTAAGATGAATAATATGCCCATGTTAAAATCTTTTAAAAGGTATAGTTATTTTTGCTTTTCTTTCTTCTAATTATAATTATTTCACATCCTTGAGAAATTTTGTGAAGTACTGCAGATCCATAATTTATTAAAAATTACTTTGAATCTATACCAATATCCTTAAAAGGTATTCTTAAACCTCATGGATATTCAGTTAAAAACTGAGTATTGTTTAACAAACAGTTGAAAGATTTATATCGAATTTAATTGTTCTTATCGGAAAACTTTTCTAAGTAACATTAATTTTTTCATCATATGTACGATTGTATTTAATACAAGTTTATTCTAAATAATTAAAACTTACGTTAAATAAAATGAAAAATATGTTTAAATTAATTTGTTTCATGGCAATAAATTTTAAAAATTTTATTTTATAATTTTTTATTTAGTAATTTGTCTACATGCCACTTCTTCAAGAACTTTTGTGTGTAGTGTGTATTATTATAATACAAATGCACTGTTTATTATTGTAATGTTCAAAGAAGCACTAATATTGATAATTAATATAATTTTATTTCTGAAATTATTATTTCTTTTCACAATTTTCATTTTATATTCCTTGCAATTTTTAAACTTCTGTTTCAAATGTCAGAAATGAATGTGTAAGCTTTATTGCTTATTTTCAAACAATTATTTAAAAATTGTTTCGATAATTTTTGTATTTAAAGGAATTATGTTGTTACTTTTTATTATGATTAGCTTTAATTTCACTTATTATTATTTATGGTTATGAGTTAATGTATTGGGGTTTTGTTTGCTCTATACTGTATTATGATATTACTAATATCGAGAAAAGTGCTATAAATTTAAACAAAATTATTATTATTCATATTTATAAGAAAAGATTTGAATATATTATGATTTTGGTTATCTATTACTATATAAAAGTAATAATTATATTAGTTCAAATGGTATAGATTCATTGCAATGTTTCTATTTTATTTAATTACATAATTCATAATTTATTTTGTTATAGTTTTACAGGTATTTTTGTTAAAGGAAAGCAATTGATGTCTTTTCTTATTGTAAAAAAATAAAACATTTATGTCCAAAATATCTTGTATTATTTAAAAGCTACATTAAAAATATAACGCATGTAGAAATCCATAAAATGGCATAATAAAGGAAAACAAATGCTGCAGATAGAATATATTTCCACCATTACTTAAAAATTCATTTTAAAGATTTTATTATGTTTTAAAGCATATTATAATGTTTATGCAAATAAGTATTTTTATCATTTTTATTTATAATATAATTAATTTGTCCTTTTATATGTTATTAATACACTAATGAGCTGAATGAATGATCTGAGAAAACTTTTATTTTTATTTCAATTGAAACATCTATTTTGACATTTTTAATAAAATTAGAATAGGCTTACAGTTTGTAAGTAATAAATAAATAAATATATTAGAACATTAAACTAATAGCAAATTTAAAATAAATGATAAAAGAAGAAGTAATGGCAAATGAAATAAATAAGAAAAAGTAAGTATTTTTAAAGTCAAAATTGAGTATTTACAAATAATTTTAAAAATTAATTTTTTATTGAAAATTGCTGAACATTTAACTTTTTTAAAGTTTTAGTATTTTCAAATCTTTTCTTCAATTGCCAAAATTTTTTTTTTTTTTTACATTGATTAATCCTGCTTTCCATCCTGAACTCCTATTGATAGATAATGAAGGTAGGACTTTTTGGATTAGCTATATCACATCTACATTTAGAAAAAAACCCTCTAAAACAGCCTGACCTTCAATGTGAAGCATTTATGTCATAACAATTGTCTTTAAATCTCTTCTTTTCTGAAAGTAGTGATTGACTGCAATGTACACTTCAGAATATTTGAATAAGAGCCCTCTGGCATTTTAGCTGTGTGCTTATCATTACATTATGAGTTAGTTAATGGTCGAACTTTGAGCAACAAATTAGTATCTGATATATCCTTTTTACATTAATATTTCAGTCGCAAAAATTAGTAGAGTGCAAAATGAATAAAACAGATGTCTGACATATTTTGAATTGTCAAAAAACTGAATTTTAACAAAAATTACAACTTATTTGAAATATGAATTATAAATTTTGTATATATTTTTTCTCTTGATGTATGTAGAAAACCCTGTCCTTTATTAAGACCAATTAAATTAATATACAAATGATTTATCTTTTTGTTATGGCAGTATTTATTTTAAAAAATTACTAAATATAATAAATTTAATTATTTTAATGTATTATGTTTCTTGTGGACTACTGAATTGATGTAGTGGTGATTATATAAATATATTGATAAAAATTCTGGGAAATATGTATTAATATTTGTATTGTTGTGTTTGACTTTGCATTACTTCATTTTACATTATTAATTTGTTTTCTTTTCTTTCTTTCTTTCTTTCTTTTTTTTTTTTTTTTTCATAGAAAAGAAAGACATTAGTGACATTAAAAATGCACCTCTATGTGAAAAACAACATGAATCTCCTGATTGCAATCGTAAGTTATTTAATAAATAAACATTTAGCCATCATCTAGAGGCACACCAGGAAGTGAAAGGCAATGTTTGTCATATTTGTACAAAATCTTGTTATTTAATTAAGTATCTGTGGATAGTTCATAAAAAAACTTTATTAGCTGAAAAATGTTCATGAATTTTAAATGTATACTGTACATAGTGTTGTATATTTTTAAATTTTTATTGTAATCAAGTAAAATAGATATTCATTAATTTATAGGTTAATTTGAAATAAAAAACAACCAGCAAATTAAATTGTAATGTCATTATTTTTGTTTTAAGTGAATGTTATTATATATTTTATTAAATACTTTAGTTTTGCAAATAAAAACATCAATTTCTTAATTTGCAAAAATATATTCTGTTTGTTACTTTGGTGTTATAGGGATATTGGCGAGTTATGAAATACAGAATTTAATTGTCTTGCATTGATATTAAATCAATTCACTTTTGTTATAGAACATAATTTTATTTATTTTCTTTTAATATTTTACAATAATGATCTTTCTATATTTCATATTTTTTTATATTCATATTTTAATAACAGTTCATGAATTTTCATGATTCATAAAATTGCGAAGATAATCAAAAGATCAGATTTATTTGTTTTTCACATTTGACAATAATGATGGACAAAATGGTACATTTGATGGTATAATGATTGAGATTGCAGAATTTAATATGTTTCAGGATTTCATTTATCTTTATAATATCTTGTAAAATGTATAAAGCAACGTAATTACCTATCCATAATTATTGTTTTTGTTTAATTAAGAATCTTTTAACTTATATTTGGTTCTTTCTTCCTCTTTTCAGTTATACATTAATGAAACTGATAGTTTTAATGATGCCGACACACAAATGAATAAAAAAAAATGACCTTCATTTCGCTGTAGTTTTTTATGTTCCAGCTACACAAAATATAATTAAATATCTGAATTACTTATAAATTTTGTAAATATTAGGTAAGTATTTTTTAAAGCAGAGGATTTTTGCAAGGCAATTTCAGGTCAAGTGTGAAAAAAAAAAAAAAAAAATAGCAGACAAACCCACTAAAATTGGCTACATCATGCAAGTTGAAAAATCAATTTGTTTCAAATGAGAAATCTTTCTTTTAAATCAACTGATAGAATTTTCAGATTATCGAATTTGTCAGTATCAAATATATTAGTATCTGTCACTTCACATTTTTGATAATGAAACTTTTCAAAATTTTTGTTGCAACTATATTTCTGACATAATTCAATCAAGGTATTGAATTGCAAATATCTTTGCTTTTTAATCAGTTTCATTTGTTCTTTGTACTAGTTGGTTATTTAATATATTTAGTTTTGCAAAGATATTGGTTAAACTCACAAGTGTTTTACTTTCAACTTCTGATTTGTTATTTAAAAAATCACTTAGAATATCAAATAGTTCGACAAAACTTCTCAAGCAGTTCTCTTTTGAGAGCCATTTTACTTCATTGTGAATTAAAAGTCTCAGATGGTCTGCATTTGGTTCTTCCCAAAATATTCTGTAGAGATGCTCACATTTGGCATTACTTTTAATAGTACTGATACACTTTATAATTGAATTTAGTACTTCATTTGGAACAGATGAATTTTTTTTAAATAGGAAGTTTTCTCCATGAATAACAATGCACAAAAAGGATTTCTGGATTCTCATCTTTTGTCAATTAAAAAAATTTTTTTTTTTTTTCTTTTCTTTTTCATCATGTTAAATGCACCATTGAGCACAACATGTTATATTTTTCGCTGGTATATTACTTACATTTCAGTATTATTTTTTATATTTTTTAAAGTAGTGGTGCTATTTAATGATTTACAAGACATTTCTTCAACAAAATTCCTTTAAAATTCCAAGACAAAAGTATGACCATTCATTGTTGACAGAGGGAATGAAAACAAATTTTAAAAATTCCTCTAAATATTGACACATTTTTTATTGCATCACATTTATACACACTCATTTTATCATGGATTGGAAGAAATAAACATAAAAATTAAAAACTAAAAATAATATATGTGTTAAAGTTTATTTAAGATGGAGTGGAGTAAATGTAGACCAAAAAATGCATATTTAAATGAATATGACACATTTACTCCACCACAAAATAGCATTTTTCCATTTGACAAATTTTTCTAAAAAATGTTAATGAATGATATTTTATTAAAACTGAAATAAATAAATATAAAACACAAATAACCACTATATATTTATACACACTTATTAAATAAAAACGTTATTTTTTTCTTCTTATCACAAAAACAGCATCTATTCTAATTAATAAATTTTTGCCACTTGAGACTATTGAGCATTTCAAAATGTATATTTTTTAAAATCAGGGGGATTTTTGCAAGAGTTTTAATGTAATACTTATTACAAATTAACACCAAAAATTCTCCTTTTAACTCTTTGCATTCTTCGAGGTTATTATCAATCGCTACACAATGCATTGAATCAGCTGGAGTAGCGACTGCCATAAGGATATAGGAATTTGCTCTTGGTTAGAGGTATTTGAATAAATTTATTTCATTATTATTTTTGAAAATGTTGCAAGGATTGAAAACTTTTTTATATGTATTTTTGAAAAGTATTCAACGAGTAGATCCTAAAGAAAAATGCACTGTTTCAATAGGTAGACAGTTGTTTTTAGATTCTGAACGAATCCATTTTCGAATTGTTCCCTGTGATGCATTCACCTCTCATTGGGAAACAACGGCTTAGGCAGTCACAGAAAGGACTATCATTTATTAAGTAAAATACATTTAAAAGGCATTAATATCTCTATCAAAAACCTGCTTACTTACAATGAATTTTGGAATTTTTAAATTCATATGAAAATAATTGAAATGAAGATTTAATATCATAATTGGATGAATCTTTTCTATATACTTCAATGTAAATTACATTTGATATATAAGTAAGTAATGAAAATTATAGTTTTATATTTTTTATCCTGAGGGTAATTCTTCATCGAATTGTTATGAATTAGTATTGTTCTTTTCGAATTAACTTAAAAAAGTTAGGCAAATGCTTTTTAAAATTTATTTAATACCCTTTTTTAAAATGATATCAACTATATTTACTTGTTTCAAGCTAATTGAAATATTAATATTTTCATAATTTTTTTATTACTTAAAAATATTGTAATTATTTTATTAAGTTTTTTTATGAATTATATATTTTTATGGAGTTAATTTTAAATAGAAGATAGTTTTGCAATTTTGTTGAATATATAAGTTATTTTTCTAAAATTATGTATAATTATTTTATATGTAATAATTCAGCCAGAAGCAAAGAATTGAAAATAATTTTTCTTTTTCAAAAAATACAGCAAGATATTCTTGAAGAAAGCTCAGAAGATAAGGGTATTTTATCAAAAAGAAAATACTTTTATTTAATTCTTATTAGTAATGATAAAATTGTGTAAAATTAATCTATAACATGTTTCTACAATTATTGTTTTCATACTTTTTTTATTTATAAAATGTTTTATTTTTGCAATCTTTCTTTGTTTTGAGTAAAATAAATTTACGTAATATGATGCTTTTTTGAACTTTATGATTATGTTACATGACAGATACTTGTTTTTAATTTTTAATGAATGTTTAGAAATATGATGATATTAATTAAGATAGTAATAAAATGTATCATAATTATTTTGTTTAATACTTTATGTATGCTTATATGCTTACTTGCTTAGTGTTTTCTTTAAATATGTCTAATAAATACTTCTTTTAATCACATTTCTATGCATATGTCCTTTAGGAATGTTATTATTTCTAATGTATAAATTGTGTATATTTCTAATGTATAAAGTAGTTAATATTTTTACTTTGCATATAAAAACAAAATTTTATAACCAGAAGAAAGTCAAAATGCTTGGATTTGTGCAAATTATCCATAGATCATACAAGCTAGTTTTCTTTTTATTGCCAAAAATGATGATTGAGGATAATATACCAATATAGATTATGGCAGGAAATTAGAGTATATATATACCTCAGTTATTAGGTGTTATAAATAGTAATAACAAAGTAATCCTTTGCTAAAAGTGTAAATGTATTAAACACTTGCTATTAGTATGATATGAAATATTCTTTTTTTATTAGTTGTAATGTTCTAATTAAGTAACTGTTACTAAAAAAAAATACCATTCTGTACGATTAACTGAAGCCTGAAGATCCTAGGTATGAGATAAATAGTTGTTCACAACACTTTTATCAAAGTTGTGAATTTAGAAATAATTATAATTTTTACGTAATTTAATTAAATGCAGAATTACGTTTATAAATAACATTTATTTGACCCTCAAAAGAGTTTTTGGAGATTCAAATAAATTCTAAATGTTCGATGCTCAGATAAATAAATGTATTAAAGTATATATTAAGTTCTAACTTCTTTTTCAGAAGCTCTACTGTTCTATTTATTAAAAATTAATATTTGTTTTATTTTTATTAGTTAATAAATGTTTTTTATGGCATATTAAAATGGAAGAAAAACAAATTGAAAATGTATACATCAAATTTTTTTAAATAAGAATTTTCGAAATTTCTTTGTGTGTTATGTTTAATACAATGCACTTTTCTCATTTCTGTTAGGTTCCTTTCTTGAATTCGTAAATGATGCCGGAGCTCGATTATATAAATGTTCCATCTGCTCTCGTGAATTTTGCAAAAAACAGCAAATTATGCGTCACATTGAATTGCATAAAGACGTGAGAGTCGTGTACTCCTGCAACCTATGCTCCAGTCAATTTACTCGTAAAGACAGTCTGCAGCAACATGAAAGATTGCAACATAATATCATGAGCAAAAAATGTTACAAAGTATTCCCTTTTAAATGATTGAAGCTCTGTAATATGGTAAGCTCTCTTTAATCTGGCTTTCAATAGTTTGCCGCATTCTATAATTGGACACCCATCGAGCTTTCTTATATTTTCCATGTGGATTCAGGCATTTGCTGACCTTGACTGCCAGATGGTCACAAAGCTGCTTGCATTCATCAGATATTTATATTATCTACCGGGATTCAGAATGTGCATCAACACATTCAATGTGTAAATGTTTGAATCATTAAAATTTTTATCTAGAATACTTTATCTTTGACATTTCCCTTAAAACTATATTGACTCCCCAAAATCTGACATCGATTAAAGAGAGATTATTGTAATAAAGTATTTATTATACGTTAATTTTCTCTCTGTATGTTACACATGATCTGTTACAAAAACTGTACTTATGATCCCCTTTAAGCAACATAAACTGTAAAATTGTATTAATTTTTGCCTATTTACTTATCTCTTATATCATATTGAAAATTGTATTATTGTTTTTTTTCCATGAGGAAATAAAAGTTTTATTAGTTTTAAAGTTTCAGTTTGTTTATTCAGTACGAAAATTTATTGGAATTATAATTATTCTTAATAATGGTTATTTTTTATAGTTGTCTTTGTCTGCATTAATTAAATTAACAAACAAAGAAAAGCACTGACTTTTCGATGGCATATTTAAAAACTGAAATATTTTGACTCATTCAATATTTTTGCTTGTATAATTTATTTTTAATATTTTTAAAAAAATGTATCAATAATTATTATATATAAATTTTTTAATAATTATTAATTATCTGTTGTGCAATTTATATAGAAATTGATATCTTTTACCACTTTATAATTTATTTCAATATTAAATGTTATATTTTATTTATTATAAACAGTTGTTTATTTTTATATTTATTAATAACTAATTATATGAAAATATTAAATATGTTT